>JAWKAU010000159.1:0-312000 GCA_033398695.1 Orobanche coerulescens
GGATAGGATAGAATATGGATGGTACCTGAAGCCACCGCCGCATCGGGTTCGTCTGTTCGACGCATCTCATAAACGCGAGGTTGCACCGAACCGACGCTAGAGTTCCCCCCTCCAGCGTTCTGACCCCGGCCCCGGCCCCTGCCAAAATTCTGCTGAGGTTGACCAGCTGGGGCAGAAGCCCGAGTGTCCAAAGTCTGATTCGGCTCGGAACAAAAAGTCGCTCTATGTCCCATCTGTCCGCACGTGTGACACTTCAACGGTGGAAAGTGGCATTCCAAATTAATGTGGCCTGAACGGCCACAATTATAGCAAGTCACCGCGCGATTTGAGGTACCCGAAGTGGGACGGTAACTCCTCTTCCCTTTATTAGAACGTGACGACTGTCCGGCGAAGCGGTTACTCGTCTGTGATTTCTGAAAGTTGCCACCCTTAGAGCCAGAAAAATTTCCCCCGACTTTCTGCTTCTTCGGTTCTTCAACGGTATCATTGTCGGGGCTCAACATATCATGGGCTAAAGCTCTGTCCTGATACTCTTTTAGTGTGGTACAAGCAAATCCAGCTATGTACCGCCGCAAGTCCAAATTCATCCGCATATCAAAATAACGGATCTTATCACGCTCGTTACGTACTTGATCCTTCACATGGATTAATTGTTGGTTATACTCCACGATCGCCTGCGAAACGGGAATATCTTGTGGTTTAGCCTCGAAGAAGGCTCGGATTCGGCTCTCTCGTACCGGCCAAGGACAAAACTCGGCCTCCAAGAGCTCCTTAAATTCATCCCATGAGGCAATACGATCCTGTGGCTTGATGACCTTCCACCAAGTAGCGGCCTCCTTTGTGAGGAAATACTGAGCAATCGGTACTTTCCTCACCTCGGGGCAATCAACTGCCTCGCAAAATCTTCTCCAATTCTGCTAACCAATCCTCCCAGCCTAACGGGTCTGTGGCACCGCCGAACTGTGGAGGGTGCATACGGATTACATTCTGAAGCAGGGCATCCGTATTTGGATTCGGGTTATTCAGCTGAACAGTTTGGGCCAAAATAGTCATCTGAGTAGCCAATTGTTGAAGTGCATTCGCCCACTCAACGTCTACGTTGTTCCCCTGACCATCTGACTGGTCGTGCTGACTCTCGGTATCGGGATGCACCGAGTTCGACAAGCGGGGTTGGTCGACCCGCCATCAATCGATGGAAACGGCCGCGCCACGACCTCTTCCTCTCCCACGGCCACGACCACGGCCACGGCCCCTACCAGCTGACATACTGAAGAACACACAAGTCACGTAAGCACAATTCAATCACGCATCAACAAAGTATCCGGTTCTCAAGAATACCGATAAAATGGAAGCAAAACGAATAAGGAAACACCAGAAGAGTGAGAGGTCTTACAAGTACCGGTCGCACTGTGATGATGGCAGAGTAGTGATACTGTGGACAATTAACGACTCGATCGACCCAAAAGACCGACAGCCTAGGTATCCATAGACCTAAGCTCCGATACCATATTCTGTAACACCCCCAAGTTATTCAGGGATATTACAGCGCCGTAAGCCCCGCCGTGGGACCCACAAGGCTATACATACGCGGAACCATAAATTTTGACCGATAAGGTCTACGCACAATGGAATGAAAACGACACAAAGGTATTCGAAATATAACCAATGCATTCACAAACATCACAACTCAATTCAATACTTCGACAAACCCAGGCCGGAACATCAAGGAAAAGGAAAACAATACTCGAGTATTCAAAAGCCAATCCAGTACAACAACACTGAACGGGAAACTCCAAACATATCTGGAAGAAAGACACAGTATCACGCTTGCCCACCATCTTTATGCCGACCCGGTACCTGCCCGTCCGCTCTCCTGGAGCCTGAAATACATGAAACGTATTTCCCCCATAAAGGGGTTAGCCGTCGAATAGCTAGTGCAAGTATAACAATATGAAACATAATACTCCTCGACAATAAAGTAAATGTAATCCGTCAATTCATCAATATCCGTCAATTCATCAAGTTAAGACTAGTATTCCGGAATAACTAAAATCTCAAGACGTATGTGAATGCCGTATAAACGGTTCGTTCATATCATACGCCGTTACATGTAGGAATGCCGTCAAAACGGTTCGTTCATTACATGCCAACATTATTTCATATGAATGCCGTAGAAACGGTTCGTTCTTATCAATCATGGAATCGCACCAGAGGCTACGAAACCCTCAGAGGACCATAGGCCCGTCCCGGAGTGGCTAGAAATAATCATACCATCAATATTTCATACTTTCAAAGTCGAGAACGTACAATCATAAATGTATACTTGCCTTTGAGACATCGAGGAACGAACGGAAAAAGGGGTATGAGATTGGTAGGTCCAAGAACGCGCTTCCGGCACCTAAATGATTCGCAAGGAATATGATAATCAATTATCCATATTCAAATCACACGAAGAAACCCCCGAAACCCGTCTACGATTCATAAAGATATACGAATAATCAACTAGAGGTTGGAAAATCGTCCAAACCTCACAAGTCCGAAAACGACATAATTCAACCCGAAAAATCGGAAGAAAACACTCATATGGTATAGATATATCAAAATCTCAAGGTTCTCAAGCTTCAATCGGATAAAACGGACGAATCTACGAAAATCCCCAAAAACCAACACAAAACCAAAGTGTTCTTGAATAATCTTTCAATAATCCGATGAATACCCAATCATGTCCATAATCACGCATATATCACCTCATACACCATGATTTTAACATCCAAAATGTCAAAACCCACACAAAATCGAGAAGTCAAGATGTCGAAGAAATTACCTCTTGAATATTCAAGCGCTATGATCCAAGGAATACGCGATAGATCGACTATCCGGGCTTCCCAACCGATTGGAAGTGGTAAATCTTCAACACCCAAGTGATAGCTATGAAAAGAGCTCCTCCCTCAACTCTCTCTCTCGCGATGGAAGAAGAAATGGAGGAAAATGGCTGAAATCTCGCTTAAAAAGCTGAATTATGCAGTTGACCGCATTGTGTGCCACGGCTCAGCATAGGTGTGCCGCGGCACAGGCCTAAAAATTGTTCCCGTGTTTTCGGCGGTGTGCGCGGCTCGGCTCAGTGTGCCGCGGCACCGAGTCTGGCGGGTTTGGATGAGGATGCAACACCGGTGTGCCGCGGCTCGGCGTAGGTGTGCCGCGGCAATGACTCAGCCGTGTGCCGCGGCTCAGCTCATGTGTGCCGCGGCACCGAGTACAGCCTGCTCGGCCAAAAATAGGAAATGTGTGTGCCGCGGCGCACACTCCTTGTGCCGCGGCTCACACCCCCTTCGGGTCCTAAAATGATAAAAATTGACCCGGAAAGAGAATAAAAGCAATATGATTCAATGTCTGGGCAACAATAACATGAAAATAGAAGTACGGAAACCCCAAAACGGTGGTTCCAAGCAATGATTACAAGGGTTCGCTCAACAAATCACGATCCGAAGAATATGAAAGGTTTGAAATGACATGACTTCCGACCGGGTATTACAGATGTTACATTTATGGTATCAGAGCTTAGGTTTTGGAAACCTAGGCTGTCGGGTCAGTGGTGTCTATTGAGTTTTTGTCTCGTCGGATTTTATCTGACTAAGTCGTGTCGCGACGCGTCGTCTGAGTTTGTTGGTCGTGATTAGTATCGTGGGCGATCATCATCTTCGTGCGACCTGTGCATGTAAGTCTCCCTTCTTTGTGTTGTGCCTCGTGTGACATGAGCTATTTTATGATTATTTGTTAATTGATGGAATCCTCTTATAGATTTTTACTTCTTGATATGTGGTTAATTGACCCTCATATTTCGTTCATATGAGGAGTAGTGTTGCTCGATTGTGTATGTTGAACCGTATTTCTTTTATCCGCTGCGTGAGTTCTTTTGCAATGACTTTCGGTATTTTACCGAATGAGTTTTATTTCGAAAACCAATTCCCTTAATCAAGTTTTGGCATTATGGCCTTGATCATTTTGGCGAAATTCTTATGACGGTATTTAGTATTTTGTAAATGGCTTTTGTAAGTTTTTGAAATATTACCGTCATCAGCTTTTTGACGTTTTTGTAAAAGGTTTTTAGCCTGGTGGGTTCCGGCGCGGGACCCACGGCGCTATAATGTTCTGTGTAATTACCTGAAATTTTTGGGCATTCTAGCCCATTGAATTATTTTTGAAAACCTTGAGTATCTTAGAAAATTAAAATTCAAGACGTACTTTTAAAACGAATTATTTTCTCGCAGTACTTTCAAGGTGCCTTCTAGTACCGCAATATGTTTCAAAATTATTCCAATTGAGGACCAAAATATTTTGAGATATTTTCAAATGCAGTTGCTTAGACCCAAGGGTCGAATATTCTGAAAGTTTTCACTAAAAGAAAGGTGTCCTCATTTTTGTTCAGACGCAAGATGATTTTCAAATTCTTGATAATGGTGTTTGTACTACTTTTTGCAAAATGATACTCAAGATCAACTGTTGTTTCCAAACTGTTTTCAAAAGGTGGTTTTCGTTTTTAAAATCTATCATTCCTGTTTGCGGACCGGAAATGCGTGTATGGTTTTTCGAACTTTAGTTACGGTGTTAACCCTGAATTGTGATTGAATTGGTGGTGTGAACGTTGAGTCGTTCGCCACGCATATGTTTTGTTAGCCCTCTGTGAGAGGTGTGAACTGGTGTTTACTGTTTATCGCCTCGTGGTGATTTGCGTGTTGTCGCACTAGTGTGAGTTGTTAAAGCTTGAATTTTTGTGCGTTATACACATGTGTGATTGTTTCATGATGGTTGTAATTATGTGCTGGTTATCGTTCGGGCCGTTGAGGTCGCCGAACGATACCGTCGTTGTTGTAGTGTTTGTGTGTAGTACCTTACGATGGTAATCGTTGTGTATGATATGTGTTATGATTCTTTGTTGCGCTGAGTTGGCATCTCTGGTTTGTTGTTTTGTGATGTTATGTTCCATTGTACCTAGCATTTGTATTTTCGGTATGCCGAGCCGAGGCATTTCAACTGTGATGTGTCGGGGGAATGTACGTGCATTTTGTCCTTCTCGTCAGTAACACATTTCGAGCGTGGACTCGAGGGACACCGAATTCAGTTTTGCGAATTGACTACCGAGACTTTCGGAGTTTGCGCTTCAGCACAGTTATCAGAATCGTCTTTGAGAGGCCTTCGAAGGATGTTTCTGTCGGTTGCTTGTTGTGTCGCCACCTTGATTTCATTGTTGTGAGTTTCGGGGACGATTCTTCTTTTAGAAGAAGTCGAATATAATACCCGTATTATTTTTGGCTTCTGCATTTTTCTCTTTCTCAATTCTACCGACTCGCTCGTTTTCGTTGATACTTTATGAACTTGTTCTGTATTTCGGTTTCATCGTCCGAATGAGTTGTGATCTTGTCGTGGGTCGATCTAGTTATCGCTGTGACTTTTTCAAGTTCGGTTCGATTCTTGTGAACCTTGTTCGGAAGTAACATCATTTGGTTCTATTAACTCTTCCATTCGACGTGAATCGGATTTTGAACTCCTGTGTTTTTGACTCTGTCGACTCGTTTATATTCGTTGACATTTTCTGAGCTTGACCTGCCCCTTGCTTTTGTTGATCGAACGAGCGTGGTATTGTTTCGGAATAACTCGTTTGTCGTTGTGACCTTCCAATTTCTATTCCCTCTCATGTGGATCTTATGTGAATGCATATGTTGTTGTTTTCACCGGATCATATATTGTCTCGAGTCGAGATGTGAACCTTGGAGTTGTTGTTTGAATTTTCTTATCCTTCGTGTTTCGAACATGATTGTTCGATTTTTGTTGTCTCGATCGTTGTGGTTCGATCGTTTGTTTGTTCGGTTTTGTTCTCGTTTCGTGATTGTTGAGCATTCAGGCTCCTTCCTAATTCCCTTAAGTTCGGGAAATTAGTCTCGTTTTCGATCTTCAACCCTTGGGTGGGATTCCGTATTTGTTCGGTTGGCTCGCGTTTTGATTGATGTACCGTTGGGTTGGTCAATCATATTGATTTTCGTTCGTTGTGTTTTGTGATTGTCGGATAATTGACTTGGCTATATTATCCGTTTGATGACGCTTGTCATTTGTTGGTTTTATTATATCCCTAACGGCGACGTTGTGTTGGTCGCCGTGGAGCGTGTTTTCACGCCGTATATTCCTTTGCGTTGTTTGTAACATTTCGCCGTTGGGCGTTAGTTACGCATTCTTGTGTATCTTGTTGAGTTTTTCCTGGCGGAATATTTCTTCCCCCTACTTGTTTTAAGTTTCGGGACGAAACTTCTTTTAAGGAGGGTAGAATGTAATATCTGCAAATTTTCGATTTTCGGTAAATTTCTTTTTTCGGCCGAAGTCCGTTTTGACGACTCGCTTTTGACCGTTTCGTCATTCGGAGAATATTTAATTCTGCACTTTTTGTCATCCGAGTTCGTTTCGGTGCTGCTTTGTTGAGTTCCGTGCTTTTTAGCGACTTTTCCGCGCTTGAGTTCGGTTCTTGCGAATCTCGTTCGAAACTGTCGTTTGAGGTTTTTCGTAAGTTCATTTAACGTTGTTATACGTGTTGTGAGCTTCGGTTTGATTATTCGTTGTCGTATGGTGATTTTCGGGCATTTGGGCCATTTCCGTAATTTCCCAAAGTTTGGGGTAATTACCTTCCGTTGTCGAATTTCGAGCCTTCGGGTGGTCGGAATCGTGTGTTCTACTAGCTCCTAGATTCGTCTTTGTGAGTACTTCGTAACCGTATCTTCGGTTCGTATTCAGGTTCGGGTTTCGGTGTCGTTTTGTTGAATTCAGGATTACTAAACGACTTTTCTAAGTATGAGTTCGACTTTGTTAGATCACCATTAATTTTTGGTAACTCCAAAAATTCTGAATCTTTGCAATATTATAGAGCATCGAGTTAGCTTTCCATTGGTTCAAACGGTGAGTCAATCGGAGTCCGGACGAGAGAGTTATGGTCGTTTTAGCTCACCCGCTCGTTATTGGCCGATCACTGCCGGCCGAACTCGGCCCGTGTCGTCCGACACGGCCGTGCCGTACTCATCCGGAAATGCCGAAAGTTTCGTCTCAGACCCGACCGTGTCGTCAGGCCACGGCCGTGCCGAACTCTTAGGATAAGCGAGCCATTGCCCGGCCGCGCCGGCCGTGTCCCGGGACACGGTCGAGTCATCTTGAGTCATTTGTCGGACGGGTCACTATCGGAAGGCCCTCCGCGCGCGACCGTGTCTAGCGAGGACACGGTCGAGTCCCTGTCGGCCAGGTATGCGACACGGCCGTGCCCGATCGGCACGGGCCGTGTCGGCGAGCGATCGGCCCTATAAAGGCCCTGCACACGTTTTTATCGCCATTTTTCACCTTCTTCTTCTCCTCTTCCGCAGCTGGGCGTGTTCTAAGATTGAAGCCATGTTGTTTAACAACAAATTCATGAAGTTCTTGAAGTTATATCATCAATCACCCATCCTATAACATCCTTTGATCGGGCGAATAAGGTCAGATTTTCTAGAAATCTAATTTTGGGGATTTTGGGTATTTTGTTCGATTTCATCCGTTTAATCCGATTTAACTTAGGATTGTGATGGATTGATGATTATTTAGATGTGTTATATCATTTCCCTTGTTATTCCATGGTTGGATCGTATCAATTCGTTGTTTTGGTCGAGTTCTTGATCGACGCCTTGAAGGTGTCCGGTAAAATGTCATAGAGGGGTTTTCGGGCGTTCTACGATTATTCTTCCTCGTATGATCGATGATTTATTGATTATATGTTGTTAGGGTCGAATTCTTGTGAAGAACTCGAGTCGGAACCCTTTCGTTCGTTGTCTTCTTTGGGGTCCGAGCTTCCCAGTCGAACCGTGTTCTTCGGAGCGTTCGGAAGCGGTTATTAAGGCAAGTATCTTACTATACGACTTGTATCTTGCGACTAGTAATCACATATGAGATTTATGAAGATTTTGCTTGTCTTCGTAAATATGTTCTGTTTGAGTTGTTTGTGCTTTCCAAATTTGAAGACTTTGTGATAATAGTGTTATATTGGTATATGTGTTAGGCTGCATGCAATGCATTGTGTCGAGCGTGTGGTATGTTGGTTGTACGTCGTTGATTGATGATAGTTGTTGAGATTGTGTTATGTGCGTGTGACGTACGGTTTTGTGGTGATCAATGTGATTGACTAAGCTGTGCTCATTGTTGTATGTAATGTGATGTCTTTGGGCGCTAAGTTCACTCGTGTGGGTTCGATGGGGCCTACGAGGATTCATGGCACAGGTCCATGGGCTCAGAACTTAGTGAGTGGTGCTGAGGTCCAATCGTGCGGGTCTGACGAGGCCTACGATGATTCATGGCACAGGTCCATTGAATCGACACGCGATCGTCAACCGTGCGGGTTCGACGGAACCTACGGTGACACGTGACACAGGTTCACGGGGTCGGGACTGTTTGTTGTGATTGTTGTGTTTGCTCAATCCGTGTGGGTTGTTGAACCTACGGAGACTCGTGGCAAGCGATCACGGAGTCATGAGCATGATTGATTGTTGTGATTGGTTAAGTCCGTGCGGGTTGTTGAACCTACGGAGACACGTGACAGGGGATCACGGTGTCACGAACCATGTTTTGTAAATCAAACTTTTTGTGTAAGAAAGTTTTAAGAAAAGAATGTTGGTGTAACACCCCCAGATCAAACCGAGAATATTACACGCCGCAGACCCTCTCCGTGAGGATCCACCAGGCTAGACATCAAAACAACACATTTCATTACATACCGACGAATCAAAACAACGGACCAACAGACCGATTTGGTCTTTCGTCACTGACTTAAAAATCAAAATACATAAACTCATCCAGACTCATACCCACGCAAGGGTAAAATACTTGCAACAACGAACAATAAGACAGCGTAAAAGACAATACAATGGACTCACTAATCGAACCCCAAAGCGGCCTTCGTGTGATTAGTATCATTCGTCTTTCATCATCCCTCGTACCGATCCTGTGTCTTGCTCCCGAAAACCTTCATGTACCTGGATACAATACAGATATCCACCCCCCGATTACTCGGGGGTTAGCAAAACTCCACTGTTTCGCTAGTGCAAGTATAAAGTGCAAATACGAGCCATACACAACACATTCCGAGAATACAACGAAAGACTTCCCGAGGTATATTTAGTTAAAAATAGTTCAAGTCTTGAAAGTAGAAACGAAGTAAGTAAGCACTTTGAAAATATTTCCAAATCTCGGGAGTTTTGAAAACATCAAAAATTGAAAATGTTCTTAATTCCTCGAAAGCCATTTAGGGTCACAGCCCCAAAGTTCATTTTTTCAAAATACAAATCCGTTTAACAAAACACGGGGTCCACGACCCAACCATTCCGATCACAAAACACGGGGTCCACGACCCGATCATCCACTTCAATTCACTTACAAGGACACATTACACATAACACATTAATCTTATGCCATTCTAGCCAAGCACCAAGACTCGATATATAATGTCTCTCGACCCCAAGCACAAAGCATTGTGATACTCCAGACAATATCACAATTAACGAAAACATCAACGTCATCCTCAAGATGAAAACCACAATCAGTAACCCGGCCGTACCCCTTAGTATCGACCCCGGACATCCCGTCGGACACTCCGGGTGGGAAACCACTTCGCGGCCGTACCCTTAGTATCAACCCCAGACATCCCGTCGGACACTCCGGGTGGAAGTTCATCCACACACGCACCCAAGTCCACTTCCGTGGCCGTACCCCTTAGTATCGACCCCCAGACATCCCGTCGGACACTCCGGGTGGAAGGAACAACACACACACACGTTCCAAAATCACAGTTGCAAACCACAAGCCTCGAAGGTCAATCACAGTATATATAGTCGAGGTACCTTACTAGAATGGCCAGTTCATCCAACATATACTCACGACCAAGTAATGATACGATTCACAAGGAAGCACAAGATTTCAACAACACCGAACGACACAACTAATATCACACAAACTCACATATTCATCCATAAACACGTGACTCCAAGCACATAATTTGACAAAAGAATTACACTTTACATTTACCAACGACATAATCATACGCAATGACATCACAAGAAAGTAAGGTGATTCTATACTCGACACTAGCTCACATATTCAACTAAGCACATTAATTCCCGACACACACGGGTCACCTTTACAAAAAGCATGATGGTAAATATTCTGATTCTTTTGAGAAATGGTTATTAATATTTATTTAGCACATATCGACGATTAACAACCATAATATCCACAAAACACGTAATGTATGGGCAAGATACTTGCCTCGATAATCGATACCGGACACTCCCACAATCACGGATCAGTCGGGACACCTCGAACACCTACGATTCTCCGGCGAAGACAATGAATACACCCACGATCGAAAAGCTTGAAGAAAACAACGAACGGAAGGGTTCCGACTCGAATTCTTTGCGAGAAATCTGACCCTAACATCATACCATCAATAAATTAACGAACGAACGAGGAAGAATAATCGTAGAACGCTCGAATCCTCTTTGTGACATTTTATCGGACACCTTCAAGGCGTCGATAAGAAACTCAATAAAACGACAAATCCTCGGCGATTCAACCGAGTAACAGCAAGGAATTCGTCATAATAATGTTTAACAATCATAAATACATCACTATTCTGAGTTAAAACGAATTAAACGGACAAATCGAGCAAAATCCCCAAAACTAGATTTTAAGAAAACTTGCCTTGATTCGCTGGATTGAAGGATGATACGTGATGATCAATTGATGTTATGAACCTCAAAACTTCATGGATTCATTTTATAACAACATGCCTCCATGATTGAGCAAGTTCCAGCCGCGTAAGGGAAGAAAACGAGTGATAAAATGGGTGAAGAACCCGTCTATTCTGCCATATTTATAGGCCTGCCGGACACGGCGCAGCAAACGGCCCAGACAGCGCCGTGTGTCTCGGCCGTGTCTCGGCAGGCTGCCAGTCCTGGCCGACCCGGCGCAGGACACGGCGCACAGCAGGGCCGTTTTCAGGGCCGTGTTGCACAGGCCTGGGCAGGCCCCTCCCGACAGCCCGAAAATTACGTCCGAACGACCCCGAAACCCGAACCTGAATACGAATCGAAGTTACGGTTACGAAGTACTCGCAAAGACGAATCTAAGAGCTAATAGAACACACGATTCCGACCACCCGAAGGCTCGGAATTCGACAACGGAAGAAATTACCCAAAACTTTGGGAAATTACGAAAATGGCCCAAAACGTCCGAAAATCACGATACGCAATCGAAACACCAAACCAAAGCTCGCAACATGAATAATAACATTAAATGAACTTGCGAGAAACTCGAAACAACAGTTTCGGACGAGATTCGCAAGAATCGAACTCAAGTGCGGAAAAGTCGCTAAAAAGCTCGGAACTCAACAAAATGATACCAAAACGAACTCGGATGACAAAAAGTGCAGAATTAATCATTCTCGAAATGACGAAACGGTCATGAGCGAGTCGTCAAAACGGACTCCGTCCGAAAATGAAATTCACCGAAAATCGAAAATTGCGGATATTACAGTTGGGTCGAGCCCCATGAGATTTATGGAAATGTTTTTGTATTGAAAATTGTTGTAATACAATTTTGAGATTTGGGTTAAGACCCTAAGACTTTCGAAAGGTTTTGAAATTCTAAAATTTCCGAGGTGATAATCTTATTTTCGAATGCTTCATAGCTTATCTTTCCTTGTGAAAACCTCCCGGGGATATTTTGATACTTGATTGTCATATTTGATTCACGATTATTACTTGCTTGTTATATTTCGTATGATTTGATACTTGCACTAGTAAAGCGGAGTTTTACTAACCCCAGTAATCGGGGGTGGATGTCTGCTTTGCGTCGGTACATGCAGATTCGGGAGCGATCCGCGGGATTGGCACAAGAGGATGACGAGTGCGATACTAATCATGAGTCGATAGTTATTATGATTTTTGTGTTGTCGAGTTGATTTGATCTTAGTTGTATTGTATTTCGACCCCTGTGTGGGTAATGTTATTTAAGTCAGTTTTATCGATTGGGTTGTGTGACCTCATCGGTCTGTGTATTCACGTGTAACTGACCATATCGGTCCGTATCATTTTATTGTTTGACCCTGGTCGGGCAAGCATTTGGTCGTTTATGGATGTTTAGCCTGGTAGATCCTTGTGACAAGGGTCTACGGCGTGTAATATTCCCATATGGTTTTGGGGATGTTACAGCTAGTACACCGAAAATGGGAGAAAATTGAGTCGGGCCGTTTTCTTGATATTTTTTCATGATTTGTCCCTATGGGTTTATAAAATTTGACATGCTTTTATTTTGGGTTGTTTGGACCCGAATCGGAGCTGATACGATGATAACTCGATTTTCGGAAAACTCTCCTAGGTAACGTATACTGGAAATGGGAGAAAATTGAGTCGGGCCATTTTCTTGATATTTTTTCATGATTTGTCCCTATGTGTTTATAAAATTTGACACGCTTTTATTTGGGGTTGTTCAGACCCGAATAGGAGCTGATATGATGAGAACTCGATTTTCGGAAAATCCTCATAAGGTTTAGTACACCGGAAATGGGAGAAAATTTAGTCAGACCGTTTTCTTGATATTTTTTCATAATTTGTCCCTATGGTTTGTAAAATTTGACACGCTTTTATTTGGGGTTGTTCGGATCCGAATCGGAGCTGATGCGATGAGAACTCGGTTTTCAGAAAATTCTCATAGTGGTTAATACACGGAAAATGGGAGAAAATCGAGTCGGACTGTTTTCTTCATTTTTCCACAATTTGTCCCTATGGGTTTATAAAATTTTACACGCTTTTATTTAGGGTTGTTCGGACCCGAATCGGATCTGATACGATGAGAACTCAATTTTCGGAAAATTCTCATAGGGGCTAGTAGACCGAAAATGGGAGAAAATTGAGTCGGGCCATTTTCTTGATATTTTTTCATGATTTGTCCCTATGGGTTTATAAAATTTGACACGCTTTTATTTGGGGTTGTTCGGATTCGAATCGGAGCTGATGCGATGAGAACTCGGTTTTCAGAAAATTCTCATAGTGGTTAGTACACGGAAAATGGGAGAAAATCGAGTCGGACTGTTTTCTTCATTTTTTCATAATTTGTCCCTATGAGTTTATAAAATTTGACACGCTTTTATTTGGGGTTGTTCGGACCCGAATCGGAGCTGATACGATGAGAACTCGATTTTCGGAAAATTCTCATAGGGGTTAGCACACCGAAAATGGGAGAAATTTGAGTCGGTCCATTTTCTTGATATTTTTTCATGATTTGTCCCTATGTGTTTGTAAAATTTGACACGCTTTTATTTGGGGTTGTTCGGACCCGAATCGGAGCTGATATGATGAGAACTCGATTTTCGGAAAATCCTCATAAGGGTTAGTACACCGGAAATGGGAGAAAATTGAGTCGGACCGTTTTCTTGATATTTTTTCATAATTTGTCCCTATGGGTTTGTAAATGTAATACCCGGTTGTAATTCATTCATTTTCATTCAGTAATTATCAGTCTGTAATTTTCACTCAGTGTATTTTCACTCGATTATGATCATTCATCAATCATGTTCATTCACCGTGTTCACTGTTCGGAAAAACTTTGAGTGGTGTATCGTTATTGTTCATTGTTTCAACTTTCCTCATATGAGTTCGACTTTGTTAGATCACCATTAATTTTTGGTAACTCCAAAAATTCTAATTCTTTGCAATATTATAGAGCATCGAGTTAGCTTTCCAATGGTTCAAACGGTGAGTCAATCGGAGTCCGGACGAGAGAGTTATGGTCATTTTAGCTCAACCGCTCACTTTTCAGTTATTGGCCGATCACTGCCGAACGGACTTGGCCATGTCGTCCGACACGGCCCGTGCCGTACTCGTCCGGAAAATGCCGAAGTGTCTGCCTCAGGACCCGACCGTGTAAATGCAGCGCGGCAGTCGAACCCTTCGGATAAGCGAGAATCGTCGCCCGGCCACGCGGCCGTGTAAATGCAGCGCGATCGAGTCATGCCAGTCATTGTCGGACGGAGTCAGCATCGGATGGCCCTCCGCGCGCGGCCGTGTCAAGCGAGGACACGGTCGAGTCCTGTCGGCAGTGTCGGCCAATCGTGCGACACGGCCGTGCCGATCGGCACGGGCCGTGTCCGGCGGCGATCGACTCCCTTAAATTCGTTTTTTGACATTTCAGCCATTTTCTCCCTTTTCATCACCTTCAACCGAGAGAAAGCTTGAGGGAAGGTTTTTCCTTCACAAATCATTTGGGTGTTTGATTTTCTTCATCTCCTTTCGATCGTGAAGCTTAGGATAATCAATTTAATGCGTGTTCTTCGGATTAAAGTACTTGGATCTTCAAAGGTAATATTCTTCAACACCTTGGATTTCGATTCTATGTTGAGATATGATGTTTTGGACGTTATAATCATGTTATATGAAGGGACATGTATATGATTATGAGTTTATATAAGGATTCATTGGATTATTGAGGGATTATTCAAGAACACTTTGAATATCGAGTTGAAATTGGGGGTTTTCGATTAATTGTCGTTATAACCACGTTTTCGGATATTCATTTTGGATTATTGATAGTATTCATGAGGTTTTGTGGGTTTGAATCATTCATTGGAAGTTGGTTTCGGATGTAATTGAGTTTTGGTTGTAAACAATTGGAGATTGTTTACAACGCGTTTGTTTTAATGCCCCAATGAGTTTCGGGTATTGTTGTATCGACTTTTGAGTTGGTTGTGATCATGCTTGATTCGTGTATTAAGAGAATTGTTGGTATTTATGTTGTTCAAGGTTGTTCGAGCGGCCGATAATTTCATTAAGGACGTTGATCGTGGAAGTACCTTCTCGCCTTCGGTTTGAGGCAAGTTTTATACTTGTACTAGTCAATGAGATTAATGTCATCATATATGTGTATAAATGTGTTGTATCATTCCGAGACTTAGTCTCTTCATGAATTCATTGATATTAAGAGATCGTTCGATACGATACCTTTCGGCAATTTTGCCAAATATTATTGTTATTCCTTTTAGATTGTCATTAAAAGCGTACACGCCGATTAAAGGCATTGGCTTATTCATTTCTCACTTTCGTCGGTAACCGATTAAAGGTACCGAGGCATCCTTCATATCATTGTTATCGAATTGCCGTTCGCAAATCGAAATGTTCAATCATTCACTATATCATTGTATCGATTGACCGTTCTAAGGCAATCGAGTTATTCAATCATTCATCATATCGTTCATATCGATTAGCCATTATAAGGAAATCGAAGCGCTCAAGCATTCATGGAATCATCCACTGCATCATTGTCATCGGTTAGCCGTTCTAAGGAAATCAAGGTGTTGAGTTGGGGTATCGAGGATGGTCTTTGGCCGACTCAAGACAGATACCATCCCTAATTGTGATACGGCTTTCATGCCGTGGCTTCGGCCCTAATTGTGATACGGCTTTCATGCCGTGGCTTCGCCCTAATTGTGATACGGCTTTCATGCCGTGGCTTCGGCCCTAATTGTGATATGGCTTTCATGCCGTGGCTTCGCCCTAATTGTGATACGGCTTTCATGCCGTGGCCCGCCCTAATTGTGATACGGCTTTCATGCCGTGGCCCGGCCCCTAATTGTGATACGGCTTTCATGCCGTGGCTTCGGCCCTAATTGTGATACGGCTTTCATGCCGTGGCTTGCCTAATTGTGATAGGGCTTTCATGCCGTGGCCGGCCCTAATTGTGATCGGCTTTCATGGCTTCGCCCTAATTGTGATACGGCTTTCATGCCGTGGCTTCCGGCCCTAATTGTGATACGGCTTTCATGCCGTGGCTTGCCCTAATTGTGATACGGCTTTCATGCCGTGGCTTCGCCCTAATTGTGATACGGCTTTCATGCCGTGGCTTGCCCTAATCAATAACTTGACTTCATTTTGACTTCATGTGATTGTGATATTTGTGATTTTGGTGAGTGGTTTTAGGCCTTGTGATTGTCTTGTTAATTTCATTGGAGCCTCCGGGCATTGTGATTCATATTTAATCCTGTTGGTTTGGTTCATGTCGTGTAATTCCTTGTGGTATTCTCGTGATTATGATTCGCGTTGGGCACTTATGTTCTAACTTTGTCAAAACAGTATTTATAGTATGCCGTGGGCATAGTATTTCACGAATGCTCGGTTCTTACTTTGATTTGTGAGCATCTCGTATTATTATCATCATTATACCGTTTCATTACGCTTTTGGATGCATATCATGTTATACATGTATTTGATGTTCATTATCTGGATGGCCCGGCCAGTGGGGCGGAACATGTTTTCATGTTTTAGGTGCTTGCGAGGAGAGAGTTGAGGCACGGGGCATGACGATGGCGGCGAGGCATTCGGCGATACTAGTCGAGTTGTTCATTGTTGGTCGATCGGTTGGAGTGTACTCCAGTCTTGTCGATTGTTGTCGTGTTGTATTACAGACAGGATGTTCGTGGATCTTTGTGTATTTCATTTTGGCCATGTAGGCCACTTTTGTCGTTGAAATTCCCTATCGGAATATTGTGTTGGATATCATGGTAGGGACTATGATTTTCCCTTGTTGTTTAATTTAACGTATTTTAGTCATGTTCGCTGGTGGATCTCTGGCGTGGGGTCCACGGACCTTTGTAATAACTTGATAGGATTTGGGGGTGTTACAGAAATGGTATCAGAGATTTGGGTTGTGAAATACCCTAAGATGTGAGTTATGTGGTCCTACCGACGCGGTAGTAGTGGGATTGTCAGGTTATGACAATCTAGTCAGTCAGGTTTTGTGAGTCGTAATATTAGTGCGACTGCACGAGTCATTCATTCATCGAGTCGTCGTCAGTGAAGACTAGTATCGCGAGACCTCGAAGCTTCGTATGACCTGTGTAAGGACTCAATTCTCTTTGTGTTCATACATCCATCATGTCATTAATCGTTCATGCTTTGCTGAAACCTATATGTGATACTAGTGCTATGATTGATTCATGATTATTTGTTTTGGAGCACGTGTGACTTGTGTAAGCATTAAGGATCAACTCATTTATCAGTTAAAAAATTTCAATCATCATTTTGATTTCATCACTCAGTTAATTCATTCATCACTCAGTCAATATCATCACTCAGATAATTCATCTATCACTCAGTTAATTCATACCTCACTCAGTCAATATCATCACTCAGATAATTCATTCATCAGTCAGTTAATTCATTCATCACTCAGTCAATATCATCACTCACATAATTCATTCATCACTCAGTCAATCTCATCGTTGATTAATTCATTCATCACTCAGTTGATCTCATTATTGATTAATTCATTAATCATTGATCCACCTCACGGTTGATTGTTGACCTTGTGGATCGAATTTTCAACCTTGCAAACTTGTCCAAGGTAATTATTTCAGGAATTTCATCAGATAATCATGTTGCCTCACTCGATCTTTCATGCGATCATATCATATCCCGGCGTCATGTCGACGATCATTTTATTGCATAATTAATGCGTTCATTGTTGTATAGCGTGTATGTTCATCATTATCATTCATAATATAATCATAATGTGATCTTCATGCGAGACACCTGTAATCATCATGTGGCTTTCACGCTTCGGTATGGATAGAGTCACGGAGGACGGGGGAGGAGGCGCGGTGCGGGCCGAAACCGGGATCTCGTGTGCATGCCCGTGCGAATACGAGTGGTATCATTAATTCATCAAATAGCGAGGCTACTCATTCATCGCCAGATAATCGATCGCCGTCAGAGTCGTACCGAGTCATCTCACTCGGAAGGTGCTCGGGTTGACCCATTCATATTTATGTAGGGCATGATGGCCCGGATGACTCGAGATGACGCAGATGATGGAGACCATGCGGACCTCGATGGTTCGTGGTCCACCGCAATGAGAATTCAGGGAGCCGTTTAATGGGCAGACCAGGAGAGTGAATCAGTTGTTGGCGATATCTCTCGTCGGAGGCCGCCTACTTTTGAGGGTTCGTCGGAACCGGTGATATTGTTCATTGGCTTGAGCATTTTGATAAACTCTTCGACATGGTTCGATGTCCTGAGGAGAGTAAAGTGGCGGTAGCGGCTTACTACTTGAGTAAGGGTGCTTATTCTTGGTGGCTTCTGTGAAACCCACCGATCGAGATTGTGTTTGGGGCGAATTCAAGACTCTCATGATAGAGAGGTATTATCCGGCCCCACTTCGGGAAGCCAAGTTATCGAGGTTTTGAACCACAGAATCCGTCGAGGCGAGGGTGTTATTGTCATTCTTTGAGAAGTTTGGGGACTACTTGATTTGCTTCATCGATTATCCGTGCAGGCGGATAAGATCAAGTATTTTAGCAAGAGGCTAAATCCGCGATTGAGGATGCGATTGTTCAACCACAATTGTAATTCACTTAGTGAGTTCATCGGGAAGGCTCTTGGAGCGAGCTTTTGATCAAGGAGCTTACTCGGAAACATCCTTGATTCCTTGGTGAGAGGACTAGGATGCCGATTCGTCCCGAGAGGACATCGGGCTCCGACATCCAAGAGGTCGTTTTCGATCGTCTTCGTGCTGAGAAGGCTTCTTCCTCTCGGGCAGCGAGTTACCGTTGTTTGCTAGCGTGATTGTGCAGACACGTTAATACTCGGTGTACGGTGCCGGCTATTGTTTGTTTTACGTGTGGGAACCGGGACACCTTCGTAAATCTGCGGGAGTTACGGTGCCGCTAGATCTCGAGAGGGCTCACAAGCCTCGAGGGATTTTGTTACTCGATCCGTACTTCATCGAGGGTCTATCGGGCTTCGAGAACCGAGGTAAGGACATTCATCACCGATTTTGAACAAGTTAATTCTTGCTCGGTAGTAGGACAATCATTCATTTCATTGTCGTTCACTCATTCATCTAATTCATTCATCATATATATCAATCATGTTGGGACTCATAATTATCGATTAATCATTCAATTCACGAGGAACGGCGGTTCCAATCACTTCAAAGAGCTATCACTCATGACGTTATTAATTCACCTTGGTGAGTCATTCCAAATCCTTGTCGGATTTGTAGCCATTTATCATTCATCATTCATTTTAGTCACTTTCATTCTCGTGACCTTCCGAGATCATATTTAGCGGCGAGTTCATCTGCGGATATACCTTAAATCGTTGAGATAAAGGAGATCGATGACATGGAAGGATAACGATGTTGACTACATTTGAGATGTAACCTTGTTTTTGGATGACTGTGTAACTCAATCCGTAGTAATGTATCGTGACTGTGGATCATTTATTCTTGATCTATTTTATTATGATCATATTTGAGAATCTTGAGATTTGGGTCAACTGTTGGGATTTCACCCCTTCGGCGTTGTGCTCAAGATTTTTTTTGATAATTTGGGAAATCATTCACTGAGATTCGAGACGTCAAGTCTTGGGGACTTGAGCATGCGATTGATTTGGTCCCGAGGACAAGATGTGCATTATTGTTTTCAGATCTTGATGGATAGCTCATATCCCGAGTTGTTTACCCTGAGTTTCGAGGACGAAACTCCTTTTAAGGGGGGGTGTATGTAATACCCGGTTGTAATTCATTCATTTTCAATCAGTAATTATCAGTCTGTAATTGTCACTCAGTGTATTTTCACTCTATTATGATCATTCATCAATCATGTTCATTCACCGTGTTCACTTTTCGGAAAAACTTCGAGTGGTGTATCGTTATTGTTCATTGTTTCAACTTTCCTCATATGAGTTCGACTTTGTTAGATCACCATTAATTTTTGGTAACTCCAAAAATTCTAAATCTTTGCAATATTATAGAGCATCGAGTTAGCTTTCCAATGGTTCAAACGGTGAGTCAATCGGAGTCCGGACGAGAGAGTTATGGTCATTTTAGCTCAACCGCTCACTTTTCAGTTATTGGCGATCAACGCCGAGCGGACTCGGCCGTGTCGTCCGACACGGCCCGTGCCGTACTCGTCCGGAAAATGCCGAAGTGTACGCCTCGAGGACCGACCGTGTCGTCTGCACGGCCGAAGTCGAACCTTCCGGATAAGCGAATCGTCGCCCGGCACGCCCGGCCGTGTCGTCAGCACGTCGAGTCATGCCGAAGTCATTGTCGGATGGCCCTCCGCCGCGACCGCGGCCGTGTCAAGCGGGACACGGTCGAGTCCTCGCCGCCAGTGTCGGCCAATCATGCGACACGACCGTGCCGATCGCACGGCCGCGTGTCCGGCAGCATCGACTCCCTTAAATTCGTTTTTTCACATTTCACCATTTTTCTCCTTTTCATCACCTTCAACCGAGAGAGAAAGCTTGAGGAAGGTTTTTCCTTCACAAATCATTTGGGTGTTTGATTTTCTTCATCTCCTTTCGATCGTGAAGCCCGGATAATCAATTTAACGCGTGTTCTTCGGATTAAAGTACTTGGATCTTCAAAGGTAATATTCTTCAACACCTTGGATTTCGATTCTATGTTGAGATATGATGTTTTGGACGTTATTATCATGTTATATGAAGGGACATGTATATGATTATGAGTTTATATAAGGATTCATTGGATTATTGAGGGATTATTCAAGAACACTTTGAATATCGAGTTGAAATTGGGGGTTTTCGATTAATTGTCGTTATAATCACGTTTTCGGATATTCATTTTGGATTATTGATAGTATTCATGAGGTTTTGTGGGTTTGAATCATTCATTGGAAGTTGGTTTCGGATGTAATTGAGTTTTGGTTGTAAACAATTGGAGATTGTTTACAACGCGTTGTTTTAATGCCCCAATGAGTTTGGGTATTGTTGTATCGACTTTTGAGTTGGTTGTGATCATGCTTGATTCGTGTATTAAGAGAATTGTTGGTATTTATGTTGTTCAAGGTTGTTCGAGCGGCCGATAATTTCATTAAGGGCGTTGATCGTGGAAGTACCTTCTCGCCTTCGGTTTGAGGCAAGTTTTATACTTGTACTAGTCAATGAGATTAATGTCATCATATATGTGTATAAATGTGTTGTATCATTAGAGACTTAGTCTCTTCATGAATTCATTGTTATTAAGTGATCGTTCGATACGATACCTTTCGCAATTTTGCCAAATATTATTGTTATTCCTTTTAGATTGTCATTAAAACCGTACACGCCGATTAAAGGCATTGGCTTATTCATTTCTCACTTTCGTGCCGGTAACCGATTAAAGGTACCGAGGCATCCTTCATATCATTGTTATCGAATTGCCGTTCGCGGCAACTCGAAATGTTCAATCATTCACTATATCATTGTATCGATTGACCGTTCTAAGGCAATCGAGTTATTCAATCATTCATCATATCGTTCATATCGATTAGCCATTATAAGGAAATCGAAGCGCTCAAGCATTCATGGAATCATCCGCTGCGTCATTGTCATCGGTTAGCCGTTCTAAGGAAATCAAGGTGTTGAGTTGGGACTGTCGAGGATGGTCTTTGGCCGACTCAAGACAAAGATACCATCCTAATTGTGATACGGCTTTCATGCCGTGGCTTCGCCCTAATTGTGATACGGCTTTCATGCCGTGGCTTCGCCCTAATTGTGATACGGCTTTCATGCCGTGGCTTCGCCCTAATTGTGATACGGCTTTCATGCCGTGGCTTCGGCCCTAATTGTGATACGGCTTTCATGCCGTGGCTTCGGCCCTAATTGTGATACGGCTTTCATGCCGTGGCCGGCCCTAATTGTGATACGGCTTTCATGCCGTGGCTTCGGCCCTAATTGTGATACGGCTTTCATGCCGTGGCTTCGGCCCTAATTGTGATACGGCTTTCATGCCGTGGCTTGGCCCTAATCAATAACAATTTGTTTCGACTTCATGTGATTGTGATATTTGTGAGTTTGGTGAGTGGTTTTTAGGCCTTGTGATTGTCTTGTTAATTTCATTGGAGCCTCCGGGCATTGTGATTCATATTTAATCTCATTGGTTTGGTTCATGTCGTGTAATTCCTTGTGGTATTCTGTGATTATGATTCGCCGTTGGGCACTTATGTTCTAACCTCGTCAATGTATTAATAGTATGCCGTGGGCATAGTATTTCACGAATGCTCGGTTCTTACTTTGATTTGTGAGCATCTCGTATTATTATCATCATTATACCGTTTCATTACGCTTTTGGATGCATATCATGTTATACATGTATTTGATGTTCATTATCTGATGATCGACCAGTGGGGGCGGAACATGTTTTCATGTTTTAGGTGCTTGCGAGGAGAGAGTTGAGGCACGGGGCATGGCGATGGCGGCGAGGCATTCGAGCGATACTAGTCCGAGTTGTTCATTGTTGGTCGATCGGTTGGAGTGTACTCCACTTGTCGATTGTTGTCGTGTTGTATTACCCGAACAGATGTTCGTGGATGCTGTTGTATTTCATTTTGGCCATGTAGGCCACTTTTGTCGTTGAAATTCCCTATCGGAATATTGTGTTGGATATCATGGTAGGGACTATGATTTTCCCTTGTTGTTTAATTTAACGTATTTTAGTCATGTTCGCCTGGTGGATCTCCTGGCGTGGGGTCCACGGCACTGTAATAACCCAATAGGATTTGGGGGTGTTCCAGTAAAATTTGACACGCTTTTATTTGGGGTTGTTCGGATCCGAATCGGAGCTGATGCGATGAGAACTCAGTTTTCAGAAAATTCTCATAGTGGTTAGTACACGGAAAATGGGAGAAAATCGAGTCAGACTGTTTTCTTCATTTTTCCACAATTT
Organism: Orobanche coerulescens; assembly: GCA_033398695.1. Taxonomy (NCBI): domain Eukaryota; kingdom Viridiplantae; phylum Streptophyta; class Magnoliopsida; order Lamiales; family Orobanchaceae; genus Orobanche; species Orobanche coerulescens. Next base: position 22,777 of record JAWKAU010000159.1, read on the forward strand.
GTCCCTATGGGTTTATAAAATTTGACACGCTTTTATTTGGGGTTGTTCGGACCCAAATCGGATTTGATACGATGAGAACTCGATTTTCGGAAAATTCTCATAGGGCGTACACCGAAAATGGGAGAAAATTGAGTCGGGCCGTTTTCTTGATATTTTTTCATGATTTGTCCCTATGTGTTTATAAAATTTGACACGCTTTTATTTGGGGTTGTTCGGACCCGAATCGGAGCTGATATGATGAGAACTCGATTTTCAGAAAATTCTCATAGTGGTTAGTACACGGAAAATGGGAGAAAATCGAGTGGGACTGTTTTCTTCATTTTTCCATAATTTGTCCCTATGGGTTTATAAAATTTGACATGCTTTTATTTGGGGTTGTTCGGACCCGAATCGGAGCTGATGTGATGAGAACTCGGTTTTCAGAAAATTCTCATAGTGGTTAGTACAGGGAAAATGGGAGAAAATTGAGTCGGTCCAGTTTCTTCATTTTTCCACAATTTGTCCCTATGAGTTTATAAAATTTGACACGCTTTTATTTGGGGTTGTGCGGACCCGAATCGGAGTGATATGATGAGAACTTCGGTTTTGGAAAATCCTCATAAGGGCTAGTACACCGAAAATGGGAGAAAATTGAGTCGGGCCGTTTTCTTGATATTTTTTCATGATTTGTCCCTATGGGTTTTTAAAATTTGACACGCTTTTATTTGGGGTTGTTCGGATCCGAATCTGAGCTGATGCGATGAGAACTCGGTTTTCAGAAAATTCTCATAGTGGTTAGTACACGGAATATGGGAGAAAATCGAGTCAGACTGTTTCTTCATTTTTCCATAATTTGTCTCTATGGGTTTATAAAATTTGACACGCTTTTATTTGGGGTTGTTCGGACCCGAATCGGATCTGATACGATGAGAACTCGATTTTCGAAAAATTCTCAAAGGGGCTAGTACACCGAAAATTGGAGAAAATTGAGTCGGGCCATTTTCTTGATATTTTTTCATGATGGGTTTATAAAATTTGACACGCTTTTATTTGGGGTTGTTCGGATTCGAATCGGAGCTGATGTGATGAGAACTCGGTTTTCAGAAAATTCTCATAGTGGTTAGTACACGGAAAATGGGAGAAAATCGAGTTAGACTGTTTGCTTCATTTTTCCACAATTCGTCCCTATGGGTTTATAAAATTTGACACGCTTTTATTTGGGGTTGTTCGGACCCGAATCGGATCTGATACGATGAGAACTCGATTTTCGGAAAATTCTCATAGGGGCTAGTACACCGAAAATGGGAGAAAATTGAGTCGGTCCGTTTTCTTGATATTTTTTCATGATTTGTCCCTATGGGTTTATAAAATTTGACATGCTTTTATTTGGGGTTGTTCGAACCCGAATCGGAGCTGATACGATGAGAACTCGATTTTCGGAGAACTCTCATAGGTAACGTATACTGGAAATGGGAGAAAATTGAGTCGGGCCGGTTTCTTGATATTTTTTCATGATTTGTCCCTATGTGTTTATAAAATTTGACACGCATTTATTTGGGGTTGTTCGGATTCGAATCGGAGCTGATGCGATGAGAACTCGGTTTTCAGAAAATTCTCATAGTGGTTAGTACACGGAAAATGGGAGAAAATCGAGTCGGACTGTTTTCTTCATTTTTCCACAATTTGTCCCTATGGGTTTATAAAATTTGACACGCTATTATTCGGGGTTGTTCGGACCTGAATCGGATCTGATACGATGAGAACTCGATTTTCGGAAAATTCTCATAGGGGCTAGTACACCGAAAATGGGAGAAAATTTAGTCGGGCCGTTTTCTTGATATTTTTTCATGATTTCTCTCTATGGGTTTATAAAATTTGACATGTTTTGATTTGGGGTTGTTCGGACCCGAATCGGAGCTGATACGATGAGAACTCGATTTTCGGAAAACTCTCATAGGTAACGTATACTGGAAATGGGAGAAAATTGAGTCGGGCCATTTTCTTGATATTTTTTCATGATTTGTCCCTATGTGTTTATAAAATTTGACACGCTTTTATTTGGGGTTGTTCAGACCCGAATCGGAGCTGATATGATGAGAACTCGGTTTTCGGAAAATCCTCATAAGGGTTAGTACACCGAAAATGGGAGAAAATTGAGTCGGGCCGTTTTTTTGATATTTTTTCGTGATTTGTCCCTATGTGTTTATAAAATTTGACACGCTTTTATTTGGGGTTGTTCAGACCCGAATAGGAGCTGATATGATGAGAACTCGGTTTTCGGAAAATCCTCATAAGGTTTAGTACACCGGAAATGGGAGAAAATTTAGTCAGACCGTTTTCTTGATATTTTTTCATAATTTGTCCCTATGGTTTGTAAAATTTGACACGCTTTTATTTGGGGTTGTTCGGATCCGAATCGGAGCTGATGCGATGAGAACTCGGTTTTCAGAAAATTCTCATAGTGGTTAATACACGGAAAATGGGAGAAAATCGAGTCGGACTGTTTTCTTCATTTTTCCACAATTTGTCCCTATGGGTTTATAAAATTTGACACGCTTTTATTTGGGGTTGTTCGGACCCGAATCGGATCTGATACGATGAGAACTCGATTTTCGGAAAATTCTCATAGGGGCTAGTAGACCGAAAATGGGAGAAAATTGAGTCGGGCCATTTTCTTGATATTTTTTCATGATTTGTCCCTATGGGTTTATAAAATTTGACACGCTTTTATTTGGGGTTGTTCGGATTCGAATCGGAGCTGATGCGATGAGAACTCGGTTTTCAGAAAATTCTCATAGTGGTTAGTACACGGAAAATGGGAGAAAATCGAGTGAACTGTTTTCTTCATTTTTCATAATTTCTCCCTATGAGTTTATAAAATTTGACACGCTTTTATTTGGGGTTGTTCGGACCCGAATCGGAGTGATACGATGAGAACTCGATTTTCGGAAAATTCTCATAGGGGTTAGCACAGAAAATGGGAGAAATTTGAGTCGGTCCATTTTCTTGATATTTTTCATGATTTGTCCCTATGTGTTTATAAAATTTGTCATTCTTTTATTTGGTGTTGTTCGGACCCGAATCGAGGTGATATGATGAGAACTCGATTTTCGAAAATCCTCATAAGGGTTAGTACACGGAAATGGGAGAAAATTGAGTCGGACCGTTTTCTTGATATTTTTCATAATTTGTCCCTATGGGTTTGTAAAATTTGACACGCTTTTATTTGGGGTTGTTCGGATCCGAATCGAGCCGATGCGATGAGAACTCGGTTTTGAGAAAATTCTCATAGTGGTTAGTACACGGAAAATGGGGAAAATCGAGTGGACTGTTTTCTTCATTTTTCCACAATTTGTCCCTATGGGTTTATAAAATTTGACACGCTTTTATTTGGGGTTGTTCGGACCCGAATCGGATTTGATACGATGAGAACTCGATTTTCGGAAAATTCTCATAGGCGTACACCGAAAATGGGAGAAAATTGAGTCGGGCCGTTTTCTTGATATTTTTTCATGATTTGTCCCTATGTGTTTATAAAATTTGATACGCTTTTATTTGGGGTTGTTCAGACCCGAATCGGAGCTGATATGATGAGAACTCGGTTTTCAGAAAATTCTCATAGTGGTTAGTACACGGAAAATGGGAGAAAATCGAGTCGGACTGTTTTCTTCATTTTCCATAATTTGTCCCTATGGGTTTATAAAATTTGACATGCTTTTATTTGGGGTTGTTCGGACCCGAATCGGAGCTGATGTGATGAGAACTCGGTTTTCAGAAAATTCTCATAGTGGTTAGTACAGGGAAAATGGGAGAAAATTGAGTCGGTCCAGTTTCTTCATTTTTCCACAATTTGTCCCTATGAGTTTATAAAATTTGACATGCTTTTATTTGGGGTTGTGCGGACCCGAATCGGAGCTGATATGATGAGAACTCGGTTTTCGGAAAATCCTCATAAGGGCTAGTACACCGAAAATGGGAGAAAATTGAGTCGGGCCGTTTTCTTGATATTTTTTCATGATTTGTCCCTATGGGTTTTTAAAATTTGACACGCTTTTATTTGGGGTTGTTCGGATCCGAATCTGAGCTGATGCGATGAGAACTCGGTTTTCAGAAAATTCTCATAGTGGTTAGTACACGGAATATGGGAGAAAATCGAGTCAGACTGTTTCTTCATTTTTCTATAATTTGTCTCTATGGGTTTATAAAATTTGACATGCTTTTATTTGGGGTTGTTCGGACCCGAATCGGATCTGATACGATGAGAACTCGATTTTCGAAAAATTCTCAAAGGGGCTAGTACACCGAAAATGGGAGAAAATTGAGTCGCCGCGTTTTCTTTATATTTTTCATGATTTGTCCCTATGGGTTTATAAAATTTGACACGCTTTTATTTGGGGTTGTTCGGATTCGAATCGGAGCTGATGCGATGAGAACTCGGTTTTTAGAAAATTCTCACAGTGGTTAGTACACAGAAAATGGGAGAAAATCGAGTGAGACTGTTTCTTCATTTTTCCATAATTTGTCACTGTGGGTTTATAAAATTTGACACGCTTTTATTAAGCGTTGTTCGGATTCGAATCGGAGCTGATGCGATGAGAACTCGATTTTCAGAAAATTCTCATAGTGGTTAGTACACGGAAAATGGGAGAAAATCGAGTCGGACTTGTAATATCCGCAATTTTCGATTTTCGGTAAATTTCTTTTTTTGGTCGGAGTCTGTTTTGACGACTCTCTCATGACCGTTTCGTCATTCGGAGAATATTTAATTCTGCACTTTTGTCATCCGAGTTCATTTCGGTGCTGCTTTGTTGAGTTCCGTGCTTTTTAGCGACTTTTCCGCGCTTGAGTTCGGTTCTTGCGAATCTCGTTCGAAACTGTCGTTTGGGGTTTTTCGTAAGTTCATTTAACGTTGTTATACGTGTTGTGAGCTTCGGTTTGATTATTCGTTGTCGTATGGTGATTTTCGGGCATTTGGGCCATTTTCGTAATTTCCCAAAGTTTGGGGTAATTACCTTCCGTTGTCGAATTTCGAGCCTTCGGGTGGTCGGAATCGTGTGTTCTACTAGCTCTTAGATTCGTCTTTGTGAGTACTTCGTAACCGTATCTTCGGTTCGTATTCGAGTTCGGGTTTGTGTCGTTTTGTTGAATTCGGGATTACTAAGCGACTTTTCTAAGTATGAGTTCGACTTTGTTGGATCACCATTAATTTTTGGTAACTCCAAAAATTCTGAATCTTGCAATATTATAGAGAATCGAGTTAGCTTTCCAATGGTTGAGCGGTGAGTCAATCGAGTCCGGACGAGAGAGTTATGATCGTTTTCGTTCACCCGCTCATTTGGCGATCACCGCCGACCGGACTCGGCCGTGTCGTCGACACGGCCGTGTCGTACTCGTCGGATAAGCGGAAGCGATCGCCTCGAGGACCCGACCGTGTCGTGCAGCGCGGCCGTGCCGTACTCGTCGGATAAGCCGGTAGCCCGCTGCTAGAGGCTCGGCCGTGTTCGGACACGGCCGAGTCGATGCCGAGCGCGCCTTCGCGACACGACCGTGTCATGCCGGACACGGTCGAGTCCCTGCCGGCCGATTGCGCGCCACGACCGTGTCATGTCGGACACGGTCGAGTCTGTCCGTCCTATAAATTCGTTTTCTCGGCATTTGACTCATTTTCCCCGTTTCTTCACTGCAACCGAGAGAGAGAGCCGGAGGAGGGTTTTACTTCACAAATCATTTGAGTGTTTTATTTTCTTCATCCTCCTTCAATCGTTTAGCTCGGATTGTGGATTTAGCACGTGTTCTTCGGATTATAGGGATTGAATCTTCAAGAGGTAAGAACTCCTTCAATCTAGTATGATTTTGGGGAGGATTTGGTGGTGATCTTGTGTTTTAATTGAATTTACCGATGTTGTTGTTAGATTTTGATAGTATAATCGTAACCCTTGGTTTTCTTGTTATTGGTTGGGATGAAATCCCGTTAATCCACCGTTGACCGATTTCTTTTCCTTATGCACGCGTGGTGTCAGATGAATTGTCTCAACGGGTAGAACTAGGATGATTTTCTTCGTATTCATGGTGTTGAAATTGGTTTTATTGATTATATGTTGTTAGGGTCGAATTCTTGTGAAGAACTCGAGTCGGAACCCTTTCGTTCGTTGTCTTCTTCGGGGTCCGAGCTTCCCGGTCGAACCGTGTTCTTCGGAGCGTTTGGTAGCGGTTATTAAGGCAAGTATCTTATTATACGACTTGTATCTTGTGAATAGTAATTATGATATGTATAACGATTTTGCTTGCCTCCGTAAATATGTTCCGTTTGAGTTGGTTGTGTTTTCCGAAATTTGAAGGCTTTGTGATAATAGTGATATATTGGTATACGTGTTAGGCGTTGTGCCATTTGTGCAGGATTTCGATGTACATATGAGATGGTTGTACAAGTGTTTCTTCAATGAATTGTGTACCGAATGTGTGTTGTGTTGGTTAAGAGTCGTTGTGATGATCATGATGTTTGTGTTGTTTTGGTTTACTTGCTTGATTGTACATTCGGCGTAATGTGGAATGACTTGACATTTAATGATTATGAAATGTGTCGAGTCAATGTGTGTGTGATCCAGGTAGGGTCTGACGAGGCCTCTGGAGTTCGGTACATGATGTGTACGAACAATGTGTGTGTAACGGGTAAGGTCAGTCGAGGCCTCCGGAGTTCGGTACATGGCGTGTACGGACAAGGTGTGTGATCCGGGTAAGGTCAGCGAGACCTGCGGAGTTCGGGACATGATGTGTACGCACGATGTTGGGAGCGGGTAGGGTCCGTTGAGGCCTCCGGAGTTCGGTACATGATGTGTACGAACAGTGTGTGTTGTAGCCGGGTAGGGTCCGTCGAGGCCTCCGGAGTTCGGTACATGATGTGTACGAACAATGTGTGTAGTTCGGGTAAGGTCCGTCGAGGCCTCCGGAGTTCGGTACATGATGTGTACGAACAGTGATCGTGTAGCAGTGATTGTTCGGGTAACAATTTAAATATGGATCTCGGATTCATAATGATATATTATTTGGTGTGCTTTGAAACGAGAATCGGGCTAAGGCCCTAATGTTTTCGAAAAGGTTTTGTAAATTGGGACTCGAGGTCCAAAAGATTTTCTGCTTTAAAAATCCTCGAGATGATGTGTTCCTTTTCAAATATCTCTTACTTGAGTTCGAAATTCTAAAACTTCTCGGGAACATTTTGATAATTGATTTCCGTATTAAATTCGTAGTTGCTATTTGCTTGTTACATTTCGTATGGTTTGATACTTGAACTAGTAAAACATTGGAGTTTTAATAACACCAGAGTATTCGGGGTGGATGTCTGATGCGTCCGTGTACATGCGAGTTCGGGGAGCGATCACAGGATTGGCACAAGGGGATGACGAGCTGCGATACTAATCAAGAGTTGAGAGTTGGTAGAGTTTAGTTGTATTATTAGAGTTGATTCAGTCTTCCGTTGTATTGTATTTCGACCCCTGTGTGGGTAATGTTTGTTAGTCAGTCCTGTTGATAGAGTTGTGTGACCTCATCGGTCTGTGTGTTTATGTGTAAGTGACCTTGGCCAGTGTATTATTATATTGTTTGACCCTGGACGGGCAAGCGTTTGGTTGTTTATGGACGTTTAGCCTGGTAGATCCTTGCGGAAAGGGTTTACGGCGTGTAATATTCCCATACGGTTTTGGGGGTGTTACATTTATGGTATCAGAGATTAGGTTGCGGAAACCTAGGCTGTCGGGTCGAGTCAAGTCGTGATTTGTCGAGTAATGTGTTGTCATGTCGTTTGAGTCATCAGGTGACAAGTTGAGTTGTGCGTAGTCACAACGTGTCGGTTATGTTGTCGGACGAGATTAGTATCGTGGGCGACCGTCACCTCCGTGCGACCTGTGGATGTAAGTCTCCTCTTTTATGTGAAGTACCTGTGTATCTCGATTTTATCTTAGTGAGTTAATTGCGATGCATGATTTTCTTTACACAGTATTGTGTAATATAATTGTGTTTAGTACTTGTGGCATATAGTATGTGTATAGAACTGGGCACATTATTGTTTTATCTTTTAACCACCGGGTGGTGTGGTATGGTGTGGAAGTTGTAAACCTTGACGGATTTCGAAAAGGTATCGGCGACTGAGTTTTAGTTTGAAAACCGATTCCTTTAACCGAGTTTTGGCGTTATGGCCTTGAACGTTTTGGCAAAATTCTTGTGACGGTACTTAGTATTTTGTAAATGGCTTTTGTGAGTTTTGAAATATTACCGTCATCGGCCCTTTTGGCGTTTTTGTAAATATTTTTATCTGGTGGGTTTCGCAGGACCCACAACGCTATAATGTTCCGTGTAATTACGAGATTTTTGGGCATTCTAGCCCATTGAATTATCTTTGAAAATCTTGAGTATCCTAGAAATAAATTTGAGACGTCGTTTAAAATGAATTGTTTTCTCATGGTACTTCCAAGGTGCCACGATATGTTTCAATTCTTCTACCTCGAGGACCAAAATGTTTTGAGATATTTTTCAATGTTTTATAAACACTTTTACTTAGACCCGAGGGTCGAATATTTCCGAAAGTTTTCACGAAAAGAAAGTGTCCTCATTTTTATCGAATGCAAAATAGTTTTCCAAAGTCTCGATAACGATGTTTCACGATTGTACTTTTTTGAAGGGTGATACTCAAGATCAATCGGTGTTTCCAAAATTATTTTCAAAAGGAGGTTTTCGTTTTTTTAAAAACTATCCATTCCGTTTGAGGGTTGGGTATGTATGTATGATGTTCACGTTGTCGTTATGATGTTTGCTCCAGTATGATCGGGTGGTGCCATGAACGTCGAGGCGTTGCCACGCATTTCTTTGTACTAGCCCTCTGTGAGAGGTGTGAACGGTGTTCTTGTTTATCGCCTCGTGGCGATTTGCGTGTTGTCGCACGAGTGTGAGATGTTGAAGCACAGGTTTGTACGTTTGTGTACATGTGTGATTGTTTCATAATGTTTGTAATTATGTGCTTATTATCGTTCGTGCCGTTGATGTCGACGAACGATACCGTCGTTGTTGTATTGTTTGTGTGTGTATTACTTTAAGATTGTAATCGTTTTATATGATATTTATTATGATTCTTTATTATCTTTGGGTTGGCATCTCGGTATGTTGTTTTGCGGTGTTATGTTCCATTGTATCTAGCATTTGTATTTTCGATATGCCGAGCCGAGGCATTTGAGCGTATTGTGTCGGGAGCATGTACGTGCCAATTGTCCTTCTCGTCGATGCGCTTTTCAAGTGAGGACCCGAGAGACACGAGATCCGATTTTGCGAGTTGGGTTCCGAGTCTTTCGGCGCGAACTTCAATAAAGATATGAGGATCGGATCGGAGAGGCCCATGGGAGATATTTACGCCGTTTACTTTTTGTGTTGTCACCTTACTCCAGTTGTTGTGAGTTGCGGGAACGACATTTCTTTTATAAGAGGTCGAATGTAATGCTGTATCGTTTTGACTTGCATTTCCTCTTTCTCGAGTCTATCGACTCGTCGTGTTCGTTGATACTTTATGAACTTGTTACGTATTTGGTTTCATCGTTCGAGCAGCGTGATCTTGTTGTGGGTCGATCTGGTTATCGATGTGACTTTTTGGGTTCAGTTCGATTCTTGTGAACCTTGTTCGGGAGTGACATCATCGGGTTCTAATAGTTCTTTTATTCGAAGTGGATCGGACTTGGAACTCTTGTGTTTTCGACTCTGTCGACTCATTATGTTCGTTGACATTTCTGAGCTTGTCCTGCCCCTTGCTTTTGTTGATCGAACGAGTGTGGTATTGTTTTGGAATAACTCGTTTGTCGCTGTGACTTTGCAATCGCTATTCCCTTTCCTGTGGATCTTATGGGAATGCATGTCTTGTAGTTCTCACCAGATCATCCTGGGAGTTGTGGTTTGAATTTTATTATCCTTCGTGTTTGGACATGATTGTTCGATTTTTGTTGTCTCGATCGTTGTGGTTCGATCGTTTGTTTGTTCGGTTTTGTTATCGTTTCGTGATTGTTGAGCATTCAGGCTCCTTCCTAATTCCCTTAAGTTCGGGAAATTAGTCTCGTTTCGATCTTCCATCCCTTGGGCGGTGGGATTCCGTATTTGTTCGGTTGGCTCGCGTTTTGATTGATGTACCGTTGGGATGGTCAATCATATTGATTTTCGTTCGTTGTGTTTTGTGATTGTCGGATAATTGACTTGACCATATTATCCGTTTGATAACGCTTGTCATTTGTTGCTTTTATTATATCCCTAACGGCGACGTTGTGTTGGTCGCCGTGGAGCGTGTTTTCACGCCGTATATTCCTTTGCGTTGTTTGTAACATTTCGCCGTTGGGCGTTAGTTACGCATTCTTGTGTATCTTGTTGAGTTTTGCACAGCGGAATATTTCTCCTCCCTACTTGTTTTAAGTTTCGGGACGAAACTTCTTTTAAGGAGGGTAGAATGTAATATCCGCAATTTTCGATTTTCGGTAAATTTCTTTTTTTGGTCGGAGTCTGTTTTGACGACTCTCTCATGACCGTTTCGTCATTCGGAGAATATTTAGTTCTGCACTTTTGTCATCCGAGTTCGTTTCGGTGCTGCTTTGTTGAGTTCCGTGCTTTTTAGCGACTTTTCCGCGCTTGAGTTCGGTTCTTGCGAATCTCGTTGAAGCGTCGTTTGGGGTTTTTCGTAAGTTCATTTAACGTTGTTATACGTGTTGTGAGCTTCGGTTTGATTATTCGTTGTCGTATGGTGATTTTCGGGCATTTGGGCCATTTTCGTAATTTCCCAAAGTTTGGGGTAATTACCTTCCGTTGTCGAATTTCGAGCCTTCGGGTGGTCGGAATCGTGTGTTCTACTAGCTCTTAGATTCGTCTTTGTGAGTACTTCGTAACCGTATCTTCGGTTCGTATTCGAGTTCGGGTTTCGGTGTCGTTTTGTTGAATTGATTACTAAACGACTTTTCTAAGTATGAGTTCGACTTTGTTGGATCACCATTAATTTTTGGTAACTCCAAAAATTCTGAATCTTGCAATATTATAGAGAATCTAGTTAGCTTTCCAATGGTTCGAGCGGTGGGTCAATCGAGTCCGGACGAGAGAGTTATGATCGTTTTCGTTCACCCGCTCATTTGGCGATCCTTGCCGGCCGGACTCGGCGTGTCGTCCGACACGGCCGTGTCGTACTCGTCGGATAAGCGGGCGGCGCCTCGAGGACCCGACCGTGTCGTCAGCGCGGCCGTGCCGTACTCGTCCGGATAAGCCGGTAGCCATCGCCCGGAGGCTCGGCCGTGTTCGAGACACGGCGAGTCGATCTGCAGCGCCCCTTCGCGACACGACCGTGTCATGCAGGACACGGTCGAGTCCCTGCCGGCCGATTGCGCGCCACGACCGTGTCATGTCGGACACGGTCGAGTCTGTCCGCCCTATAAATTCGTTTTCTCGGCATTTCAGCTCATTTTTCCCCGTTTCTTCACCTGCAACCGAGAGAGAGAGCCGGAGGGAGGGTTTTTACTTCACAAATCATTTGAGTGTTTTATTTTCTTCATCCTCCTTCAATCGTTTAGCTCGGATTGTGGATTTAGCACGTGTTCTTCGGATTATAGGGATTGAATCTTCAAGAGGTAAGAACTCCTTCAATCCTAGTATGATTTTGGGGAGGATTTGGTGGTGATCTTGTGTTTTAATTCGAATTTACCGATGTTGTTGTTAGATTTTGATAGTATAATCGTAACCCTTGGTTTTCTTGTTATTGGTTGGGATGAAATCCCGTTAATCCACCGTTGACCGATTTCTTTTCCTTATGCACGCGTGGTGTCCGATGAATTGTCTCAACGGGTAGAACTGTAATATCCGCAATTTCGGATTTCCGGTAATTTTCATTTTTCGGCGGAGGTCCGTTTCGAAAACTCGCTTTTGACCGTTTCGTCATTCGGAGAATATTTAATTCTGCACTTTTTGTCATCCGAGTTCGTTTCGGTGCTGCTTTGTTGAGTTCCGTGTTTTTTAGCGACTTTTCCGCGCTTGAGTTCGGTTCTTTCGAATCTCGTTCGAAACTGTCGTTTGGGGTTTTTCGTAAGTTCATTTAACGTTGTTATACGTGTTGTGAGCTTCGGTTTGATTATTCGTTGTCGTATGGTGATTTTCGGGCATTTGGGCCATTTTCGTAATTTCCCAAAGTTTGGGGTAATTACCTTCCGTTGTCGAATTTCGAGCCTTCGGGTGGTCGGAATCGTGTGTTCTACTAGCTCTTAGATTCGTCTTTGTGAGTACTTCGTAACCGTATCTTCGGTTCGTATTCAGGTTCGGGTTTCGGTGTCGTTTTGTGGAGTTCAGGATTACTAAACGACTTTTCTAAATATGAGTTCGGCTTTGTAAAAATCACCATAAATTCTTGGAAACTCCAAAAATTCTGAATCTTTGCAATATTATAAAGCATCAAGTTATCTTTCCAATGGTTCAAACGGTGAGTCAATCGGAGTCCGGACGAAGGAGTTATGGTCGAAATAGCTAAGACTGCACGATGTGCCTTTTGGTGTTGGAATGGGTATGCCGTGTGCCGCGCCACACTTCCGCTGGGCCGCGCCACTAAGCCAGTGCTGGGCAGTTTTTTCGGCCGTGCGCCGCGGCACACTTGTCCTGTGCCGCGGCACACAAGGTGAATCACCTATTTAATGGCACAGGTCGAGTTATCCGCCATTTCTCATTTTCCTTCGTTCCTTGCGATTCTTCAAAGATAAATGGATGGATTTGAGTAAGAGAATCATAGAACAACACGTTTTGGAAGTTTGATTCATGGATTAACATCATATTCCACCCGGAACCAAGGTAAGAACACCTAAACTCTGGGTTTAGGGAATTTTGAGGTTTCTTGATGTTTTGGCGATTTGATTCGCTTTAGTTTAGATTATTGTTAGAACATGGTTGTATACTCGAAATCATTCATTATCCTGAAGTTTTGTGAAACGAATTTGAGTATTACCTTGAATAATCGATTGAATTGGACTATGCCCCAAGGTGTCCGATAAAATGCTTCAATGAGTAGAACTTGGGAATTTCAAAAAGATTTCGTAGAATTGTGATTGAATTGACATCGTTGTGACTTAGGAGCGAATTCTTGTGAAGAACTCGAGTCGGAACCCTTCCGTTCGTTGCCTTCCTTGGGGTTCGAGCTTCCCGGTCGAACCGTGTTCTTCGGAGCGTTCGGTAGCGGTTATTAAGGCAAGTATCTTACTATACGACTTGTATCTTGCGACTAGTAATTACGTATGAGATGTATAATGACTTTGCTTGCCTTCGTAAATATGTTCCGTTTGAGTTGGTTGTGTTTTCCGCAATTTGAAGGCTTTGTGATAATAGTGTTATATCAGTATACGTGTTAGGCGTTGTGCCATTTGTGCGAGAATGCGACGTACATATGGGATGGTTGTACACTTGGTTGTACAATGTATTGTGTACCGGATGTGTGTTATGTTGGTTAAATGTCGTTGATTTATGATAGTTGTTGCGAGTGTCGAGGTTGTGTTATTTGCGTGCAATGTACGATTTTGTGGTGATCAAGGTGATTGATTAATTGTGCTCGTTGTTGTATGTAATGTGAATGTGAATATGTGTGTGACCGCTAAGTTCACTCGTGTTGGTTCGACGGGACCTACGAGGATTCGTGGCGATGGACTACGGGATCGGAACTTAGTGAGGTGCGAGGTCCAATCGTCTTTGGTCCGACGAGGCCTACGATAACGCATGGCGGTGGACCATGAGTTTCGGACACGGTGCGTCAACCGGGTGAGCTCGGCGGGGCTTACGGTGACACGTGGCGGTGGACTACGGTGTCGGGACTGTGTGTGTGATTGTTGTGATTGATATAGTCCGTGCGGGTTGTTATGCCTACGGAGACACGTGGCGGTGGATCACGGTGTCGGAATTGGTTATGTTTGGTTAATAGTCGTGTGGGTTGTTGAACCTACGGAGACACGTGACGATGGATCAAGGTGTCGGAATTGATTATGTTTGTTTAATTGTGCGTGATGTAGTCCGTGCGGGTTGTTGAACCTACGGAGACACGTGATGGTGGATCACGGTGTCATGAGCATGATACTTTTCAAATCAAAGTTTTACGGGAAAAGTTTTAAGAAAGAATGTTGGGCCGAGCCCCACGAGATTTATGGAAATGTTTTCGGTATTGTAAAGCTTGAATTATGAAACAAGTTTTGGGTTAAGGCCCTTAAGTTTTTGAAAGGTTTTGTGAATCAGACTTGAGGTCTTATGGTTTTGAAATTTTAAAAATTCCGAAATGATAATCTTATTTTCGAATGCTTCATAGCTTATCTTCTCTTGTGAAAACCTCCGGGAATATTTGATACTTGATTATTATATTTGATCACGATTATTAATTGCTTGTTACATTTCGTATGATTTGATACTTGCACTAGTAAAGCAGTGGAGTTTTACTAACCCCAGTAATCGGGGGTGGATGTCATTTTGCGTCCGGTACATGCAGTTCGGGGAGCAGTCACAGGATTGGCACCAGAGGATGACGAGCTGCGATACTAATCATGAGTCGAGAGTTATTTTGATTTTTGTTGTGTTGTCAGAGTTGATTTCAGTCTTCCGCTGTATTGTATTTCGACCCCTGTGTGGGTAATGTTATTTAAGTCAGTTTTATCGATTGGGTTGTGTGACCTCATCGGTCTGTGTATTCACGTGTAAGTGACCATATCGGTCTGTATCATTTTATTGTTTGACCCTGGTCGGGCAAGCATTTGGTTGTTTATGGATGTTTAGCCTGGTAGATCCTTGTGGAAAGGGTCTACGGCATGTAATATTCCCATACGGTTTTGGGGATGTTACAATTATGGTATCAGAGCTTAGGTTTGCGGAAACCTAGGCTGTCGGGTCGTTTCAAGTCATGTTTTGTCGAGTAATGTATTGTCTTGTCATTCGAGTCGTCAGGTGACAAGTTGAGTTGTGCGTGGTCACAACGTGTCGGTTATGTTGTCGGACGAGATTAGTATCGTGGGCGACTGTCACCTCCGTGCGACCTGTGGATGTAAGTCTCCTCCTTTATGCGTAATACCTGTGTATCTCGATTTTATCTTAGTGAGATGATTGCGGTGCATGATTTTCTTTACACAGCATTGTGTGATGTAGTCGTGTTTAATACTTGTGGCACATGGTATGAGTATAGCTGAGCGTATTGTTGTTTTACTTTTGAACCACCGCGTGGGGTGGTATGGTGTGAAGGTTGTAAACCTTGATGGGTTCTGTGAAGGTACCAACGGTAGAGCTTGTGAGAAACTCCGATGAATGATTTTCTTTGTGTGTTTAAACTTGATACCACGAGATGCATTTGATTGAATTGGCGACCACAGTTGCCATTTGAGTATGTGGTTTTAAATTATTTGTTTTGGAATGTTGTAATTTTTGTCCGCTATGGGTAAGTTTGTGAATGTTTCCTGAAGGACTTTACAGTTTGAGAATTTTGTAGAAATCGATTTTTGGAAAATATTTTGGTGGTGCGGTCAAACCATGGTTTATATGGAATTTTAAAATTTGTTAAAATTTGGACAAATGGGCCCTGTATTTTCAAATGACACAATCAGACGGTATTTGAAAAATGTGTTTTAAAATACTTCGGACATTGTAAAATATTACCGTCATTTTGCTTATGAACTAAAGGATTTTGGAAAATTTCTGTTTTGCAAAACAACTTTGGCTTCCGTAATTTAGAACGTTATGTGTTTATGTATTGAGGTTAAACCGTGCAGTGAGTTGCTATATTATTATTCTCGTCAGAAAATCTGGGTTGTATGTCCAAGTGGCGGGATACGTTGTTAGGTATCGTTCCCCACTTCAATGACCGAGGTATTAAACAAAGTACTTTCAAAATTTCATCCCAGCAAAATCTTTCGAACTCGCGAATTTTTTTTATATTATCATTCGAACAAATACCTCGATAAACTTGTTTTTTTTTAAAATATTACCGGTGTTGGACCACAATGGTATGCTTAATGTTTTAACCGTGTATGCTGAGGTATAGGTCGTTCATCTTTGTCAATGTGAACGTGTGAATATTGCATTGTGCTGCTGATTTTGGGCTTATGTCGATTATGTGAGGTTTGTTTTATCTTGTTATTCTGATTGGATGTCCGCTCGGTATGCTAAGGGTCGAGGTCGAGGCCGTGGTCATGGTCGTGGTCGTGGTCGTAATCGGGAGCGGGAGAGGCGACTCCCTCCTAGCCGAGTACCAATCACCAATACGATCGGGGATATTCGACTAGCGTTAATGTTGACGTTGGCGCCGCCACCATCCTTCGTCGGTGGTTGATCGGTTAGTGCGGATGAATCGGGCCGTACGTCGGGATGAGAACCCAAATAGGGATAACGAAACTAGTAAGTGGTTACGAGATGTGATGAAGATGCGGCCGCCCGTTTTGTGGGTTCGTCGACTTGTTAGGTTGGGAAAAGCGGCTCTTCCGGTTGATGAGAATATTTGATCTTGTAGCTTGTCCGGATGATAGGAGGGTACCCATTGCTCAAGACCTACTCGACAAAGAAGGCTGCAGATGGTGGCACGCTGTAGTGCCTGCAGACCGTACACCTACATGGGCTGAGTTTAAGACCGCCATGGAGGCGGTATTGCCGTTGCACATTCGTGAACGCAGAATCGTTGAATTTTTCTCGGCTACGCCCCAGGATGTGTCAATATCCCAGGCAATAGTCGATTATAATCGACAGTTGGCTTATGTTCGTGATCAAGTTAGAAGTGAAGCGGACAAGGTCCGATACTTCAATATGCGCATGAAACCCCATATCCGTGAGAGTATGGCTCCGCTCATGTGTACCACCCTGAAGGAATATCAGGACCGAGCTTTAGCCATTGAGATGGCCGTTTCTGTGACGGAATCTGGTTAAGAGAGTAAAAGACAGAAGACCTCGAGGAATTTTTCAAGAGGCCAGAGGAGTGAGATCCGTGAGCCTGTTGCTTTGCAGTTTCCTTCTGGGAGCACTCCTCGTTCGGTTGACCAGTCTAAGAACCTTACCCCAGAGGCGAGTAAGACGATCAGTGTGAAGACTCGCTTTAGCTGCGGTCGTGTAGGCCATGCGAGACAATTGTCGTTCGTCACGGTTAATTGTTTTAAGTGCGGCTAATCCAGGGCACCAAGCGGTGCATTGTGAGTCCGTTGCCGGGATGTTCGAATCGGGTTTTCATTCCTACTCGGGAGGGCCGGTGGTGTCGATGATGTAGTTGTGTATCGTACTTTGTGCTGTAATTCGTGTAGAGATTGATATTTGTTGCGTGAACTTTTTGGTTTTGTTTCTATTCTATCATGATGTTTTATTTTAAGTTTCGTGACGAAACTTAATTTTAATAGGATAGAATGTAATATCCGGTATTCTCGTTTTCCGTTATCTTGAATTGTTTGTGTTTTGACGTCAGACATTTTCTTGTTGATGAGAATCGGAATGATTTCTATCGTAATACTCTATTTGTTTCTGTCGCATAGCCGTTTTAGTCGGGTGCGACTTGTTGTCGCGTACGTTTCTTTGATTAAATGTGTGCATATGATGTGGTATGTGATGCGTCGTTAATTGATTGTTATTGTTTTGAATCATTGCCGGTGGCTTTGTTATGGTCGTCGTGGGGCGTGTTTCCACGCTGTTTATTCTTTCGCATTGCTTGTAACGTTTCGCCAATGGGCGAAAGTTATGCGTTCTTGTGTATCTCGTTGAGGTTTCCTGTTGGGATATTGCTTCTCCCTACTTATTTTAAGTTTCGACGAAACTTCTTTTAAGGAGGGTAGAATGTAATATCGCAATTTCGATTTCCGGTAATTTTCATTTTTCGCGGAGGTCCGTTTGAAAACTCGCTTTTGACCGTTTCGTCATTCGGAGAATATTTAATTCTGCACTTTTTGTCATCCGAGTTCGTTTGGTCTTTGCTTTGTTGAGTTCCGTGTTTTTAGCGACTTTTCGCGCTTGAGTTCGGTTCTTGCGAATCTCGTTGGCTGTCGTTTGGGGTTTTTCGTAAGTTCATTTAACGTTGTTATACGTGTTGTGAGCTTCGGTTTGATTATTCGTTGTCGTATGGTGATTTTCGGGCATTTGGGCCATTTTCGTAATTTCCCAAAGTTTGGGGTAATTACCTTCCGTTGTCGAATTTCGAGCCTTCGGGTGGTCGGAATCGTGTGTTCTACTAGCTCTTAGATTCGTCTTTGTGAGTACTTCGTAACCGTATCTTCGGTTCGTATTCAGGTTCGGGTTTCGGTGTCGTTTTGTGGAGTTCAGGATTACTAAACGACTTTTCTAAATATGAGTTCGGCTTTGTAAAAATCACCATAAATTCTTGGAAACTCCAAAAATTCTGAATCTTTGCAATATTATAAAGCATCAAGTTATCTTTCCAATGGTTCAAACGGTGAGTCAATCGGAGTCCGGACGAAGGAGTTATGGTCGAAATAGCTAAGACTGCACGATGTGCCTGTTGGTGTTGGAATGGGTATCCGTGTGCAGCGGCACACTTCAGCTGTGGCGCGGCACTAAGCCGTGCTGGGCAGTTTTTGGCCGTGCGCGCGGCACACTTGTCTGTGCCGCGGCACACAGTGCGAATCGGCTATTTAATGGCACAGGTGAGTTATCCGCCATTTCTCATTTTTTCCTTCGTTCCTTCGCGATTCTTCAAAGATAAATGGATGGATTTGAGTAAGAGAATCATAGAACAACACGTTTTGGAAGTTTGATTCATGGATTAACATCATATTCCACCCGGATCGAAGGTAAGAACACCTAAACTCTTGGTTTTGGGAATTTTTGAGGTTTCTTGATGTTTTGGCCGATTTGATTCGTTTTAGTTTAGATTATTGTTAGAACATGGTTGTATACTCGAAATCATTCATTATCCCTGAAGTTTTGTGAAACGAATTTGAGTATTACCTTGAATAATCGATTGAATTGGACTATGCCCCCAAGGTGTCCGATAAAATGCTTCAATGAGTAGAACTTGGGAAGTTCCATACGTTTTCGTAGAATTGTGATTGAATTGACATCGTTGTGACTTAGGAGCGAATTCTTGTGAAGAACTCGAGTCGGAACCCTTCCGTTCGTTGCCTTCCTTGGGGTTCGAGCTTCCCGGTCGAACCGTGTTCTTCGGAGCGTTCGGTAGCGGTTATTAAGGCAAGTATCTTACTATACGACTTGTATCTTGCGACTAGTAATTACGTATGAGATGTATAATGACTTTGCTTGCCTTCGTAAATATGTTCCGTTTGAGTTGGTTGTGTTTTCCGCAATTTGAAGGCTTTGTGATAATAGTGTTATATCAGTATACGTGTTAGGCGTTGTGCCATTTGTGCGGAGAATGCGACGTACATATGGGATGGTTGTACACTTGGTTGTACAATGTATTGTGTACCGGATGTGTGTTATGTTGGTTAAATGTCGTTGATTTATGATAGTTGTTGCGAGTGTCGAGGTTGTGTTATTTGCGTGCAATGTACGATTTTGTGGTGATCAAGGTGATTGATTAATTGTGCTCGTTGTTGTATGTAATGTGAATGTGAATATGTGTGTGACTGCTAAGTTCACTCGTGTTGGTTCGACGGGACCTACGAGGATTCGTGGCGATGGACTACGGGATCGTAACTTAGTGAGTGCGAGGTCCAATCGTCTTTGATCAGCGAGGCCTACGATAACGCATGGCAGTGGACCATGAGTTTCGGACACAGTGCGTCCAACCGGGTGAGCTCGACGGGGCTTACGGTGACACGTGGCAGTGGACTACGGTGTCAGGACTGTGTGTGTGATTGTTGTGATTGATATAGTCCGTGCGGGTTGTTATGCCTACGGAGACACGTGGCAGTGGATCACGGTGTCGGAATTGGTTATGTTTGGTTAATAGTCTGTGTGGGTTGTTGAACCTACGGAGACACGTGACAGTGGATCAAGGTGTCGGAATTGATTATGTTTGTTTAATTGTGCGTGATGTAGTCCGTGCGGGTTGTTGAACCTACGGAGACACGTGACAGTGGATCACGGTGTCATGAGCATGATACTTTTCAAATCAAAGTTTTTACAGGAAAAGTTTTAAGAAAGAATGTTGGGCCGAGCCCCACGAGATTTATGGAAATGTTTTCGGTATTGTAAACTGTTGAATTATGAAACAAGTTTTGGGTTAAGGCCCTTAAGTTTTTTGAAAGGTTTTGTGAATCAGGACTTGAGGTCTTATGGTTTTGAAATTTTAAAAATTCCCGAAATGATAATCTTATTTTCGAATGCTTCATAGCTTATCTTCTCTTGTGAAAACCTCCCGGGAATATTTGATACTTGATTATTATATTTGATCACGATTATTAATTGCTTGTTACATTTCGTATGATTTGATACTTGCACTAGTAAAACAGTGGAGTTTTACTAACCCCAGTAATGTCGGGGGTGGATGTCTGTTTGCGTCAGTACATGCAGTTCGGGGGAGCGATCACGAGATTGGCACCGAGAGGATGACGAGCTGCGATACTAATCATGAGTCGAGAGTTATTTTGATTTTGTTGTGTTGTCGAGTTGATTTCGGTCTTCCATTTGTATTGTATTTCGACCCCTGTGTGGGTAATGTTATTTAAGTCAGTTTTATCGATTGGGTTGTGTGACCTCATCGGTCTGTGTATTCACGTGTAAGTGACCATATCGGTCTGTATCATTTTATTGTTTGACCCTGGTCGGGCAAGCATTTGGTTGTTTATGGATGTTTAGCCTGGTAGATCCTTGTGGAAAGGGTCTACGGCATGTAATATTCCCATACGGTTTTGGGGATGTTACAAGAACTAGGATGATTTTCTTCGTATTCATGGTGTTGAAATTGGTTTTATTGATTATATGTTGTTAGGGTCGAATTCTTGTGAAGAACTCGAGTCGGAACCCTTTCGTTCGTTGTCTTCTTCGGGGTCCGAGCTTCCCGGTCGAACCGTGTTCTTCGGAGCGTTTGGTAGCGGTTATTAAGGCAAGTATCTTATTATACGACTTGTATCTTGTGAATAGTAATTACGTATGATATGTATAACGATTTTGCTTGCCTCCGTAAATATGTTCCGTTTGAGTTGGTTGTGTTTTCCGAAATTTGAAGGCTTTGTGATAATAGTGATATATTGGTATACGTGTTAGGCGTTGTGCCATTTGTGCAGGATTTCGATGTACATATGAGATGGTTGTACAAGTGTTTCTTCAATGAATTGTGTACCGAATGTGTGTTGTGTTGGTTAAGAGTCGTTGTGATGATCATGATGTTTGTGTTGTTTTGGTTTACTTGCTTGATTGTACATTCGGCGTAATGTGGAATGACTTGACATTTAATGATTATGAAATGTGTCGAGTCGATGTGTGTGTGATCCAGGTAGGGTCTGACGAGGCCTCTGGAGTTCGGTACATGATGTGTACGAACAAAGTGTGTGAACCAGGTAGGGTCCGCGAGGCCTGCGGAGTCGGTACATGACGTGTACGGACAAGGTGTGTGATCCGGGTAAGGTCGACGAGACCTGCGGAGTTCGGTACATGATGTGTACGAACGATGCTGTAGCCGGGTAGGGTCCGTTGAGGCCTCCGGAGTTCGGTACATGATGTGTACGAACAGTGTGTGTTGTAGCCGGGTAGGGTCCGTCGAGGCCTCCGGAGTTCGGTACATGATGTGTACGAACAATGTGTGTAGTTCGGGTAAGATCCGTCGAGGCCTCCGGAGTTCGGTACATGATGTGTACGAACAGTGATCGTGTAGCAGTGATTGTTCGGGTAACAATTTAAATATGGATCTCGGATTCATAATGATATATTATTTGGTGTGCTTTGAAACGAGAATCGGGCTAAGGCCCTAATGTTTTCGAAAAGGTTTTGTAAATTGGGACTCGAGGTCCAAAAGATTTTCTGCTTTAAAAATCCCCGAGATGATGTGTTCCTTTTCAAATATCTCTTACTTGAGTTCGAAATTCTAAAACTTCTAGAACATTTTGATAATTGATTTCCGTATTAAATTCGTAGTTGCTATTTGCTTGTTACATTTCGTATGGTTTGATACTTGCACTAGTAAAGCAGTGGAGTTTTACTAACCCCGAGTATTCGGGGTGGATGTCTGTTACTGCGTCCGGTACATGCGAGGTTCGGGAGCGATCCACGGGATTGGCACAAGGGGATGACGAGCTGCGATACTAATCAAGAGTTGAGAGTTGGTAGAGTTTAGTTGTATTATTAGAGTTGATTCAGTCTTCCGTTGTATTGTATTTCGACCCCTGTGTGGGTAATGTTTGTTAGTCAGTCCTGTTGATAGAGTTGTGTGACCTCATCGGTCTGTGTGTTTATGTGTAAGTGACCTTGGCCAGTATTATTATATTGTTTGACCCTGGACGGGCAAGCGTTTGGTTGTTTATGGACGTTTAGCCTGGTAGATCCTTGCGGAAAGGGTTTACGGCGTGTAATATTCCCATACGGTTTTGGGGGTGTTACACTGTTTTCTTCATTTTTCCACAATTTTGCGTTTATAAAATTTGACACGCTTTTATTTGGGGTTGTTCGGACCCGAATCGGATCTGATACGATGAGAACTCGATTTTCGGAAAATTCTCATAGGGGCTAGTACACCGAAAATGGGAGAAAATTGAGTCGGGCCGTTTTCTTGATATTTTTTCATGATTTGTCCCTATGGGTTTATAAAATTTGACATGCTTTTATTTGGGGTTGTTCGGACCCGAATCGGAGCTGATACGATGATAACTCGATTTTCGGAAAACTCTCCTAGGTAACGTATACTGGAAATGGGAGAAAATTGAGTCGGACCGTTTTCTTGATATTTTTTCATGATTTGTCCCTATGTGTTTATAAAATTTGACATGCTTTTATTTGGGGTTGTTCGGACCCGAATCGGAGCTGATACGATGATAACTCGATTTTCAGAAAATTCTCATAGTGGTTAGTACACGGAAAATGGGAGAAAATCGAGTCGGACTGTTTTCTTCATTTTTCCATAATTTGTCCCTATGGGTTTATAAAATTTGACATGCTTTTATTTGGGGTTGTTCGGACCCGAATCGGAGCTGATGTGATGAGAACTCGGTTTTCAGAAAATTCTCATAGTGGTTAGTACAGGGAAAATGGGAGAAAATTGAGTCGGTCCAGTTTCTTCATTTTTCCACAATTTGTCCCTATGAGTTTATAAAATTTGACACGCTTTTATTTGGGGTTGTGCGGACCCGAATCGGAGCTGATATGATGAGAACTCGGTTTTCGGAAAATCCTCATAAGGGCTAGTACACCGAAAATGGGAGAAAATTGAGTCGGGCCGTTTTCTTGATATTTTTTCATGATTTGTCCCTATGGGTTTTTAAAATTTGACACGCTTTTATTTGGGGTTGTTCGGATCCGAATCGAGTGATGCGATGAGAACTCGGTTTTCAGAAAATTCTCATAGTGGTTAGTACACGGAATATGGGAGAAAATCGAGTCAGACTGTTTCTTCATTTTTCCATAATTTGTCTCTATGGGTTTATAAAATTTGACACGCTTTTATTTGGGGTTGTTCGGACCCGAATCGGATCTGATACGATGAGAACTCGATTTTCGAAAAATTCTCAAAGGGGCTAGTACCGAAAATGGGAGAAAATTGAGTCGGGCCGTTTTCTTGATATTTTTTCATGATGGGTTTATAAAATTTGACACGCTTTTATTTGGGGTTGTTCGGATTCGAATCGGAGCTGATGTGATGAGAACTCGGTTTTCAGAAAATTCTCATAGTGGTTAGTACACGGAAAATGGGAGAAAATCGAGTTAGACTGTTTGCTTCATTTTTCCACAATTCGTCCCTATGGGTTTATAAAATTTGACACGCTTTTATTTGGGGTTGTTCGGACCCGAATCGGATCTGATACGATGAGAACTCGATTTTCGGAAAATTCTCATAGGGGCTAGTACACCGAAAATGGGAGAAAATTGAGTCGGTCCGTTTTCTTGATATTTTTTCATGATTTGTCCCTATGGGTTTATAAAATTTGACATGCTTTTATTTGGGGTTGTTCGAACCCGAATCGGAGCTGATACGATGAGAACTCGATTTTCGGAGAACTCTCATAGGTAACGTATACTGGAAATGGGAGAAAATTGAGTCGGGCCGGTTTCTTGATATTTTTTCATGATTTGTCCCTATGTGTTTATAAAATTTGACATGTATTTATTTGGGGTTGTTCGGATTCGAATCGGAGCTGATGCGATGAGAACTCGGTTTTCAGAAAATTCTCATAGTGGTTAGTACACGGAAAATGGGAGAAAATCGAGTCGGACTGTTTTCTTCATTTTTCCACAATTTGTCCCTATGGGTTTATAAAATTTGACACGCTATTATTCGGGGTTGTTCGGACCTGAATCGGATCTGATACGATGAGAACTCGATTTTCGGAAAATTCTCATAGGGGCTAGTACACCGAAAATGGGAGAAAATTTAGTCGGGCCGTTTTCTTGATATTTTTTCATGATTTCTCTCTATGGGTTTATAAAATTTGACATGCTTTGATTTGGGGTTGTTCGGACCCGAATCGGAGCTGATACGATGAGAACTCGATTTTCGGAAAACTCTCATAGGTAACGTATACTGGAAATGGGAGAAAATTGAGTCGGGCCATTTTCTTGATATTTTTTCATGATTTGTCCCTATGTGTTTATAAAATTTGACACGCTTTTATTTGGGGTTGTTCAGACCCGAATCGGAGCTGATATGATGAGAACTCGGTTTTCGGAAAATCCTCATAAGGGTTAGTACACCGAAAATGGGAGAAAATTGAGTCGGGCCGTTTTTTTGATATTTTTTCGTGATTTGTCCCTATGTGTTTATAAAATTTGACACGCTTTTATTTGGGGTTGTTCGGACCGAATAGGAGCCGATATGATGAGAACTCGGTTTTGGAAAATCCTCATAAGGTTCAAGACACCGAAATGGTAGAAAATTTAGTAAGACCGTTTTCTTGATATTTTTTCATAATTTGTCCCTATGGTTTGTAAAATTTGACACGCTTTTATTTGGGGTTGTTCGGATCCGAATCGGAGCTGATGCGATGAGAACTCGGTTTTCAGAAAATTCTCATAGTGGTTAATACACGGAAAATGGGAGAAAATCGAGTGAATTTATTTTCTTCTTTTTTCCACAATTTGTCCCTATGGGTTTATAAAATTTGACACGCTTTTATTTGGGGTTGTTCGGACCCGAATCGGATCTGATACGATGAGAACTCGATTTTCGGAAAATTCTCATAGGGGCTAGTAGACCGAAAATGGGAGAAAATTGAGTCGGGCCATTTTCTTGATATTTTTTCATGATTTGTCCCTATGGGTTTATAAAATTTGACACGCTTTTATTTGGGGTTGTTCGGATTCGAATCGGAGCTGATGCGATGAGAACTCGGTTTTCAGAAAATTCTCATAGTGGTTAGTACACGGAAAATGGGAGAAAATCGAGTCGGACTGTTTTCTTCATTTTTTCATAATTTCTCCCTATGAGTTTATAAAATTTGACACGCTTTTATTTGGGGTTGTTCGGACCCGAATCGGAGCTGATACGATGAGAACTCGATTTTCGGAAAATTCTCATAGGGGTTAGCACACCGAAAATGGGAGAAATTTGAGTCGGTCCATTTTCTTGATATTTTTTCATGATTTGTCCCTATGTGTTTATAAAATTTGACACGCTTTTATTTGGGGTTGTTCGGACCCGAATCGGAGCTGATATGATGAGAACTCGATTTTCGGAAAATCCTCATAAGGGTTAGTACACCGGAAATGGGAGAAAATTGAGTCGGACCGTTTTCTTGATATTTTTTCATAATTTGTCCCTATGGGTTTGTAAAATTTGACACGCTTTTATTTGGGGTTGTTCGGATCCGAATCGGAGCTGATGCGATGAGAACTCGGTTTTCAGAAAATTCTCATAGTGGTTAGTACACGGAAAATGGGGGGAAATCGAGTCGGACTGCTTTCTTCATTTTTCCACAATTTGTCCCTATGGGTTTATAAAATTTGACACGCTTTTATTTGGGGTTGTTCGGACCCGAATCGGATTTGATACGATGAGAACTCGATTTTCGGAAAATTCTCATAGGGCGTACACCGAAAATGGGAGAAAATTGAGTCGGGCCGTTTTCTTGATATTTTTTCATGATTTGTCCCTATGTGTTTATAAAATTTGACACGCTTTTATTTGGGGTTGTTCGGACCCGAATCGGAGCTGATATGATGAGAACTCGGTTTTCAGAAAATTCTCATAGTGGTTAGTACACGGAAAATGGGAGAAAATCGAGTCGGACTGTTTTCTTCATTTTCCATAATTTGTCCCTATGGGTTTATAAAATTTGACATGCTTTTATTTGGGGTTGTTCGGACCCGAATCGGAGCTGATGTGATGAGAACTCGGTTTTCAGAAAATTCTCATAGTGGTTAGTACAGGGAAAATGGGAGAAAATTGAGTCGGTCCAGTTTCTTCATTTTTCCACAATTTGTCCCTATGAGTTTATAAAATTTGACATGCTTTTATTTGGGGTTGTGCGGACCCGAATCGGAGCTGATATGATGAGAACTCGGTTTTCGGAAAATCCTCATAAGGGCTAGTACACCGAAAATGGGAGAAAATTGAGTCGGGCCATTTTCTTGATATTTTTTCATGATTTGTCCCTATGGGTTTTTAAAATTTGACACGCTTTTATTTGGGGTTGTTCGGATCCGAATCTGAGCTGATGCGATGAGAACTCGGTTTTCAGAAAATTCTCATAGTGGTTAGTACACGGAATATGGGAGAAAATCGAGTCAGACTGTTTCTTCATTTTTCCATAATTTGTCTCTATGGGTTTATAAAATTTGACATGCTTTTATTTGGGGTTGTTCGGACCCGAATCGGATCTGATACGATGAGAACTCGATTTTCGAAAAATTCTCAAAGGGGCTAGTACACCGAAAATGGGAGAAAATTGAGTCGGGCCGTTTTCTTGATATTTTTTCATGATTTGTCCCTATGGGTTTATAAAATTTGACACGCTTTTATTTGGGGTTGTTCGGATTCGAATCGGAGCTGATGCGATGAGAACTCGGTTTTTAGAAAATTCTCACAGTGGTTAGTACACAGAAAATGGGAGAAAATCGAGTGAGACTGTTTCTTCATTTTTCCATAATTTGTCACTGTGGGTTTATAAAATTTGACACGCTTTTATTAAGCGTTGTTCGGATTCGAATCGGAGCTGATGCGATGAGAACTCGGTTTTCAGAAAATTCTCAGTGGTTAGTACACGGAAAATGGGAGAAAATCTAGTCGGACTGTTTTCTTCATTTTTCCACAATTTTGGGTTTATAAAATTTGACACGCTTTTATTTGGGGTTGTTCGGACCCGAATCGGATCTGATACGATGAGAACTCGATTTTCGGAAAATTCTCATAGGGGCTAGTACACCGAAAATGGGAGAAAATTGAGTCGGGCCGTTTTCTTGATATTTTTTCATGATTTGTCCCTATGGGTTTATAAAATTTGACATGCTTTTATTTGGGGTTGTTCGGACCCGAATCGGAGCTGATACGATGATAACTCGATTTTCGGAAAACTCTCCTAGGTAACGTATACTGGAAATGGGAGAAAATTGAGTCGGACCGTTTTCTTGATATTTTTTCATGATTTGTCCTTATGGGTTTATAAAATTTGACATGCTTTTATTTGGGGTTGTTCGGACCCGAATCGGAGCTGATACGATGATAACTCGATTTTCGGAAAACTCTCCTAGGTAACGTATACTGGAAATGGGAGAAAATTTAGTCAGACCGTTTTCTTGATATTTTTTCATAATTTGTCCCTATGTTTGTAAAATTTGACACGCTTTTATTTGGGGTTGTTCGGATCCGAATCGGAGCTGATGCGATGAGAACTCGGTTTTCAGAAAATTCTCATAGTTGTTAATACACGGAAAATGGGAGAAAATCGAGTCGGACTGTTTTCTTCATTTTTCCACAATTTGTCCCTATGGGTTTATAAAATTTGACACGCTTTTATTTGGGGTTGTTCGGACCCGAATCGGATCTGATACGATGAGAACTCGATTTTCGGAAAATTCTCATAGGGGCTAGTAGACCGAAAATGGGAGAAAATTGAGTCGGGCCATTTTCTTGATATTTTTCATGATTTGTCCCTATGGGTTTATAAAATTTGACACGTTTTATTTGGGGTTGTTCGGATTCGAATCGGAGCTGATGCGATGAGAACTCGGTTTTCAGAAAATTCTCATAGTGGTTAGTACACGGAAAATGGGAGAAAATCGAGTCGGACTGTTTTCTTCATTTTTTCATAATTTCTCCCTATGAGTTTATAAAATTTGACACGCTTTTATTTGGGGTTGTTCGGACCCGAATCGGAGCTGATACGATGAGAACTCGATTTTCGGAAAATTCTCATAGGGGTTAGCACACCGAAAATGGGAGAAATTTGAGTCGGTCCATTTTCTTGATATTTTTTCATGATTTGTCCCTATGTGTTTATAAAATTTGACACGCTTTTATTTGGGGTTGTTCGGACCCGAATCGGAGCTGATATGATGAGAACTCGATTTTCGGAAAATCCTCATAAGGGTTAGTACACCGGAAATGGGAGAAAATTGAGTCGGACCGTTTTCTTGATATTTTTTCATAATTTGTCCCTATGGGTTTGTAAAATTTGACACGCTTTTATTTGGGGTTGTTCGGATCCGAATCGGAGCTGATGCGATGAGAACTCGGTTTTCAGAAAATTCTCATAGTGGTTAGTACACGGAAAATGGGGGAAAATCGAGTCGGACTGCTTTCTTCATTTTTCCACAATTTGTCCCTATGGGTTTATAAAATTTGACACGCTTTTATTTGGGGTTGTTCGGACCCGAATCGGATTTGATACGATGAGAACTCGATTTTCGGAAAATTCTCATAGGGCGTACACCGAAAATGGGAGAAAATTGAGTCGGGCCGTTTTCTTGATATTTTTTCATGATTTGTCCCTATGTGTTTATAAAATTTGACACGCTTTTATTTGGGGTTGTTCGGACCCGAATCGGAGTTGATATGATGAGAACTCGGTTTTCAGAAAATTCTCATAGTGGTTAGTACACGGAAAATGGGAGAAAATCGAGTCGGACTGTTTTCTTCATTTTCCATAATTTGTCCCTATGGGTTTATAAAATTTGACATGCTTTTATTTGGGGTTGTTCGGACCCGAATCGGAGCTGATGTGATGAGAACTCGGTTTTCAGAAAATTCTCATAGTGGTTAGTACAGGGAAAATGGGAGAAAATTGAGTCGGTCCAGTTTCTTCATTTTTCCACAATTTGTCCCTATGAGTTTATAAAATTTGACATGCTTTTATTTGGGGTTGTGCGGACCCGAATCGAAGCTGATATGATGAGAACTCGGTTTTCGGAAAATCCTCATAAGGGCTAGTACACCGAAAATGGGAGAAAATTGAGTCGGGCCATTTTCTTGATATTTTTTCATGATTTGTCCCTATGGGTTTTTAAAATTTGACACGCTTTTATTTGGGGTTGTTCGGATCCGAATGAGGCGATGCGATGAGAACTCGGTTTTGAAAATTCTCATAGTGGTTAGTACACGGAATATGGGAGAAAATCGAGTCGACTGTTTCTTCATTTTTCCATAATTTGTCTCTATGGGTTTATAAAATTTGACATGCTTTTATTTGGGGTTGTTCGGACCCGAATCGGATCTGATACGATGAGAACTCGATTTTCGAAAAATTCTCAAAGGGGCTAGTACACCGAAAATGGGAGAAAATTGAGTCGGGCCGTTTTCTTGATATTTTTTCATGATTTGTCCCTATGGGTTTATAAAATTTGACACGCTTTTATTTGGGGTTGTTCGGATTCGAATCGGAGCTGATGCGATGAGAACTCGGTTTTTAGAAAATTCTCACAGTGGTTAGTACACAGAAAATGGGAGAAAATCGAGTGAGACTGTTTCTTCATTTTTCCATAATTTGTCACTGTGGGTTTATAAAATTTGACACGCTTTTATTAAGCGTTGTTCGGATTCGAATCGGAGCTGATGCGATGAGAACTCGGTTTTCAGAAAATTCTCAGTGGTTAGTACACGGAAAATGGGAGAAAATCTAGTCGGACTGTTTTCTTCATTTTTCCACAATTTTGGGTTTATAAAATTTGACACGCTTTTATTTGGGGTTGTTCGGTCCCGAATCGGATCTGATACGATGAGAACTCGATTTTCGGAAAATTCTCATAGGGGCTAGTACACCGAAAATGGGAGAAAATTGAGTCGGGCCGTTTTCTTGATATTTTTTCATGATTTGTCCCTATGGGTTTATAAAATTTGACATGCTTTTATTTGGGGTTGTTCGGACCCGAATCGGAGCTGATACGATGATAACTCGATTTTCGGAAAACTCTCCTAGGTAACGTATACTGGAAATGGGAGAAAATTGAGTCGGACCGTTTTCTTGATATTTTTTCATGATTTGTCCCTATGTGTTTATAAAATTT
The DNA here is from genome assembly GCA_033398695.1 of Orobanche coerulescens. Classification (NCBI taxonomy): domain Eukaryota; kingdom Viridiplantae; phylum Streptophyta; class Magnoliopsida; order Lamiales; family Orobanchaceae; genus Orobanche; species Orobanche coerulescens. Next base: position 53,296 of record JAWKAU010000159.1, read on the forward strand.
GACACGCTTTTATTTGGGGTTGTTCAGACCCGAATAGGAGCTGATATGATGAGAACTCGGTTTTCGGAAAATCCTCATAAGGTTTAGTACACCGGAAATGGGTGAAAATTTAGTCAGACCGTTTTCTTGATATTTTTTCATAATTTGTCCCTATGGTTTGTAAAATTTAAGACGCTTTTATTTGGGGTTGTTCGGATCCGAATCGGAGCTGATGCGATGAGAACTCGGTTTTCAGAAAATTCTCATAGTGGTTAATACACGGAAAATGGGAGAAAATCGAGTCGGACTGTTTTCTTCATTTTTCCACAATTTGTCCCTATGGGTTTATAAAATTTTACACGCTTTTATTTGGGGTTGTTCGGACCCGAATCGGATCTGATACGATGAGAACTCGATTTTCGGAAAATTCTCATAGGGGCTAGTACATCGAAAATGGGAGAAAATCGAGTCGGGCCGTTTTCTTTATATTTTTTCATGATTGTCCCTATGGGTTTATAAAATTTGACACACTTTTATTTGGGGTTGTTCGGATTCGAATCGGAGCTGATGCGATGAGAACTCAATTTTCAGAAAATTTGCATAGTGGTTAGTACACGGAAAATGGGAGAAAATCAAGTCAGACTGTTTCTTCATTTTTCCATAATTTGTCTCTATGGGTTTATAAACTTTGACATGCTTTTATTTGGGGTTGTTCGGACCCGAATCGGAGCTGATACGATGAGAACTCGATTTTCGGAAAATTCTCATAGGGGTTAGCACACCGAAAATGGGAGAAATTTGAATCGGTCCATTTTCTTGATATTTTTTCATGATTTGTCCCTATGTGTTTATAAAATTTGACACGCTTTTATTTGGGGTTGTTCGGACCCGAATCGGAGCTGATATGATGAGAACTCGATTTTCGGAAAATCCTCATAAGGGTTAGTACACCGGAAATGGGAGAAAATTGAGTCGGACCGTTTTCTTGATATTTCTTCATAATTTGTCCCTATGGGTTTGTAAAATTTGACACGCTTTTATTTGGGGTTGTTCGGATCCGAATCGGAGCTGATGCGATGAGAACTCGGTTTTCAGAAAATTCTCGTAGTGGTTAGTACACGGAAAATAGGAGAAAATCGAGTCGGACTGTTTTCTTCATTTTTCCACAATTTGTCCCTATGGGTTTATAAAATTTGACACGCTTTTATTTGGGGTTGTTCGGACCCGAATCGGATTTGATACGATGAGAACTCGATTTTCGGAAAATTCTCATAGGCGTACACCGAAAATGGGAGAAAATTGAGTCGGGCCGTTTTCTTGATATTTTTTCATGATTTGTCCCTATGTGTTTATAAAATTTGACACGCTTTTATTTGGGGTTGTTCAGACCCGAATCGGAGCTGATATGATGAGAACTCGATTTTCAGAAAATTCTCATAATGGTTAGTACACGGAAAATGGGAGAAAATCGAGTCGGACTGTTTTCTTCATTTTTCCATAATTTGTCCCTATGGGTTTATAAAATTTGACATGCTTTTATTTGGGGTTGTTCGGACCCGAATCGGAGCTGATGTGATGAGAACTCGGTTTTCAGAAAATTCTCATAGTGGTTAGTACAGGGAAAATGGGAGAAAATTGAGTCGGTCCAGTTTCTTCATTTTTCCACAATTTGTCCCTATGAGTTTATAAAATTTGACACGCTTTTATTTGGGGTTGTGCGGACCCGAATCGGGTGATATGATGAGAACTCGGTTTCGGAAAATCCTCATAAGGGCTAGTACACCGAAAATGGGAGAAAATTGAGTCGGGCCGTTTTCTTGATATTTTTTCATGATTTGTCCCTATGGGTTTTTAAAATTTGACACGCTTTTATTTGGGGTTGTTCGGATCCGAATCTGAGCTGATGCGATGAGAACTCGGTTTTCAGAAAATTCTCATAGTGGTTAGTACACGGAATATGGGAGAAAATCGAGTCACACTGTTTCTTCATTTTTCCATAATTTGTCTCTATGGGTTTATAAAATTTGACACGCTTTTATTTGGGGTTGTTCGGACCCGAATCGGATCTGATACGATGAGAACTCGATTTTCGAAAAATTCTCAAAGGGGCTAGTACACCGAAAATGGGAGAAAATTGAGTCGGGCCGTTTTCTTGATATTTTTTCATGATGGGTTTATAAAATTTGACACACTTTTATTTGGGGTTGTTCGGATTCGAATCGGAGCTGATGTGATGAGAACTCGGTTTTCAGAAAATTCTCATAGTGGTTAGTACACGGAAAATGGGAGAAAATCGAGTTAGACTGTTTGCTTCATTTTTCCACAATTCGTCCCTATGGGTTTATAAAATTTGACACGCTTTTATTTGGGGTTGTTCGGACCCGAATCAGATCTGATACGATGAGAACTCGATTTTCGGAAAATTCTCATAGGGGCTAGTACACCGAAAATGGGAGAAAATTGAGTCGGTCCGTTTTCTTGATATTTTTTCATGATTTGTCCCCATGGGTTTATCAAATTTGACATGCTTTTATTTGGGGTTGTTCGAACCCGAATCGGAGCTGATACGATGAGAACTCGATTTTCGGAGAACTCTCATAGGTAACGTATACTGGAAATGGGAGAAAATTGAGTCGGGCCGTTTTCTTGATATTTTTTCATGATTTGTCCCTATGTGTTTATAAAATTTGACACGCTTTTATTTGGGGTTGTTCAGACCCGAATAGGAGCTGATATGATGAGAACTCGGTTTTCGGAAAATCCTCATAAGGTTTAGTACACCGGAAATGGGAGAAAATTTAGTCAGACCGTTTTCTTGATATTTTTTCATAATTTGTCCCTATGGTTTGTAAAATTTGACACGCTTTTATTTGGGGTTGTTCGGATCCGAATCGGGTGATGCGATGAGAACTTCGGTTTTGAAAATTCTCATAGTGGTTAATACGGAAAATGGGAGAAAATCGAGTGAATTTATTTTCTTCATTTTTCCACAATTTGTCCCTATGGGTTTATAAAATTTTACACGCTTTTATTTGGGGTTGTTCGGACCCGAATCGGATCTGATACGATGAGAATTCGATTTTCGGAAAATTCTCATAGGGGCTAGTAGACCGAAAATGGGAAAAAATTGAGTCGGGACATTTTCTTGATATTTTTTCATGATTTGTCCCTATGGGTTTATAAAATTTGACACGCTTTTATTTGGGGTTGTTCGGATTCGAATCGGAGCTGATGCGATGAGAACTCGGTTTTCAGAAAATTCTCATAGTGGTTAGTACACGGAAAATGGGAGAAAATCGAGTCGGACTGTTTTCTTCATTTTTTCATAATTTGTCCCTATGAGTTTATAAAATTTGACACGCTTTTATTTGGGGTTGTTCGGACCCGAATTGGAGCTGATACGATGAGAACTCGATTTTCGGAAAATTCTCATAGTGGTTAGTACACGGAAAATAGGAGAAAATCGAGTCGGACTGTTTTCTTCATTTTTCCACAATTTGTCCCTATGGGTTTATAAAATTTGACACGCTTTTATTTGGGGTTGTTCGGACCCGAATCGGATTTGATACGATGAGAACTCGATTTTCGGAAAATTCTCATAGGCGTACACCGAAAATGGGAGAAAATTGAGTCGGGCCGTTTTCTTGATATTTTTTCATGATTTGTCCCTATGTGTTTATAAAATTTGACACGCTTTTATTTGGGGTTGTTCAGACCCGAATCGGAGCTGATATGATGAGAACTCGATTTTCAGAAAATTCTCATAATGGTTAGTACACGGAAAATGGGAGAAAATCGAGTCGGACTGTTTTCTTCATTTTTCCATAATTTGTCCCTATGGGTTTATAAAATTTGACATGCTTTTATTTGGGGTTGTTCGGACCCGAATCGGAGCTGATGTGATGAGAACTCGGTTTTCAGAAAATTCTCATAGTGGTTAGTACAGGGAAAATGGGAGAAAATTGAGTCGGTCCAGTTTCTTCATTTTTCCACAATTTGTCCCTATGGGTTTATAAAATTTGACACGCTTTTATTTGGGGTTGTGCGGACCCGAATCGGAGCTGATATGATGAGAACTCGGTTTTCGGAAAATCCTCATAAGGGCTAGTACACCGAAAATGGGAGAAAATTGAGTCGGGCCGTTTTCTTGATATTTTTTCATGATTTGTCCCTATGGGTTTTTAAAATTTGACACGCTTTTATTTGGGGTTGTTCGGATCCGAATCTGAGCTGATGCGATGAGAACTCGGTTTTCAGAAAATTCTCATAGTGGTTAGTACACGGAATATGGGAGAAAATCGAGTCACACTGTTTCTTCATTTTTCCATAATTTGTCTCTATGGGTTTATAAAATTTGACACGCTTTTATTTGGGGTTGTTCGGACCCGAATCGGATCTGATACGATGAGAACTCGATTTTCGAAAAATTCTCAAAGGTGCTAGTACACCGAAAATGGGAGAAAATTGAGTCGGGCCGTTTTCTTGATATTTTTTCATGATGGGTTTATAAAATTTGACACACTTTTATTTGGGGTTGTTCGGATTCGAATCGGAGCTGATGTGATGAGAACTCGGTTTTCAGAAAATTCTCATAGTGGTTAGTACACGGAAAATGGGAGAAAATCGAGTTAGACTGTTTGCTTCATTTTTCCACAATTCGTCCCTATGGGTTTATAAAATTTGACACGCTTTTATTTGGGGTTGTTCGGACCCGAATCAGATCTGATACGATGAGAACTCGATTTTCGGAAAATTCTCATAGGGGCTAGTACACCGAAAATGGGAGAAAATTGAGTCGGTCCGTTTTCTTGATATTTTTTCATGATTTGTCCCCATGGGTTTATCAAATTTGACATGCTTTTATTTGGGGTTGTTCGAACCCGAATCGGAGCTGATACGATGAGAACTCGATTTTCGGAGAACTCTCATAGGTAACGTATACTGGAAATGGGAGAAAATTGAGTCGGGCCGTTTTCTTGATATTTTTTCATGATTTGTCCCTATGTGTTTATAAAATTTGACACGCTTTTATTTGGGGTTGTTCAGACCCGAATAGGAGCGGGTATGTTGAGAAATCGGTTTTGGAAAATCCTCATAAGGTTTAGTACACCGGAAATGGGAGAAAATTTAGTCAGACCGTTTTCTTGATATTTTTTCATAATTTGTCCCTATGGTTTGTAAAATTTGACACGCTTTTATTTGGGGTTGTTCGGATCCGAATCGGAGCTGATGCGATGAGAACTCGGTTTTCAGAAAATTCTCATAGTGGTTAATACACGGAAAATGGGAGAAAATCGAGTCGGACTGTTTTCTTCATTTTTCCACAATTTGTCCCTATGGGTTTATAAAATTTTACACGCTTTTATTTGGGGTTGTTCGGACCCGAATCGGATCTGATACGATGAGAATTCGATTTTCGGAAAATTCTCATAGGGGCTAGTAGACCGAAAATGGGAAAAAATTGAGTCGGGACATTTTCTTGATATTTTTTCATGATTTGTCCCTATGGGTTTATAAAATTTGACACGCTTTTATTTGGGGTTGTTCGGATTCGAATCGGAGCTGATGCGATGAGAACTCGGTTTTCAGAAAATTCTCATAGTGGTTAGTACACGGAAAATGGGAGAAAATCGAGTCGGACTGTTTTCTTCATTTTTTCATAATTTGTCCCTATGAGTTTATAAAATTTGACACGCTTTTATTTGGGGTTGTTCGGACCCGAATTGGAGCTGATACGATGAGAACTCGATTTTCGGAAAATTCTCATAGTGGTTAGTACACGGAAAATGGGAGAAAATCGAGTCGGACTGTTTTCTTCATTTTTCCATAATTTGTCTCTATGGGTTTATAAAATTTGACATGCTTTTATTTGGGGTTGTTCGGACCCGAATCGGAGCTGATGTGATGAGAACTCGGTTTTCAGAAAATTCTCATAGTGGTTAGTACAGGGAAAATGGGAGAAAATTGAGTCGGTCCAGTTTCTTCATTTTTCCACAATTTGTCCCTATGAGTTTATAAAATTTGACACGCTTTTATTTGGGGTTGTGCAGACCCGAATCGGAGCTGATATGATGAGAACTCGGTTTTCGGAAAATCCTCATAAGGGCTAGTACACTGAAAATGGGAGAAAATTGAGTCGGACCGTTTTCTTGATATTTTTTCATGATTTGTCCCTATGAGTTTTTAAAATTTGACACGCTTTTATTTGGGGTTGTTCGGATCCGAATCTGAGCTGATGCGATGAGAACTCGGTTTTCAGAAAATTCTCATAGTGGTTAGTACACGGAAAATGGGAGAAAATCGAGTTAGACTGTTTCTTCGTTTTTCCATAATTTGTCTCTATGGGTTTATAAAATTTGACACGCTTTTATTTGGGGTTGTTCGGACCCGAATCGGAGCTGATGCGATGAGAACTCGGTTTTCAGAAAATTCTCATAGTGGTTAGTACACGGAAAATGGGAGAAAATTGAGTCGGTCCATTTTCTTCATTTTTCCACAATTTGTCCCTATGGGTTTATAAAATTTGACACGCTTTTATTTGGGGTTGTGCGGACCCGAATCGGAGGTGATATCATGAGAACTCGGTTTTCGGAAAATCCTCATAAGGGCTAGTACACCGAAAATGGGAGAAAATTGAGTCGGGCTGTTTTCTTGATATTTTTCATGATTTGTCCCTATGGGTTTTTTTATTTTTGACACGCTTTTATTTGGGGTTGTTCGGATCCAAATCGGAGCTGATGCGATGAGAACTCGGTTTTCAGAAAATTCTCATAGTGGTTAGTACACGGAAAATGGGAGAAAATCGAGTCAGACTGTTTGCTTCATTTTTCCACAATTCGTCCCTATGGGTTTATAAAATTTGACACGCTTTTATTTGGGGTTGTTCGGACCCGAATCGGATCTGATACGATGAGAACTCGATTTTCGGAAAATTCTCATAGGGGCTAGTACACCGAAAATGGGAGAAAATTGAATCGGGCTGTTTTCTTGATATTTTTTCATGATTTGTCCCTATGGGTTTATAAAATTTGACATGCTTTTATTTGGGGTTGTTCGAACCCGAATCGGAGCTGATACGATGAGAACTCGATTTTTGGAGAACTCTCATAGGTAACGTATACTGGAAATGGGAGAAAATTGAGTCGGGCCGTTTTCTTGATAATTTTTCATGATTTGTCCCTATATGTTTATAAAATTTGACACGCTTTTATTTGGGGTTGTTCAGACCCGAATCGGAGCTGATGCGATGAGAACTCGGTTTTCAGAAAATTCTCATAGTGGTTAGTACACGGAAAATGGGAGAAAATTGAGTCGGTCCAGTTTCTTCATTTTTCCACAATTTGTCCCTATGGGTTTATAAAATTTGACACGCTTTTATTTGGGGTTGTGCGGACCCGAATCGGAGCTGATATGATGAGAACTCGGTTTTCGGAAAATCCTCATAAGGGCTAGTACACCGAAAATGGGAGAAAATTGAGTCGGGCCGTTTTCTTGATATTTTTTCATGATGGGTTTATAAAATTTGACACACTTTTATTTGGGGTTGTTCGGATTCGAATCGGAGCTGATGTGATGAGAACTCGGTTTTCAGAAAATTCTCATAGTGGTTAGTACACGGAAAATGGGAGAAAATCGAGTCAGACTGTTTTCTTCATTTTCCACTATTCGTCCCTATGGGTTTATAAAATTTGACACGCTTTTATTTGGGGTTGTTCGGACCCGAATCGGATCTGATACGATGAGAACTCGATTTTCGGAAAATTCTCATAGGGGCTAGTACACCGAAAATGGGAGAAAATTGAATCGGGCCGTTTTCTTGATATTTTTTCATGATTTGTCCATATGGGTTTATAAAATTTGACATGCTTTTATTTGGGGTTGTTCGAACCCGAATCGGCCGATACGATGAGAACTCGATTTTCGAAAACTCTCATAGGTAACATTATCGAAATGGGAGAAAATTGAGTCGGGCCGTTTTCTTGATATTTTTTCATGATTTTTCCCTATGTGTTTATAAAATTTGACACGCTTTTATTTGGGGTTGTTCGGATTCGAATCGGAGCTGATGCGATGAAAACTCGGTTTTCAGAAAATTCTCATAGTGGTTAGTACACGGAAAATGGGAGAAAATCGAGTCGGACTGTTTTCTTCATTTTTCCACAATTTTGGGTTTATAAAATTTGACACGCTTTTATTTGGGGTTGTTCGGACCCGAATCGGATCTGATACGATGAGAACTCGATTTTCGGAAAATTCTCATAGGGGCTAGTACACCGAAAATGGGAGAAAATTGAGTCGGGCCGTTTTCTTGATATTTTTTCATGATTTGTCCCTATGGGTTTATAAAATTTGACATGCTTTTATTTGGGGTTGTTCGGACCCAAATCGGAGTTGATACGATGATAACTCGATTTTCGAAAAACTCTCATAGGTAACGTACACTGGAAATGGGAGAAAATTTAGTCGGGCCGTTTTCTTGATATTTTTTCATGATTTGTCCCTATATGTTTATAAAATTTGACACGCTTTTATTTGGGGTTGTTCAGACCCGAATCGGAGCTGATGCGATGAGAACTCGGTTTTCAGAAAATTCTCATAGTGGTTAGTACACGGAAAATGGGAGAAAATTGAGTCGGTCCAGTTTCTTCATTTTTCCACAATTTGTCCCTATGGGTTTATAAAATTTGACACGCTTTTATTTGGGGTTGTGCGGACCCGAATCGGAGCTTATATGATGAGAACTCGGTTTTCGGAAAATCCTCATAAGGGCTAGTACACCGAAAATGGGAGAAAATTGAGTCGGGCCGTTTTCTTGATATTTTTTCATGATGGGTTTATAAAATTTGACACACTTTTATTTGGGGTTGTTCGGATTCGAATCGGAGCTGATGTGATGAGAACTCGGTTTTCAGAAAATTCTCATAGTGGTTAGTACACGGAAAATGGGAGAAAATCGAGTCAGACTGTTTTCTTCATTTTCCACTATTCGTCCCTATGGGTTTATAAAATTTGACACGCTTTTATTTGGGGTTGTTCGGACCCGAATCGGATCTGATACGATGAGAACTCGATTTTCGGAAAATTCTCATAGGGGCTAGTACACCGAAAATGGGAGAAAATTGAATCGGGCCGTTTTCTTGATATTTTTTCATGATTTGTCCATATGGGTTTATAAAATTTGACATGCTTTTATTTGGGGTTGTTCGAACCCGAATCGGAGCTGATACGATGAGAACTCGATTTTCGGAAAACTCTCATAGGTAACGTATACTGGAAATGGGAGAAAATTGAGTCGGGCCGTTTTCTTGATATTTTTTCATGATTTTTCCCTATGTGTTTATAAAATTTGACACGCTTTTATTTGGGGTTGTTCGGATTCGAATCGGAGCTGATGCGATGAAAACTCGGTTTTCAGAAAATTCTCATAGTGGTTAGTACACGGAAAATGGGAGAAAATCGAGTCGGACTGTTTTCTTCATTTTTCCACAATTTTGGGTTTATAAAATTTGACACGCTTTTATTTGGGGTTGTTCGGACCCGAATCGGATCTGATACGATGAGAACTCGATTTTCGGAAAATTCTCATAGGGGCTAGTACACCGAAAATGGGAGAAAATTGAGTCGGGCCGTTTTCTTGATATTTTTTCATGATTTGTCCCTATGGGTTTATAAAATTTGACATGCTTTTATTTGGGGTTGTTCGGACCCAAATCGGAGTTGATACGATGATAACTCGATTTTCGAAAAACTCTCATAGGTAACGTACACTGGAAATGGGAGAAAATTTAGTCGGGCCGTTTTCTTGATATTTTTTCATGATTTATCCCTATGTGTTTATAAAATTTGACACGCTTTTATTTGGGGTTGTTCAGACCCGAATCGGAGCTGATATGATGAGAACTCGGTTTTCGGAAAATCCTCATAAGGGTTAGTACACCGGAAATGGGAGAAAATTGAGTCGGACCGTTTTCTTGATATTTTTTAATGATTTGTCCCTATGGGTTTTTAAAATTCGACACGCTTTTATTTGGGGTTGTTCGGATCCGAATCGGAGCTGATGCGATGAGAACTCGGTTTTCAAAAAATTCTCATAGTGGTTAATACACGGAAAATGGGAGAAAATCGAGTCGGACTGTTTTCTTCATTTTTCCACAATTTGTCCCTATGGGTTTATAAAATTTGACACGCTTTTATTTGGGGTTGTTCGGACCCGAATCGGATCTGATACGATGAGAACTCGATTTTCGGAAAATTCTCATAGGGGCTAGTAGACCGAAAATGGGAGAAAATTGAGTCGGGCCATTTTCTTGATATTTTTTCATGATTTGTCCCTATGGGTTTATAAAATTTGACACGCTTTTATTTGGGGTTGTTCGGATTCGAATCGGAGCTGATGCGATGAGACCTCGGTTTTGAAAATTCTCATAGTGGTTCTGACACGGAAAATGGGAGAAAATCGAGTGAATTTATTTTCTTCATTTTTTTTTTCATAATTTGTCCCTATGAGTTTATAAAATTTGACACGCTTTTATTTGGGGTTGTTCGGACCCGAATCGGAGCTGATACGATGAGAACTCGATTTTCGGAAAATTCTCATAGGGGTTAGCACACCGAAAATGGGAGAAAATTGAGTCGGTCCATTTTCTTGATATTTTTTCATGATTTGTCCCTATGTGTTTATAAAATTTGACACGCTTTTATTTGGGGTTGTTCGGACCCGAATCGGAGCTGATATGATGAGAACTCGGTTTTCGGAAAATCCTCATAAGGGTTAGTACACCGGAAATGGGAGAAAATTGAGTCGGACCATTTTCTTGATATTTTTTCATAATTTGTCCCTATGAGTTTGTAAAATTTGACACACTTTTATTTGTGGTTGTTCGGATCCGAATCGGAGCTGATGCGATGAGAACTCGGTTTTTAGAAAATTCTCATAGTGGTTAGTACACGAAAAATGGGAGAAAATCGAGTCGGACTGTTTTCTTCATTTTTCCACAATTTGTCCCAATGGGTTTATAAAATTTGACACGCTTTTATTTGGGGTTGTTCGGACCCGAATCGGATTTGATACGATGAGAACTCGATTTTCGGAAAATTCTCATAGGGGCTAGTACACCGAAAATGGGAGAAAATTGAGTCGGGCCATTTTCTTGATATTTTTTCATGATTTGTCCCTATGTGTTTATAAAATTTGACACGCTTTTATTTGGGGTTGTTCGGACCCGAATCGGAGCTGATATGATGAGAACTCGGTTTTCAGAAAATTCTCATAGTGACTATTTTCTTCATTTTTCCATAATTTGTCCCTATGGGTTTATAAAATTTGACACACTTTTATTTGGGGTTGTTCAGACCCGAATCTCATTTGATACGATGAGAACTCGATTTTCGGAAAATTCTCATAGGGGCTAGTACACCGAAAATGGGAGAAAATTGAGTCGGGCCGTTTTCTTGATATTTTTTCATGATTTGTCCCTATGTGTTTATAAAATTTGACACGCTTTTATTTGGGGTTGTTCGGACCCGAATCGGAGCTGATATGATGAGAACTCGGTTTTCATAAAATTCTCATAGTGGTTAGTACACGGAAAATGGGAGAAAATCGAGTCGGACTGTTTTCTTCATTTTTCCATAATTTGTTCCTATGGGTTTATAAAATTTGACACGCTTTTATTTGTAATATCCGCAAATTTTCGATTTTTGGTAAATTTCTTTTTTCGGCCGGAGTCCGTTTTGACGGCTCGCTCATGACCGTTTCGTCATTCTGAGAATGATTAATTCTATACTTTTTGTCATCCGAGTTCGTTTGGGTGTTGTTTTGTTGAGTTCTGTGCCTTTTAGCGACTTTTTCGCACTTGAGTTCGATTCTTGCGAATCTCGTCCGAAGCTAGTTTGAATTTCCCATAAGTCCGTTTAACTTTGTTAGACGTGTTATGAACTTCGGTTTGGTTATTCGATCACGTATCGTGATTTCCGGGCGTTTTGGGCCATTTTGTAATTTCTTGAAAGTTACGGGTATCCATATCTGTATTTGTCATCTTGACCCTTTTCTTGGTCGCGTATGATTAATTATTGCATTGCGTTTTCATCTCGAGTCGTTGATGTCGTCCGCGAACTTTTCGTCGTGTTCGTTCCGTGCGTTTTCGGAAATCGAGGCATCGGGTCGTGTCGGGCTTTGGCCGGACCGGTGCGGCAGCCGGAAGTCTTGGCACCGCCGAGCAGGCCCAATGTATTATGTCGAACAAAGCATGCGTGTGCCGCGGCACACCTATCCGGCCGCGGCACGGTGCGAGCGATCTGCGGCACACCTATCCGGTGCCGCGGCACACTCGTGTGTCTTCTGCGACCTAAACTTGCCTGTACCGGGTGCCGCGGCACACTGCCGAAACCTGGGTGTATTTTCTTGGCCTGTGCCGCGGCACACTTCAGCTGTGCCGCGGCACACGAAGCGGTCAACTACGCAACTCGTCTTTAATAGACGAAAGCGACCGTCTTCTTCCTCATTTCCACCTGCAGCGCGAGAGAGAGAGAGAGAGAGGGGAAGAGTTCTTCATCCTTGTCCTTTGGGGGGTCGATCTTCACCATTTTTCTTCGGTGGTGAAGCCCAGGCAATCAATCTAACACGTGTTCTACGGATCTTGGTACTTGAATCTCCTAAGGTAATATTCTAAAACCCTATTTTCGATTAATTTGGGGGCTTTGGGTTTTCTTCCGATTCGTTCCGTTTGGTTGGTGGATTCATGATGAATACGATTAATATTGTTAGTATCTTTAGTTTTCCTACGGATTCATGGATATTTTGTGGATTTTTACGGAATCGAGAGGGTTTGGTCGTGGTCCGCCCTCATTGTTGTTTATATACGAATATACATGAATCGTAGGCGGGTTTTCGGGTGTATTCCAATTCCGTATTCATTTAGAAATGGTTGTGATTGTATTCTTCGAATCGTTAGGTTCGGTTTCATTGGTTCCTAGCGTTCGTCGGTGACCTTTCTTTCCGTTCGTTGCGTCGTCAATAATTCAAGGCAAGTATCTTGCCCATACATTACGTGTTTTATGGATATTACGGTTGTTAATCGTCGATATGTGCTAAATAAATATTAATAACTATTTTTCAAAAGAGTCGGAATATTTATCATCATGGTTTTTGTAAAGGTGACCCGTGTGTATCGGGAATTAATGTGCGTAGTTGAATATGAGTGCTAGTGTCGAGTATTGAATCACCTTACTTTCTTGTGATGTCGTTGCGTATGGTTATGTCGTTGGTAAATGTAAAGTGTAATTCTTTTGTCAAATTATGTGCTTGGAGTCACGTGTTTATGGATGAATATGTGAGTTTGTGTGATATTAGTTTTGCCGTTCGGTGCTGTTGAAATCTTAGGCTTCCTTGTGAATCGTATCATTACTTGGTCGTGAGTATATGATGGATGAACTGGCCATTCTAGTAAGGTACCTCGACTATATATATACTGTGATTGACCTTCGAGGCTTGTGGTTTGCAACTGTGATTTTGGAGCGTGTGTGTGTGTTGTTCCTTCCACCCGGAGTGTCCGAAGGGATGTCTGGGGGTCGATACTAAGGGGTACGGCCACGGAAGTGGACTTGGGTGCGCGTGTGGATGAACTTCCACCCGGAGTGTCCGACGGGATGTCTGGGGGTCGATACTAAGGGGTACGGCCGCGGAAGTGGTTTTCCACCCGGAGTGTCCGACGGGATGTCTGGGGGTCGATACTAAGGGGTACGGCCGCGGGTTACCAGTTGTGGTTTTCATCTTGAGGATGGCGATGTTTTCGTTAATTGTGATATTGTCCGGAGTATCACAATGCTTTGTGCTCGGGGTTAAGAGACATTGTATATCGAGTCTTGGTGCTTGACTAGAATGGCATAAGAGTAATGTGTTATGTGTAATGTGTCCTTGTAAGTGAATTGAAGTGGATGACCGGGTCGTGGTCCCTGTGTTTTGTGACCGGAATGGTTGGGTCGTGGACCCCGTGTTTTGTTAAACGGATTTGTATTTTGAAAAAAGAACTTTGGGGCTGTGACCCTAAATGGCTTTCGAGGAATTAAGAACATTTTCAATTTTTGATGTTTTCAAAACTCCCGAGATTTGGAAATGTTTTCAAAATGCTTACTTGCTTCGTTTCTGCTTTCAAGACTTGAACTATTTTTTTTTTAACTAAATATATCTCGGGAAGTCTTTCGTTATATTCTCGGAATGTGTTGTGTATGGCTCGTATTTGCACTTTATACTTGCACTAGCGAAACAGTGGAGTTTTGCTAACCCCCGAATAATCGGGGGGGTGGATATCTGTATTGTGTCCAGGTACATGCAGGTTTTCGGGAGCAAGACACAGGATCGGCACGAGGGATGATGAAAGACGAATGATACTAATCACACGAAGGCCAGTTTTGGGTTCAGTTAGTTGGAGTCCATTGTATTGTCTTTTCCGCTGTCTTATTGTTCGTTGTTGCAAGTATTTTACCCTTGTGTGGGTATGAGTCTGGATGAGTTTATGTATGTTGATTTTTAAGTCAGTGACGAAAGACCAAATCGGTCTATTGGTCTGTTATTTTGATTCGTCGGTATGTAATGTAATGTGTTGTTTTGATGTCTAGCCTGGAGGATCCTCACGGTGAGGGTCTGCGGCGTGTAATATCCCCGGTTTGACCTGGGGGTGTTACATTTATGGTATCAGAGCCTAGGTTGCGGAAACCTAGGCTGTCGGGTCCAGTCGTGTGTTGTTGGGTCTTGTCTTGTCAGATTGAGTCTGACTGATGTCGTGTCGCGACGCGTCGTTTGGAATGTCGGCCGTGATTAGTATCAGGGTGCAGCCATCATCTTCGTGCGATCTGTGGATGTAAGTCTCCCTACTACAGGTTGTACCACGAGCTATACGAGCATGTGTGATTTTGTATTATGTAGTTAATATTTGAAGGTGCATCGTGAGTAAGTGACATATATTTGTTGATTCCCGTATTGCGCTAAAAAGGTAGAATGATATTGCTGAATGTATCCTTGTATAAATCATTTTTCTTACAAGAGTATAAACCTTGGAATTTTAAGTTTTCGAATCCTTTCGGGGAGTCACGTAAAATTTTTAAAATGCCCTCCAAGGGAGGAAAAAGTTGATTTTCGTATGTTGACCTCAAGGCTGAAAGTTCTGAAAACTCGAATTATTGATAATTCTTTTCCACTGTGTACTATAAGTTTTCAAAACACGAGTTTTGAACCCAAATGAGTTCTACAAAATATACTCAAGACGTGATCCTTGCTTTTAACTTTCGGTTTTGAATGACGATTGCCTTTTGATGGTCGCTCATGATGTGTTGTAATTATGTGAATCGATGGCTTTGAGATTCGAATATTGTTGTTGTTTAATTGTGACCTTCGATTCCAGTGATGTCGTATATATGTTCGCAATCATGTTGTTAAAATAGAACCGTTAGCGCACGCTAAGTGTAAGGCTAGCGCGCGCTAATGCAGCATGGGTAGCACACGCTAAATATGTGTTGTAGCGAGCGTTAGTCAGAATCCTAGAGTTGACTTTTTGGAGTTTTGTTCTTGATGTCGTTCTCCATCCGGTTTTGATAAACCGATCGTTGTTTTAACGATGTTGTTAAGCATATCCTAGGGATTGTATATCACTGTTTTGATTGTGAACGATTTAATGAGTGTGCTATGATGTGTTTAAGTGAATATTGACAAGTGTGAATTCTGGGCATTTTGGCCTATTGTACTTCTGAAAAACCTTGAGTATCTTAGAAAATAAAACTCGAGACGTACTTTTAAAATGAATTATTTTCTCACAGTGCTCTCAAGATGTCTACTAGTGCCACGCTATGTTTCAAAATTATTCTACTTTGAGAATCAAAATATTTTGAGATATTTCTAATGAATTAGAAACGTATTCGCTTAGACCCGAAGGTCGAATTTAACTGAAAAGTTTTAATTTAACGAAAGGTGTCTTCATTTTTATCAAACGCAAGATGATTTTTTTTTAGTCTCGATGACGATGTTTGTGCTATTTTTTTTTTTGATATATGATACTCAAGATCAACTGGTGCCTGCAAATTATTTTCAAAAGTTGGTTTTTGTTTTCAAAACCTATCATTCCTAATTGTGGTCCGGGAAGATATGTGTGATGTTCGTGCTCTCGTTAGGGTGTCAACCCCCGAGTTGTTGTTGAATTGGTGATGTGAGCGTTGAGTCGTTCGCCACACAATTGTCGTGGTAGCCTCTGGGAGGGGTGTGATATTGGTATTGGATGTTGTCGCCTCGTAGCGGTTTATGCGTTATCACATATATGCGAGCTGTTAGAGATCGGGTTGGTATGATTGTGTGCATCGGTGATTGTTCCGCGTCGTGTCGATTGCTTGTTATACTGTTACCTTGGTTCCGTTGTTGTGAGTTTCGGGAGCGAGGTCAAAGGTAATACCCGTACTATTTTGACTTCTATATCTTCTCTTTCTCCAGTCTATCGATTCGCTCGTGTTCATTGATACCTTCTGAACTTGTTCTGTATCTTGGTCTCATCGTTCGAACGAGCTGTAATCCGATTTTGGGTCAATCTGGTTATCACTGTGACTTTTCCGAATTCGGTTCGATTCTTGTGAACCTTGTTCGGAAGCAACATCTTTTGGTTCTAATAGTTCTTTTATTCAAAGTGGATCGGATTTTGAACTTCTGTATATTCTACTTTGTCGACTCATTTATGTTCGTTGACATTTCTGAGCTTGTCCTGCCCCTTGTTTTTGTTTATCGAACGAGTGTGGCATCATTTCGGAATAACTTGTTTGTCGTTGTGACTTTTCAATTTCTATTTCCCTTTCATGTGGATCTTATGTAAATGCATACGTCGTTGTTTTCGTCGGATCATATATTGTCTCGAGTCGAGATGTGAACCTCGGAGTTGTTGTTTGAATTTTATTGTTCTTCGTGATTCGAACATGATTGTTCGCTTTTAGTTGTCTCGACCGTTGTGGTTCGGTCGTTTGTTTGATCGGTTTTTTTGTCCTCGTTTCGTGATCGTTGAGCGTTCAGGCTCCTTCCTAATTCCCTTAAGCTCGGGAAATTAGTCTCGTTTTCGATCTTCCAATCTTTAGGCGGTGGAATTCCGTATTTGTTCAGCGTTTGGCTCGCATTTTGATTGATGAACCGTTGGATTGGTCAATCATATTGATTTTCGTTCGTTGTGTTTTGTGATTGCTCGGATAATTGACTTGATTGTATTATCCGTTTAATGACGCTTGTCACTCGTTGATTTTATTATGTCTCTACCGGTGACGTCGTGTTAGTCGCCCTAGAGCGTATTTTCTCGCCATATGTCTCTTTGCGTTCCTTGCAGCGTTTCACCGTCGGGCGCGAGTCTTCGGTTTTTGTATCTCGTCGAGTTTTCTTGGCAAGGGATATTGCTTCTCCCTACTTATTTTAAGTTTCGGGACGAAACTTCTTTTAAGGAGGGTAGAATGTAATATCCGCAAATATTCGATTTTTGGTAAATTTCTTTTTTCGGCCGGAGTCCGTTTTGACGGCTCGCTCATGACCGTTTCGTCATTCTGAGAATGATTAATTCTACACTTTTTGTCATCCGAGTTCGTTTGGGTGTTGTTTTGTTGAGTTCTGTGCCTTTTAGCGACTTTTTCGCACTTGAGTTCGATTCTTGCGAATCTCGTCCGAAACTGCTGTTTCGAATTTCCCGCAAGTCCGTTTAACTTTGTTAGACGTGTTATGAACTTCGGTTTGGTTATTCGATCACGTATCGTGATTTCCGCGTTTGGGCCATTTTGTAATTTCTTGAAAGTTACGGGTATCCATATCTGTATTTGTCATCTTGACCCTTTTCTTGGTCGCGTATGATTAATTATTGCATTGCGTTTTCATCTCGAGTCGTTGATGTCGTCCGCGAACTTTTCGTCGTGTTCGTTCGGCGTTTTGGAAATCGAGGCATCGGGTCGTGGCGCCGAAAGCACCGCCGGACCGGTGCGGCACTGCTCGGAAGTCTGGCAGCCGCCGAGCAGGCCCAGTGTATTATGTCGAACAAACTGTACTGTGTGCCGCGGCACACCTATCCGGTGCCGCGGCACACTCGTGTGTCTTCTGCGACCTAAACTTGCGTGTACCGGGTGCCGCGGCACACGCAGGCTGTGCCGCGGCACCCAGCCGAAACCGGGGTGTTTTTTATTGGCCTGTGCCGCGGCACACTTCAGCTGTGCCGCGGCACACGAAGCGGTCAACTGCGCAACTCGTCTTTAATAGACGAAAGCGACCGTTTTCTTCCTCATTTCCACCTGCAGCGCGAGAGAGAGAGAGAGAGAGAGGGGAAGAGTTCTTCATCCTTGTCCTTTGGGGGGTCGATCTTCACCATTTTTCTTCGGTGGTGAAGCCCAGGCAATCAATCTAACGCGTGTTCTACGGATCTTGGTACTTGAATCTCCTAAGGTAATATTCTAAAACCCTATTTTCGATTAATTTGGGGGTTTTGGGTTTTCTTCCGATTCGTTCCGTTTGGTTGGTGGATTCATGATGAATACGATTAATATTGTTAGTATCTTTAGTTTTCCTACGGATTCATGGATATTTTGTGGATTTTTACGGAATCGAGAGGGTTTGGTCGTGGTCCGCCCTCATTGTTGTTTATATACGAATATACATGAATCGTAGGCGGGTTTTCGGGTGTATTCCAATTCCGTATTCATTTAGAAATGGTTGTGATTGTATTCTTCGAATCGTTAGGTTCGGTTTCATTGGTTCCTAGCGTTCGTTGGTGACCTTTCTTTCCGTTCGTTGCGTCGTCAATAATTCAAGGCAAGTATCTTGCCCATACATTACGTGTTTTATGGATATTACGGTTGTTAATCGTCGATATGTGCTAAATAAATATTAATAACTATTTTTCAAAAGAGTCGGAATATTTATCATCATGGTTTTTGTAAAGGTGACCCGTGTGTATCGGGAATTAATGTGCGTAGTTGAATATGAGTGCTAGTGTCGAGTATTGAATCACCTTACTTTCTTGTGATGTCATTGCGTATGGTTATGTCGTTGGTAAATGTAAAGTGTAATTCTTTTGTCAAATTATGTGCTTGGAGTCACGTGTTTATGGATGAATATGTGAGTTTGTGTGATATTAGTTTTGCCGTTCGGTGCTGTTGAAATCTTAGGCTTCCTTGTGAATCGTATCATTACTTGGTCGTGAGTATATGATGGATGAACTGGCCATTCTAGTAAGGTACCTCGACTATATATATACTGTGATTGACCTTCGAGGCTTGTGGTTTGCAACTGTGATTTTGGAGCGTGTGTGTGTGTTGTTCCTTCCACCCGGAGTGTCCGAAGGGATGTCTGGGGGTCGATACTAAGGGGTACGGCCACGGAAGTGGACTTGGGTGCGCGTGTGGATGAACTTCCACCCGGAGTGTCCGACGGGATGTCTGGGGGTCGATACTAAGGGGTACGGCCGCGGAAGTGGTTTCCCACCCGGAGTGTCCGACGGGATGTCTGGGGGTCGATACTAAGGGGTACGGCCGCGGGTTACCAGTTGTGGTTTTCATCTTGAGGATGGCGATGTTTTCGTTAATTGTGATATTGTCCGGAGTATCACAATGCTTTGTGCTCGGGGTTAAGAGACATTGTATATCGAGTCTTGGTGCTTGGCTAGAATGGCATAAGAGTAATGTGTTATGTGTAATGTGTCCTTGTAAGTGAATTGAAGTGGATGACCGGGTCGTGGACCCTGTGTTTTGTGACCGGAATGGTTGGGTCGTGGACCCCGTGTTTTGTTAAACGGATTTGTATTTTGAAAAAAGAACTTTGGGGCTGTGACCCTAAATGGCTTTCGAGGAATTAAGAACATTTTCAATTTTTGATGTTTTCAAAACTCCCGAGATTTGGAAATGTTTTCAAAATGCTTACTTGCTTCGTTTCTGCTTTCAAGACTTGAACTATTTTTTTTTTAACTAAATATATCTCGGGAAGTCTTTCGTTATATTCTCGGAATGTGTTGTGTATGGCTCGTATTTGCACTTTATACTTGCACTAGCGAAACAGTGGAGTTTTGCTAACCCCCGAATAATCGGGGGGTGGATATCTGTATTGTGTCCAGGTACATGCAGGTTTTCGGGAGCAAGACACAGGATCGGCACGAGGGATGATGAAAGATGAATGATACTAATCACACGAAGGCCAGTTTTGGGTTCAGTTAGTTGGAGTCCATTGTATTGTCTTTTCCGCTGTCTTATTGTTCGTTGTTGCAAGTATTTTACCCTTGTGTGGGTATGAGTCTGGATGAGTTTATGTATGTTGATTTTTAAGTCAGTGACGAAAGACCAAATCGGTCTATTGGTCTGTTATTTTGATTCGTCGGTATGTAATGTAATGTGTTGTTTTGATGTCTAGCCTGGTGGATCCTCACGGTGAGGGTCTGCGGCGTGTAATATCCCCGGTTTGACCTGGGGGTGTTACATTATTTGGGGTTGTTCGGACCCGAATCGGAGCTGATGTGATGAGAACTCGGTTTTCAGAAAATTCTCATAGTGGTTAGTACAGGGAAAATGGGAGAAAATTGAGTCGGTCCAGTTTCTTCATTTTTCCACAATTTGTCCCTATGGGTTTATAAAATTTGACACGCTTTTATTTGTGGTTGTGCGGACCCGAATCGGAGCTGATATGATGAGAACTCGGTTTTCGGAAAATCCTCATAAGGGCTAGTACACCGAAAATGGGAAAAAATTGAGTCGGGCCGTTTTCTTGATATTTTTTCATGATTTGTCCCTATGGGTTTTTAAAATTTGACACGCTTTTATTTGGGGTTATTCGGATCCGAATCTGAGCTGATGCGATGAGAACGCGATTTTCAGAAAATTCTCATAGTGGTTAGTACACGAAAAATGGGAGAAAATCGAGTCAGATTGTTTCTTCATTTTTCCATAATTTGTCTCTATGGGTTTATAAAATTTGACACGCTTTTATTTGGGGTTGTTCGGACCCGAATCGGATCTGATACGATGAGAACTCGATTATCGGAAAATTCTCATAGGGGCTAGTACACCGAAAATGGGAGAAAATTGAGTCGGGCCATTTTCTTGATATTTTTTCATGATGGGTTTATAAAATTTGACATGCTTTTATTTGGGGTTGTTCGGATTCGAATCGGAGCTGATGCGATGAGAACTCGGTTTTCAGAAAATTCTCATAGTGGTTAGTACACGGAAAATGGGAGAAAATCGAGTCAGACTGTTTGCTTCATTTTTCCACAATTCGTCCCTATGGGTTTATAAAATTTGACACGCTTTTATTTGGGGTTGTTCGGACCCGAATCGGATATGATACAATGAGAACTCGATTTTCGGAAAATTCTCATAGGGGCTAGTACACCGAAAATGGGAGAAAATTGAATCGGGCCGTTTTCTTGATATTTTTTCATGATTTGTCCCTATGGGTTTATAAAATTTGACATGCTTTTATTTGGGGTTGTTCGAACCCGAATCGGAGCTGATACGATGAGAACTCGATTTTTGGAGAACTCTCATAGGTAACGTATACTGGAAATGGGAGAAAATTGAGTCGGGCCGTTTTCTTGATACTTTTTCATGATTTGTCCCTATATGTTTATAAAATTTGATACGCTTTTATTTGGGGTTGTTCGGATTCGAATCGGAGCTGATGCGATGAGAACTCGGTTTTCAGAAAATTCTCATAGTGGTTAGTACACGGAAAATGGGAGAAAATTGAGTCGGTCCAGTTTCTTCATTTTTCCACAATTTGTCCCTATGGGTTTATAAAATTTGACACGCTTTTATTTGGGGTTGTGCGGACCCGAATCGGAGCTGATATGATGAGAACTCGGTTTTCGGAAAATCCTCATAGGCTAGTACACCGAAAATGGGAGAAAATTGAGTCGGGCCGTTTTCTTGATATTTTTTCATGATTTGTCCCTATGGGTTTTTAAAATTTGACACGCTTTTATTTGGGGTTGTTCGGATCCGAATCTGAGCTGATGCGATGAGAACTCGATTTTCAGAAAATTCTCATAGTGGTTAGTACACGAAAAGTGGGAGAAAATCGAGTCAGACTGTTTCTTCATTTTTCCATAATTTGTCTCTATGGGTTTATAAAATTTGACACGCTTTTATTTGGGGTTGTTCGGACCCGAATCGGATCTGATACGATGAGAACTCGATTTTCGGAAAATTCTCATAGGGGCTAGTACACCGAAAATGGGAGAAAATTGAGTCGGGCCATTTTCTTGATATTTTTTCATGATGGGTTTATAAAATTTGACACGCTTTTATTTGGGGTTGTTCGGATTCGAATCGGAGCTGATGCGATGAGAAATCAGTTTTCAGAAAATTCTCATAGTGGTTAGTACACGGAAAATGGGAGAAAATCGAGTCAGACTGTTTGCTTCATTTTTCCACAATTCGTCATTATGGGTTTATAAAATTTGACACGCTTTTATTTGGGGTTGTTCGGACCCGAATCGGATCTGATACGATGAGAACTCGATTTTCGGAAAATTCTCATAGGGGCTAGTACACCGAAAATGGGAGAAAATTGAATCGGGCCGTTTTCTTGATATTTTTTCATGATTTGTCCCTATGGGTTTATAAAATTTGACATGCTTTTATTTCGGGTTGTTCGAACCCGAATCGGAGCTGATACGATGAGAACTCGATTTTCGGAAAACTCTCATAGGTAACGTATACTGGAAATTGGAGAAAATTGAGTCGGGCTGTTTTCTTGATATTTTTTCATGATTTGTCCCTATGTGTTTATAAAATTTGACACGCTTTTATTTGGGGTTGTTCGGATTCGTATCGGAGCTGATGCGATGAGAACTCGGTTTTCAGAAAATTCTCATAGTGGTTAGTACACGGAAAATGGGAGAAAATCGAGTCGGACTGTTTTCTTCATTTTTCCACAATTTTGGGTTTATAAAATTTGACACGCTTTTATTTGGGGTTGTTCGGACCCGAATCGGATCTGATACGATGAGAACTCGATTTTCGGAAAATTCTCATAGGGGCTAGTACACCGAAAATGGGAGAAAATTGAGTCGGGCCGTTTTCTTGATATTTTTTCATGATTTGTCCCTATGGGTTTATAAAATTTGACATGCTTTTATTTGGGGTTGTTCGGACCCGAATCGGAGCTGATACGATGATAACTCGATTTTCGGAAAACTCTCATAGGTAACGTATACTGGAAATGGGAGAAAATTGAGTCGGGCCGTTTTCTTGATATTTTTTCATGATTTGTCCCTATGTGTTTATAAAATTTGACACGCTTTTATTTGGGGTTGTTCAGACCCGAATCGGAGCTGATATGATGAGAACTCGGTTTTCGGAAAATCCTCATAAGGGTTAGTACACCGGAAATGGGAGAAAATTGAGTCGGACCGTTTTCTTGATATTTTTTCATAATTTGTCCCTATGGTTTGTAAAATTTGACTAGCTTTTATTTGGGGTTGTTGGGATCCGAATCGGAGCTGATGCGATGAGAACTCGGTTTTTAGAAAATTCTCATAGTGGTTAATACACGGAAAATGGGAGAAAATCGAGTCGGACTGTTTTCTTCATTTTTCCACAATTTGTCCCTATGGGTTTATAAAATTTGACACGCTTTTATTTGGGGTTGTTCGGACCCGAATCGGATCTGATACGATGAGAACTCGATTTTCGGAAAATTCTCATAGGGGCTAGTAGACCGAAAATGGGAGAAAATTGAGTCGGGCCATTTTCTTGATATTTTTTCATGATTTGTCCCTATGGGTTTATAAAATTTGACACGCTTTTATTTGGGGTTGTTCGGATTCGAATCGGAGCTGATGCGATGAGAACTCGGTTTTCAGAAAATTCTCATAGTGGTTCGTACACGGAAAATGGGAGAAAATCGAGTCGGATTGTTTTCTTCATTTTTTTCATAATTTGTCCCTATGAGTTTATAAAATTTGACACGCTTTTATTTGGGGTTGTTCGGACCCGAATCGGAGCTGATACGATGAGCACTCGATTTTCGGAAAATTCTCATAGGGGTTAGCACACCGAAAATGGGAGAAAATTGAGTCGGTCCATTTTCTAGATATTTTTTCATGATTTGTCCCTATGTGTTTATAAAATTTGACACGCTTTTATTTGGGGTTGTTCGGACCCGAATCGGAGCTGATATGATGAGAACTCGGTTTTCGGAAAATCCTCATAAGGGTTAGTACACCGGAAATGGGAGAAAATTGAGTCGGACCATTTTCTTGATATTTTTTCATAATTTGTCCCTATGGGTTTTTAAAATTTGACACGCTTTTATTTGGGGTTGTTCGGATCCGAATCGGAGCTGATGCGATGAGAACTCGGTTTTCAGAAAATTCTCATAGTGGTTAGTACACGGAAAATGGGAGAAAATCGAGCCGGACTGTTTTCTTCATTTTTCCACAATTTGTCCCTATGGGTTTATAAAATTTGACACGCTTTTATTTGGGGTTGTTCGGACCCGAATCGGATTTGATACGATGAGAACTCGATTTTCGGAAAATTCTCATAGGTACACCGAAAATGGGATAAAATTGAGTCGGGCCGTTTTCTTGATATTTTTTCATGATTTGTCCCTATGTGTTTATAAAATTTGACACGCTTTTATTTGGGGTTGTTCGGACCCGAATCGGAGCTGATATGATGAGAACTCGGTTTTCAGAAAATTCTCATAGTGGTTAGTACACGGAAAATGGGAGAAAATCGAGTCGGACTGTTTTCTTCATTTTTCCATAATTTGTTCCTATGGGTTTATAAAATTTGACACGCTTTTATTTGGGGTTGTTCGGACCCGAATCGGAGCTGATGTGATGAGAACTCGGTTTTCAGAAAATTCTCATAGTGGTTAGTACAGGGAAAATGTAACACCCCCAAGTTATTCAGGGTATATTACAGCGCCGTGAGCCCCGCCGTGGGACCCACAAGGCTAAATATACGCGGAACTGTAAACTTTGACCGAGAAGGTCTACACACAATAGAATGAAAACATTATAGTGGTATTCAAAAACAGAACCAATGTATTCACAGACATCACAATACGAATCAATACTTCGGCAAACACAGGCCGGGAATCAAAGAAAATGGAAAACAATACTCGAGTATTCAATAACCAATCCAGTACAACAACACTGAACGGAAAACTCATAACACCACTGGAAGAAAGACACAGTATCACACTTGCCCACCATCTTCATGCCGACCCGATACCTGCCTGTCCGACCTCCTGGAACCTGAAATACATGAAACGTATTTCCCCCATAAAGGGGTTAGCCGTCGAATAGCTAGTGCAAGTATATCAATATGAAACACAATACTCCTCGACAATAAAGTAAATGTAACTGTCAATTCATCAATTCAAGACTAGTATTCCGGAATAACTAAAATCTCATAAGACGTATGTGAATGCCGTAGAAAAGGTTCGTTCACCTCATACGCCGATACGTATGTGAATGCCGTAGAAACGGTTCGTTCACCTCATACGCCGATACATGTAGGAATGCCGTAAAAACGGTTCGTTCATTACATGCCAACAATACATACATGAATGCCGTAAAAACGGTTCGTTCATAATATGCCATAAATATATCTATGAATGCCGTAAAAACGGTTCGTTCATGATATGCCATCAATATTTCTTACTTTCAAAGTCGAGAACGTACAATCATAAATGTATACTTGTCTTTGAGACATCGAGAAATCGAACGGAGGAAAGGTATGAGTTCGGTCGGTCCAAGAACGCGCTTCCGGCACCTAAACGATTCGCAAGGAATATGAAAATAAAATATCCATACTCAAATTACACGAAGAGACTCCCGAAACTCGTCTACGATTCAAGAAAATATACGGGTGAACAACTAAAGGTTGGGAAATCGCCCAAACTCCCACAAGTCCGAAAACGGCACAATCCAACCCGTAAAATCGTAAGAAAACACTCATACAGTATAGATATATCAAAATATCAAGGTTCTCAAGCTTCAATCGGATAAAACGGACGAATCTATGAAAACCCCCAAAATCCAGCACAAAATTCAAAGTGTTCTTGAATAATCTTTCAATAATCCGATGAATACTCAAACATGTCCATAATCACGCATATATCACTTCATACACCGTGATTTTATCATCCAAAACGTCAATACCCACACAAAATCGAGAAGTCAAGATGTCGAAGAAATTACCTCTTGAATATCCAAGCTCTATGATCCAAGGAATACGCGTTAGATCGACTATCCGGGCTTCCCAACCGAATGAAAGTGGTAAAATTCAACACACAAGTGATAGATGATGATAAGATTTTCCCCTCAAGTTCTCTCTCTCGCAGGTAGAAGAAGGGAATGGAGGAAATGAGCTGAAATCTCGCTTAAAAAGCCGAATTATGCAGTTGACCGCATTGTGTGCCGCGGCTCATCCCAGGTGTGCCGCGGCAGGCCTAAAAATTGCTCCCAGGTTTCGGCAGTGTGCCGCGGCTCAGCCCAGGTGTGCCGCGGCACCGGGTCTGATCGGTTTTTGGCCGAGGATGCAACACAAGTGTGCCGCGGCTCGGCTAGGTGTGCCGCGACAATGACTCGGCGGTGTGCAGATCACGCCGAGTGTGCCGCGGCACCCAGATCCGCTCGCCAGATTTAGGAAATGTGTGTGCCGCGGCGCACACTCCTTGTGCCGCGGCTCACACCCCCTTCGGGTCCTAAAATAATGGAAAATGACCCGGGAAGAGAATAAAAGTAATAGGATTCAATGTCTGGGCAACAATAACACGAAATAGAAGTACGGAAACCCCAAAACGGTGGTTCCAAGCAATGATTACAAGGGTTCGCTCAACAAATCACGATTCGAAGAACATGAAGAGGTTTGAAATGACATGACTTTCGACCGGGTATTACATTCTCCCCCTCTAAAAAGAAGTTTCGTCCCGAAACTTAAGAAATAAATAGTTCGGGGTATTCCACCCGCATCTTCTCTTCCGTCTCCCAAGTCGCCTCTTCGACTCCATGCCTCGACCATTGCACTTTAACCAGTGGAATGGTCTTATGCCGGAGTTGTTTCTCACGGAGCTCAAGAATCTTCACGGGTTTCTGCGAAAAGGTAATATCCTCGGCTACGTCAATCTCACTGTAGTCGATAATGTGGCTCGGATCCGGTACGTACTTCCTCAACTGGGACACATGAAAAACACTATGGACGTGGCTCAAAGCTGGAGGCAACGCCAAGCGATAAGCTAAATCTCCAACTCTGTCCAAAATCTCGAAAGGTCCGATGTACCTTGAACTGAGTTTCCCCTTTTTCCCGAAGCAGAAAACTCCTCTGGTCGGCGATACTTTGAGCAAGACATGATCCCCCACTTCAAACTCCAAGGGTCGACGACGAGTATCAGCGTAAGATTTCTGACGACTTTGGGCAGTCAGTAATCGATCTCGGATAATAGAAATCTTTTCCTTGGTATCCAATAACATATCCGGTTCCGTCCCAACTAGCTCAGAAGCCTCGTCCCAACATAATGGCGACCTACATCGCCTACCATAGAGTGCCTCGAAGGGTGCCATTTTGATCGACGCATGCCAACTATTATTGTAAGCAAACTCGATCAACGGTAGGTGAAGCTCCCAATCATTACTCCAATCTAAGGCACAAGCCCGTAACATATCTTCCAGAGTCTGAATCGTCCTCTCTGTCTGACCGTCCGACTGAGGATGAAAGGAAGTGCTCAATCTCAACTCGCACTCCAGCCCGATGAACGGCTCGCTAAAATGCGATACGAAACGGCCGTCTCGATTAGAAACAATGGTCTTGGGGGCACCGTGTAGCCTCACGATCTCAGCAATAAAGGTTCGAGCCAGTCTATCCGGTCCCCAAGTATCCTTAATACCCAAGAAGTGTGCAGACTTGGTCAATCGATCGACAATTACCCAAATCATATTCATTCCAGTCCGAGTTCTCGGCATGCCAGTGATGAAATCCATTGAGATGTCTTCCCACTTCCACTCGGGAATGGGAAGTGGTTTCAACAACCCCGCCGGTCGTTGATGTTCGATCTTGACTTGTTGATACGTCAAGCATCGTAGTACAAACTCCGTAACATCCTTCTTCATGTTATTCCACCAAAAATTGCGCTTCAAATCTTTGTACATCTTACTCATTCCGGGGTGGATTGAGTAAGGTGTAGCATGAGCTTCTCGGAGAATCCTCTGTCTCAACTCCAAATCGTTCGGAACACAAAGCCTGCCCTGAAATCTCAGAATACTATCCTCGTGAACCATAAAGCCAGGAGCTTTTCCTTTAATCACATCTTCCTTCAGTTGAGAAATCATCGGGTCACTCCACTGCTTCCCTTTGATGTCATCAACTAAGGACGAAGTAATTTCGAGAGTACACAACTGTCCCTGTACTTGTTGAAGCCAAACTTCTATCCCTTGCTCAATTAAATCTTGACGAATTTTCGTCTGGGACGTAAGAACCTCGAGCATTTGAAGAGATGCCGATTTGCGGCTCAAAGCATCCGCAACGACATTGGCTTTCCCGGGGTGGTAAAGAATTTCCAGATCATAATCCTTTATCAACTCTAGCCAACGCCTCTCATATTCAGCTCCTTCTGGCTGAAAATATACTTCAGGCTCTTGTGATCGGTATAAATCCGGCACGGTGAACCATACAAATAATGCCGCCAAATCTTGAGTGCGAAGACAATTGCGGCCAACTCTAAATCGTGAGTAGGATATTTCATCTCATAAGGCTTTAGTTGTCGTGACGCAAAAGCTATTGTCTTATCATGCTGCATAAGAACACAACCTGTGCCTTGACCAAGCGTCCACCGTAGACTGCAAAGCCCTCGCTACCATGCGGTAAAGTCAAAATTGGCGCTGAAGTCAAACGTCTCTTTAGTTCATCGAAGCTCTGTTGTCTCTCATCCGTCCAAACAAACTTTTCGGTCTTCTGGAGTAATTTCGTAAGCGGTCGAGTGAGTTTCGAGAACCCCTCGACAAACCGACGGTAATACCCAGCAAGGCCCAAAAAGCTACGAACCTCCTTAACAATTTTAGGCGGTGCCCAGCCTAGAACTGCCTCGATCTTCTGCGGGTCTACACGAACCCCTTCGGCCGAAATCACATGGCTGAGAAACATAACTTCTTCCAACCAAAACTTACATTTCGAGAATTTTGCATAGAGGTGCTCGGTTCTCAAAATGTCTAAAACCAAACGCAAGTGCCGGGCATGTTCCTCCTTATCTCGAGAATAGATCAAGATGTCGTCAATAAAGACGACTACACACCTGTCGAGGTACTCGATGAATATTTTATTCATTAATTACATGAATACTGCCGGCGCATTTGTCAACCCAAAAGGCATAACTACAAATTCATAATGCCCATATCTCGTCCGAAACGCCGTCTTCGGAACGTCGGACTCCCTCACCCTGAGTTGATAATACCCGGATCTTAAATCAATTTTCGAGAAAATTGCAGCCCCTTGCAATTGGTCAAATAAATCGTCTATACGCGGTAGAGGGTACTTGTTCTTGATGGTTACTTTGTTCACCATGTAGTCGATGCACACACGTAGTGAACCATCTTTCTTCCTCACGAAAAGAACAGCGCGCCCCAAGGCGAAGCGCTCGGTCGATGTACCCTTTTTCCAAGTTCTCCCAACCGATTCTTCAATTCTTGCATTTCGGAAGGTGCCATCCGGTAAGGTGCTTTAGAAATCGGAGCCGCATCTGGCTCTAAGTCCACGGTAAATTCTATCTCTCGATCTGGCGGTAATCCCGGGAGGTCATCCGGAAAAACATCAGGATACTCATTAACAACCGGAATCGAAGAGAGTTCGACTTCGCTTCCTTCCATTTTCAAGGCATAACACCAATAGCCCGCACAACCTTTATTCAAAAGTTTTACGGCCTTCATGGCACTGATAAGTAACTTGGATTGGCCCGACTTGCGTCCCAAAAACGAGTACTCAGATCCGTCTTTAGTCATCATGGTAATAACCTTGGTACGGTAATTCATAATCGCTTGGTGATTATTAAGTCAATCCTCGCCGAGGATTACGTCCTCGCCTTCCATATCAACTACAATTAGATTCGATAACCATTCCATACCGGATATAACCACCGGAAAATCTCTAATCTCCCGATTCCCCACAATCCTATCCCCGCTAGGTAGTTTCACGATAAAGGGATCGCAAGCAGTCAAACAAGTTATATTCAGACGGCGTACACACTCCAAAGAAATAAAAGAATGTGTAGCACCCGTATCAAAGAGTACACGAACTGGATAAGATAAAATATGGATGGTACCTGAAGCTACCGCCGCATCGGGTTCATTTGTTCGACGCATCTCATAAACCCGTGGTTGCACCGAACCGACGCTAGAGTTCCCCCCTCCAGCATTCTGACCCCGACCCCGGCCCCTGCCAAAATTCTGCTGAGGTTGACCAAAAGATTGCCGCTGATTAACACCTTGATCAAGGGGTGTTGGGGCAGAAGCCTGAGTGTCCAAAGTCTGGTTCGGCTCGGAACAATAAACCGCTCTATGCCCCATCTGACCACACGTGTGACACTTTAATAATGGAAAGTAGCATTCCGAACTAAAGTGGCCTGGACGACCACAATTATAGCAAGTCACTGTGCGATTTGAGGTACCCGGAGTGGAACGGTAACCCCTCTTCCCTTTATTAGAACGTGATGACTGTCCGGCAAAACGGTTAGTTGTCTGTGACTTCTGAAAGTTGCCACCCTTAGAGCCAGAAAAATTTCCCCCGACTTTCTGCTTCTTCGGTTCTTCAATGGTATCATTGTCGGGGCTCAACATATCATGGGCTAAAGCTCTGTCCTGATACTCTTTCAGTGTGGTACAAGCAAATCCGGCCATGTACCGCCGTAAGTCCAAATTCATCTGCATATCAAAATAACGGATCTTATCACGCTCGCTACGCACTTGATCCTTCACATGGATCAATTGTTGGTTGTACTCCACGATCACCTGCGAAACGGGAATTTCTTGTAGTTTAGCCTCGAAGAAGGCTCGGATTCGGCTCTCTCGTACCGGCCAAGGACAAAACTCGGCCTCCAAGAGCTCCTTAAATTCATCCCACGAGGCAATACGATCCTGTGGCTTGATGACCTTCCACCAAGTAGCGGCCTCCTTAGTGAGGAAATACTGAGCAATTGGTACTTTCCTCACCTCGGGGCAATCAACCGCTTCGAAAATCTTCTCCAATTCCGCTAGCCAGTCTTCCCAGCCTAACGGGTCTGTGGCACCGCCAAACTGTGGAGGGTGCATACGGATTACATTCTGAAGCAAGGCATCCGTGTTTGGGTTCGGGTTATTCAGTTGAACAGTTTGGGCTAAAATGGTCATCTGAGTAGCCAATTGTTGAAGTGCATTCGCCACTCCAACGTCTGCGTTGTTCCCCTGACCGTCTGACTGGTCGTGCTGACTCTCGGTGTCGGGATGCACCGAGTTCGACAAACTGGGGTTGGTCGACCCCGCAACTGAACTGATGGAAACGGCCGCGCCACGACCCCTTCCTCGTCCACGGCCACGACCACGGCCACGGCCCCTACCAGCTGACATACTGAAGAACACACAAGGTACGTAAGCACAATTCAAACGCACGACATTAAGGTGATCGATCCTCAAGAATATCCATAGAAGAAGCATAACGAATAAGGAAACATTAGAAGAGTAAGAGGTCTTACAAGTACCGTTCGCACTGTGATGATGGCAGAGTAGTGATACTGTGGACAATTGACGACTCATTCGACCCAAAAGACCGACAGCCTAGGTATCCATAGACCTAAGCTCTGATACCATATTCTGTAACACCCCCAAGTTATTCAGGGTATATTACAGCGCCGTGAGCCCCGCCGTGGGACCCACAAGGCTAAATATACGCGGAACTGTAAACTTTGACCGAGAAGGTCTACACACAATAGAATGAAAACATTACAGTGGTATTCAAAAACAGAACCAATGTATTCACAGACATCACAATACGAATCAATACTTCGGCAAACACAGGCCGGGAATCAAAGAAAATGGAAAACAATACTCGAGTATTCAATAACCAATCTAGTACAACAACACTGAACGGAAAACTCATAACACCACTGGAAGAAAGACACAGTATCACACTTGCCCACCATCTTCGTGCCGACCTGATACCTGCCTGTCCGACCTCCTGGAACCTGAAATACATGAAACGTATTTCCCCCATAAAGGGGTTAGCCGTCGAATAGCTAGTGCATGTAACATCCCCAAAACCGTATAGGAATATTACACGCCGTAGACCCCTTCCACAAGGATCTACCACGCTAAACATCCATAAACGACTAAATGCTTGCCCGGCCAGGGTCAAACAATATAATAGTACAGACCGTTAAGGTCACTTACACATAAACACACAGACCGATGAGGTCATACAACTCTATCAACAGTACTGACTAACAACATTACCCACACAGGGGTCGAAACACAATACAGCGGAACACTGAAAAAACTCTAACAATACAACCGAACTCTACCAACTCTCGACTCTTGATTAGTATCGCAGCTCGTCATCCTCTTGTGTCAATCCTGTGACTGCTCCCCTGAATCTGCATGTACGTGGACGCAAAACAGACATCCACCCCCCGAATACTCGGGGGTTAGTAAAACTCCACTGTTTTACTAGTGCAAGTATCAAACCATACGAAATGTAACAAGCAAATAGCAACTACGAATTTAATACGGAAATCAATTATCAAAATGTTCCCGAGAAGTTTTAGAATTTCGAACTCAAATAAGAGATATTTGAAAAGGAACACATCATCTGGAATTTTTAAAGCGTAAAATCTTTGGACCTCGAGTCCCAATTTACAAAACCTTTTCGTAAACATTAGGGCCTTAGCCCGATTCTCGTTTCAAAGCATACTAAATAATATATCATTATGAGTCGGAGATCCATATTTAAAATGTTACCCGAACAATCACTACTACACGATCATTGTTCGTACACATCATGTACCGAACTCCGGAGGCCTCGACGGACCTTACCCGGACCACACACAATGTTCGTACACATCATGTACCGAACTCCGGAGGCCTCAACGGACCCTACCCGGCCACACACACTGTTCGTACACATCATGTACCGAACTCCGGAGGCCTCAACGGACCCTACCCGGCCACACACACTGTTCGTACACATCATGTACCGAACTCCGGAGGCCTCAACGGACCCTACCCGGCCACACACACTGTTCGTACACATCATGTACCGAACTCCGGAGGCCTCAACGGACCCTACCCGGCCACAACATCGTTCGCACACATCATGTACCGAACTCCAGAGGCCTCGTCAGACCCTACCTGGATCACACATCTTGTCCGTACACGTCATGTACCGGACTCCAGAGGCCTCGTCAGACCCTACCTGGATCACACACTTTGTTCGTACACATCATGTACCGAACTCCAGAGGCCTCGTCAGACCCTACCTGGAACACCCACACATCGACACGACACAATTCATAATCATTAAATGTCAAGTCATTCCACATTACAATGAAATGTACAATCAAGTATGTAAACCAAAACAACGCAAATATCATGATCATCACAACGACTCTTAACCAACATAACACACATTCGGTATATAATACATTGAACAACCACGTATACAACCATCTCATATGTACATCGCAATCCTGCACAAATGGCACAACGCCTAACACGGATACCAATATATCACTATTATCACAAAGCCTTCAAATTTCGGAAAACACAACCAACTCAAACGGAACATATTTACGGAGGCAAGCAAAATCGTCATACATATCATACGTAATTACTAGTCACAATGTACAAGTCGTATAATAAGATACTTGCCTTAATAACCGCTACCAAACGCTCCGAAGAACACGGTTCGATCGGGAAGCTCGGACCCCGAAGAAGACAACGAACGGAAGGGTTCCGACTCGAGTTCTTCACAAGAATTCGACCCTAACAACATATAATCAATAAATCATCGATCATACGAGGAAGAATAATCGTAGAACGCCCGAAAACCTCTCTATGACATTTTATCGGTCACCTTTAAGGCGTCGATCAAGAACTCGACCCAAATAACGAATCGATACGATCCAACCATGGAATAACAAGGGAAATGATATAATACATCTAAATAATCATCAATCCATCATAATCCTAAGTTAAATCGGATTAAACGGATGAAAACAACCAAAACACCAAAATTCCCCAAAACTAGATTTCTAGGAAATCTGACCTGATTCGGTAGATCGGAGGATGTTATAGGATGGATGATTGATGATATGAAACTCAAAACTTCATGGATTAATTGTATAACAACATCCTTCCATGATTCCAACACCTCCAGCCGCGGAAGAGAAGGAAAACCGAGTGAAATGGCTGAAGAAAAACGCCGCTGTGCCTTAAATAGCCGATCGCCACGGGTTACGTCGTAATCGCCATGGCCGAACTCCCTGCTCGAAAATGCCGGATCGTTACGCACGTTACCGCCGTGGCCTTACGACGTAATCGCCTTATGTACGAATCGTCATTACTACCGACGTTACTCGCCGGCTGGTCGCTCGCCCGAGCATGCCCGGCCATGACTCGGCCGGACCAACTCCGACGGCCCGAACGACCCCGAAACCCAACTCCGAGTACGAATCGAAGATACGGTTACGAAGTACTCGAAAAGACGAATCCGAGCACTAATAGAACACATGATTCCGACTACCCGAAGGCTTGAAATTCGACAACGGAAAGTAATTACCCCAAACTTTGGGAAATTACGAAAATGGCCCAAAACGCCCCAAAATCACGATACGTGATCGAATAACCAAACCGAAGCTTGCAACATGAATAATAACATTAAATGAACTTACGAGAAAGTCGAAACAACAGTTTCGGACGAGATTCGCAAGAATCGAACTCAAGTGCAGAAAAACCGCTAAAAAGCACGGAACTCAACAAAACGACACCGAAACGAGCTCGGATGACAAAAAGTGCAGAATTAATCATTCTCGGAACGACGAAACGGTCATGAGCAATTCGTCAAAACGGACTTTCGCCGAAAAAAAGAAATTACCAGAAATCAAAATTACGGGTATTACAGTGCAAGTATATTAATATGAAACACAATACTCCTCGACAATAAAGTAAATGTAACCGTCAATTCATCAATTCAAGACTAGTATTCCGGAATAACTAAAATCTCATAAGACGTATGTGAATGCCGTAGAAACGGTTCGTTCACCTCATACGCCGATACGTATGTGAATGCCGTAGAAACGGTTCGTTCACCTCATACGCCGATACATGTAGGAATGCCGTAAAAACGGTTCGTTCATTACATGCCAACAATACATACATGAATGCCGTAAAAATGGTTCGTTCATAATATGCCATCAATATATCTATGAATGCCGTAAAAACGGTTCGTTCATGATATGCCATCAATATTTCTTACTTTCAAAGTCGAGAACGTACAATCATAAATGTATACTTGCCTTTGAGACATCGAGAAATCGAACGGAGGAAAGGTATGAGTTCGGTAGGTCGAAGAACGCGCTTCCGGCACCTAAACGATTCGCAAGGAATATGACAATTAAATATCCATACTAAAATTACACGAAGAGACTCCCAAAACTCGTCTACGATTCAAGAAAATATACGGGTGAACAACTAAAGGTTGGGAAATCGCCCAAACTCCCACAAGTCCGAAAACGGCACAATCCAACCCGTAAAATTGTAAGAGAACACTCATACGGTATAGATATATCAAAATCTCAAGGTTCTCAAGCTTCAATCAGATAAAACGGACGAATCTACGAAAACCCCCAAAATCCAACACAAAATTCAAAGTGTTCTTGAATAATCTTTCAATAATCCGATAAATACTCAAACATGTCCATAATCACGCATATATCACTTCATACACCATGATTTTATCATCCAAAACGTCAATACCCACACAAAATCGAGAAGTCAAGATGTCGAAGAAATTACCTCTTGAATATCCAAGCTCTATGATCCAAGGAATACGCGTTAGATCGACTATCCGGGCTTCCCAACCGAATGAAAGCGGTAAAATTCAACACACAAGTGATTAATGATGATAAGATTCTCCCCTCAAGTTCTCTCTCTCGCAGGTAGAAGAAGGGAATGGAGGAAATGAGCTGAAATCTCGCTTAAAAAGCCGAATTATGCAGTTGACCGCATTGTGTGCCGCGGCTCATCCAGTGCGCCAAGGCAGCCTAAAATTGCTCCTGTGTTTCGGCCGCGGCTCAGCCAGTGTGCCGCGGCACCGGCATCTGGTTTTGGCCGAGGATGCAACACAAATGTGCCGCGGCTCACTTAGGTGTGCCGGCAATGACTCAGCAGGTGCGCGGCACCCGCAGATCCGCTCGGCAGATTTAGGAAATGTGTGCCGGCGCACACTCCTTGTGCCGCGGCTCACACCCCCTTCGGGTCCTAAAATAATGGAAAATGACCCGGGAAGAGAATAAAAGTAATAGGATTCAATGTCTGGGCAACAATAACACGAAATAGAAGTAGGGAAACCCCAAATCGGTGGTTCCAAGCAATGATTACAAGGGTTCTCTCAACAAATCACGATTCGAAGAACATGAAGAGGTTTGAAATGACATGACTTTCGACCGGGTATTACAGAAAATGGGAGAAAATTGAGTCGGTCCAGTTTCTTCATTTTTCCACAATTTGTCCCTATGGGTTTATAAAATTTGACACGCTTTTATTTGGGGTTGTGCGGACCCGAATCGGAGCTGATATGATGAGAACTCGGTTTTCGAAAAATCCTCATAAGGGCTAGTACACCGAAAATGGGAAAAAATTGAGTCGGGCCGTTTTCTTGATATTTTTTCATGATTTGTCCCTATGGGTTTTTAAAATTTGACACACTTTTATTTGGGGTTGTTCGGACCCGAATCGGATCTGATACGATGAGAACTCGATTTTCGGAAAATTCTCATAGGGGCTAGTAGACCGAAAATGGGAGAAAATTGAGTCGGCCATTTTCTTGATATTTTTTCATGATTTGTCCCTATGGGTTTATAAAATTTGACACGCTTTTATTTGGGGTTGTTCGGATTCGAGTCGGAGCTGATGCGATGAGAACTCGGTTTTCAGAAAATTCTCCTAGTGGTTAGTACACGGAAAATGGGAGAAAATCGAGTCGGACTGTTTTCTTCATTTTTTTCATAATTTGTCCCTATGAGTTTATAAAATTTGACACACTTTTATTTGGGGTTGTTCGGACCGAATCGGAGCTGATACGATGAGAACTCGATTTTCGGAAAATTCTCATAGGGGTTAGCACACCGAAAATGGGAGAAAATTGAGTCGGTCCATTTTCTTAATATTTTTTCATGATTTGTCCCTATGTGTTTATAAAATTTGACACGCTTTTATTTGGGGTTGTTCGGACCCGAATCGGAGCTGATATGATGAGAACTCGGTTTTCGGAAAATCCTCATAAGGGTTAGTACACCGGAAATGGGAGAAAATTGAGTCGGACCATTTTCTTGATATTTTTTCATAATTTGTCCCTATGGGTTTGTAAAATTTGACATGCTTTTATTTGGGGTTGTTCGGATCCGAATCGGAGCTGATGCGATGAGAACTCGGTTTTCAGAAAATTCTCATAATGGTTAGTACACGGAAAATGGGAGAAAATCTAGTCGAACCATTTTCTTCATTTTTCCACAATTTGTCCCTATGGGTTTATAAAATTTGACACGCTTTTATTTGGGGTTGTTCAGACCCGAATCGGATTTGATACGATGAGAACTCGATTTTCGAAAAATTCTCATAGGGGCTAGTACACCGAAAATGGGAGAAAATTGAGTCGGGCCGTTTTCTTGATATTTTTTCATGATTTGTCCCTATATGTTTATAAAATTTGACACGCTTTTATTTGGGGTTGTTCGGACCCGAATCGGAGCTGATATGATGAGAACTCGGTTTTCAGAAAATTCTCATAGTGGTTAGTACACGGAAAATGGGAGAAAATCGAGTCGGACTGTTTTCTTCATTTTTCCATAATTTGTCCCTATGGGTTTATAAAATTTGACACGCTTTTATTTGGGGTTGTTCAGACCCAAATCGGATTTGATACGATGAGAACTCGATTTTCGGAAAATTCTCATAGGGGCTAGTACACCGAAAATGGGAGAAAATTGAGTCGGGCCATTTTCTTGATAGTTTTTCATGATTTGTCCCTATGTGTTTATAAAATTTGACACGCTTTTATTTGGGGTTGTTCGGACCCGAATCAGAGCTGATATGATGAGAACTCGGTTTTCAGAAAATTCTCATAGTGGTTAGTACACGGAAAATGGGAGAAAATCGAGTCGGGCTGTTTTCTTCATTTTTCCATAATTTGTTCCTATGGGTTTATAAAATTTGACACGCTTTTATTTGGGGTTGTTCGGACCCGAATCGGAGCTGATGTGATGAGAACTCGGTTTTCAGAAAATTCTCATAGTGGTTAGTACAGGAAAAATGGGAGAAAATTGAGTCGGTCCAGTTTCTTCATTTTTCCACAATTTGTCCCTATGGGTTTATAAAATTTGACACGCTTTTATTTGGGGTTGTGCGGAGCCGAATCGGAGCTGATATGATGAGAACTCGGTTTTCGGAAAATCCTCATAAGGGCTAGTACACCGAAAATGGGAGAAAATTGAGTCGGGCCGTTTGCTTGATATTTTTTCATGATTTGTCCCTATGGGTTTTTAAAATTTGACACGCTTTTATTTGGGGTTGTTCGGATCCGAATCTGAGCTGATGCGATGAGAACTCGATTTTCAGAAAATTCTCATAGTGGTTAGTACACGGAAAATGGGAGAAAATCGAGTCAGACTATTTCTTCATTTTTCCATAATTTGTCTCTATGGGTTTATAAAATTTGACACGCTTTTATTTGGGGTTGTTCGGACCCGATTCGGATCTGATACGATGAGAACTCGATTTTCGGAAAATTCTCATAGGGGCTAGTACACCGAAAATGGGATAAAATTGAGTCGGGCCATTTTCTTGATATTTTTTCATGATGGGTTTATAAAATTTGACACGCTTTTATTTGGGGTTGTTCGGATTCGAATCGGAGCTGATGCGATGAGAACTCGGTTTTCAGAAAATGCTCATAGTGGTTAGTACACGGAAAATGGGAGAAAATCGAGTCAGACTGTTTGCTTCATTTTTCCACAATTCGTCCCTATGGGTTTATAAAATTTGACACGCTTTTATTTGGGGTTGTTCGGACCCGAATCGGATCTGATACGATGAGAATTCGATTTTCGGAAAATTCTCATAGGGGCTAGTACACCGAAAATGGGAGAAAATTGAATCGGGCCGTTTTCTTGATATTTTTTCATGATTTGTCCCTATGGGTTTATAAAATTTGACATGCTTTTATTTGGGGTTGTTCGAACCCGAATCGGAGCTGATACGATGAGAACTCGATTTTTGGAGAACTCTCATAGGTAACATATACTGGAAATGGGAGAAAATTGAGTCGGGCCGTTTTCTTGATATTTTTTCATGATTTGTCCCTATATGTTTATAAAATTTGACACGCTTTTATTTGGGGTTGTTCGGATTCGAATCGAGCCGATGCGATGAGAACTCGCTTTTTGAAAATTCTCATAGTGGTTAGTACACTAAAATGGGAGAAAATCGAGTCGGACTGCTTTCTTCATTTTTCCACAATTTGTCCCTATGGGTTTATAAAATTTGACACGCTTTTAGTCGGGGTTGTTCGGACCGAATCGGATCTCGATACGATGAGAACTCGATTTTCGAAAATTCTCATAGGGGCTAGTACACCGAAAATGGGAGAAAATTGAGTCGGGCCGTTTTCTTGATATTTTTCATGATTTGTCCCTATGGGTTTATAAAATTTGACATGCTTTTATTTGGGGTTGTTCGGACCAATCGGAGTCGATACGATGAGAACTCGATTTTCTAAAACTCTCATAGGTAACGATATCTTGAAATAGGAGCAAATTGAGTCGGGCCGCTTTCTTGATATTTTTCATAATTTGTCCCTATGTGTTTATAAAATTTGACACGCTTTTATTTGGGGTTGTTCGGACCGAATCGGAGCTGATATGATGAGAACTCGGTTTTCGGAAAATCCTCATAAGGGTTAGTACACCGAAAATGGGAGAAAATTGAGTCGGGCCGTTTTCTTGATATTTTTTCGTGATTTGTCCCTATGGGTTTCTAAAATTTGACACGCTTTTATTTGGGGTTGATCGGACCCGAATCGAGTCGATACGATGAGAACTCGATTTTCTAAAACTCTCATGGTAACGATAATCGGAAATGGGAGAAAATTGAGTCGGGCCGTTTTCTTGATATTTTTTCATGATTTGTCCCTATGTGTTTATAAAATTTGACACGCTTTTATTTGGGGTTGTTCAGACCCGAATCGGAGCTGATATGATGAGAACTCGGTTTTCGGAATATCCTCATAAGGGTTAGTACACCTAAAATGGGAGAAAATTGAGTCGGGCCGTTTTCTTGATATTTTTTCGTGATTTGGCCCTATGGGTTTATAAAATATGACACGCTTTTATTTGGGGTTGTTCGGATTCGAATCGGAGCTGATGCGATGAGAACTCGGTTTTCAGAAAATTCTCATAGTGGTTAGTACACGGAAAATGGGAGAAAATCGAGTCGGACTGTTTTCTTCATTTTTTCATAATTTGTCCCTATGGGTTTATGAAATTTGACACGCTTTTATTTGGGGTTGTTCGGACCCGAATCGGATTTGATACGATGAGAACTCGATTTTCGGAAAATTCTCATAACCGAAAATGGGAGAAAATTGAGTCGGGCCATTTTCTTGATATTTTTTCATGATTTGTCCCTATGCGTTTATAAAATTTGACACGCTTTTATTTGGGGTTGTTCGGACCCGAATCGGAGCTGATATGATGAGAACTCGGTTTTCAGAAAATTCTCATAGTGGTTAGTACACGGAAAATGGGAGAAAATCGAGTCGGACTGTTTTCTTCATTTTTCCACAATTTGTCCCTATGGGTTTATAAAATTAGACATGCTTTTATTTGGGGTTGTTCGGACCCGAATCGGAGCTGATGTGATGAGAATTCGGTTTTCAGAAAATTCTCATAGTGGTTAGTACACGGAAAATGGGAGAAAATTGAGTCGGTCCGGTTTCTTCATTTTTCCACAATTTATCCCTATGGGTTTATAAAATTTGACACGCTTTTATTTGGGGTTGTGCGGACCCGAATCGGAGCTGATATGATGAGAACTCGATTTTCGGAAAATCCTCATAAGGGCTAGTACACCGAAAATGGGAGAAAATTGAGTCAGGCCGTTTTCTTGATATTTTTTCATGATTTGTCCCTATGGGTTTTTAAAATTTGACACGCTTTTATTTGGGGTTGTTCGGATCCGAATCGGAGCTGATGCGATGAGAACTCGATTTTCAGAAAATTCTCATAGTGGTTAGTACACGGAAAATGGAAGAAAATCGAGTCAGACTATTTCTTCATTTTTCCATAATTTGTCTCCATGGGTTTATAAAATTTGACACGCTTTTATTTGGGGTTGTTCGGACCCGAATCGGATCTGATACGATGAGAACTCGATTTTCGGAAAATTCTCATAGGGGCTAGTACACCGAAAATGGGAGAAAATTGAGTCGGGCCGTTTTCTTGATATTTTTCCATAATTTGTCCCTATGGGTTTATAAAATTTGACACGCTTTTATTTGGGGTTGTTCGGATTCGAATCGGAGCTGATGCGATGAGAACTCGGTTTTCAGAAAATTCTCATAGTGGTTAGTACACGGAAAATGGGATAAAATCGAGTCAGACTGTTTTCTTCATTTTTCCACAATTCGTCCCTATGGGTTTATAAAATTTTACACGCTTTTATTTGGGGTTGTTCGGACCCGAATCGGATCTGATACGATGAGAACTCGATTTTCGGAAATTCTCATAGGGGCTAGTACACCGAAAATGGGAGAAAATTGAGTCGGGCCGTTTTCTTGATATTTTTTCATGATTTGTCCCTATGTGTTTTTAAAATTTGACACGCTTTTATTTGGGGTTGTTCAGACCCGAATCGGAGCTGATATGATGAGAACTCGGTTTTCGGAAAATCCTCATAAGGGTTAGTACACCTAAAATGGGAGAAAATTGAGTCGGGCCGTTTTCTTGATATTTTTTCGTGATTTGGCCCTATGGGTTTATAAAATTTGACACGCTTTTATTTGGGGTTGTTCGGATTCGAATCGGAGCTGATGCGATGAGAACTCGGTTTTCAGAAAATTCTCATAGTGGTTAGTACACGGAAAATGGGAGAAAATCGAGTCGGACTGTTTTCTTCATTTTTTCATAATTTGTCCCTATGGGTTTATGAAATTTGACACGCTTTTATTTGAGGTTGTTCGGACCCGAATCGGATTTGATACGATGAGAACTCGATTTTCGGAAAATTCTCATAGGGGCTAGTACACCGAAAATGGGAGAAAATTGAGTCGGGCCATTTTCTTGATATTTTTTCATGATTTGTCCCTATGTGTTTATAAAATTTGACACGCTTTTATTTGGGGTTGTTCGGACCCGAATCGGAGCTGATATGATGAGAACTCGGTTTTCAGAAAATTCTCATAGTGGTTAGTACACGGAAAATGGGAGAAAATCGAGTCGGACTGTTTTCTTCATTTTTCCACAATTTGTCCCTATGGGTTTATAAAATTTGACATGCTTTTATTTGGGGTTGTTCGGACCCGAATCGGAGCTGATGTGATGAGAACTCGGTTTTCAGAAAATTCTCATAGTGGTTAGTACACGGAAAATGGGAGAAAATTGAGTCGGTCCAGTTTCTTCATTTTTCCACAATTTGTCCCTATGGG
This sequence comes from Orobanche coerulescens, assembly GCA_033398695.1. Lineage (NCBI taxonomy): Eukaryota > Viridiplantae > Streptophyta > Magnoliopsida > Lamiales > Orobanchaceae > Orobanche > Orobanche coerulescens. The sequence continues at coordinate 96,208 of JAWKAU010000159.1, forward strand.
TTTATAAAATTTGACATGCTTTTATTTGGGGTTGTGCGGACCCGAATCGGAGCTGATATGATGAGAACTCGGTTTTCTAAAATCCTCATAAGGGCTAGTACACCGAAAATGGGAGAAAATTGAGTCAGCCGTTTTCTTGATATTTTTCATGATTTGTCCCTATGGGTTTTTAAAATTTGACACGCTTTTATTTGGGGTTGTTCGGATCCGAATCGAGGTGATGCGATGAGAACTCGATTTTCAGAAAATTCTCATAGTGGTTAGTACACGGAAAATGGGAGAAAATCGAGTCACACTATTTCTTCATTTTTCCATAATTTGTCTCCATGGGTTTATAAAATTTGACACGCTTTTATTTGGGGTTGTTCGGACCAATCGGATCTCGATACGATGAGAACTCGATTTTCGGAAAATTCTCATAGGGGCTAGTACACCAAAATGGGAGAAAATTGAGTCGGGCCGTTTTCTTGATATTTTTTCATAATTTGTCCCTATGGGTTTATAAAATTTGACACGCTTTTATTTGGGGTTGTTCGGATTCGAATCGGAGCTGATGCGATGAGAACTCGGTTTTCAGAAAATTCTCATAGTGGTTAGTACACGGAAAATGGGATAAAATCGAGTCAGACTGTTTTCTTCATTTTTCCACAATTCGTCCCTATGGGTTTATAAAATTTTACACGCTTTTATTTGGGGTTGTTCGGACCCGAATCGGATCTGATACGATGAGAACTCGATTTTCGGAAAATTCTCATAGGGGCTAGTACACCGAAAATGGGAGAAAATTGAGTCGGGCCGTTTTCTTGATATTTTTTCATGATTTGTCCCTATGTGTTTATAAAATTTGACACGCTTTTATTTGGGGTTGTTCGGACCCGAATCGGAGCTGATATGATGAGAACTCGGTTTTCGGAAAATCCTCATAAGGGTTAGTACACCTAAAATGGGAGAAAATTGAGTCGAGCCGTTTTCTTGATATTTTTTCGTGATTTGTCCCTATGGGTTTATAAAATTTGACACGCTTTTATTTGGGGTTGTTCGGATTCGAATCGGAGCTGATGCGATGAGAACTCTCTATTCAGAAAAAACTCAAAGTGGTTAAATCACGGAAAAAGGGAGAAAATCGAGTCTGACTGCTTTCTTCATTTTTCATAATTTGTCCCTATGGGTTTATAAAATTTGACACGCTTTTATTTGGGGTTGTTCGGACCCGAATCGGATTTGATACGATGAGAACTCGATTTTCGGAAAATTCTCATAGGGGCTAGTACACCGAAAATGGGAGAAAATTGAGTCGGGCCATTTTCTTGATATTTTTTCATGATTTGTCCCTATGTGTTTATAAAATTTGACACGCTTTTATTTGGGGTTGTTCGGACCCGAATCGGAGCTGATATGATGAGAACTCGGTTTTTAGAAAATTCTCATAGTGGTTAGTACACGGAAAATGGGAGAAAATCGAGTCTGACTGTTTTCTTCATTTTTCCACAATTTGTCCTTATGGGTTTATAAAATTTGACATGCTTTTATTTGGGGTTGTTCGGACCCGAATCGGAGCTGATGTGATGAGAACTCGGTTTTCAGAAAATTCTCATAGTGGTTAGTACACGGAAAATGGGAGAAAATTGAGTCGGTCCGGTTTCTTCATTTTTCCACAATTTGTCCCTATGGGTTTATAAAATTTGACACGCTTTTATTTGGGGTTGTGCGGACCCGAATCGGAGCTGATATGATGAGAACTCGATTTTCGGAAAATCCTCATAAGGGCTAGTACACCGAAAATGGGAGAAAATTGAGTCAGGCCGTTTTCTTGATATTTTTTCATGATTTGTCCCTATGGGTTTTTAAAATTTGACACGCTTTTATTTGGGGTTGTTCGGATCCGAATCGGAGCTGATGCGATGAGAACTCGATTTTCAGAAAATTCTCATAGTGGTTAGTACACGGAAAATGGGAGAAAATCGAGTCACACTATTTCTTCATTTTTCCATAATTTGTCTCCATGGGTTTATAAAATTTGACACGCTTTTATTTGGGGTTGTTCGGACCCGAATCGGATCTGATACGATGAGAACTCGATTTTCGGAAAATTCTCATAGGGGCTAGTACACCGAAAATGGGAGAAAATTGAGTCGGGCCGTTTTCTTGATATTTTTTCATAATTTGTCCCTATGGGTTTATAAAATTTGACACGCTTTTATTTGGGGTTGTTCGGATTCGAATCGGAGCTGATGCGATGAGAACTCGGTTTTCAGAAAATTCTCATAGTGGTTAGTACACGGAAAATGGGATAAAATCGAGTCAGACTGTTTTCTTCATTTTTCCACAATTCGTCCCTATGGGTTTATAAAATTTTACACGCTTTTATTTGGGGTTGTTCGGACCCGAATCGGATCTGATACGATGAGAACTCGATTTTCGGAAAATTCTCATAGGGGCTAGTACACCGAAAATGGGAGAAAATTGAGTCGGGCCGTTTTCTTGATATTTTTTCATGATTTGTCCCTATGTGTTTATAAAATTTGACACGCTTTTATTTGGGGTTGTTCAGACCCGAATCGGAGCTGATATGATGAGAACTCGGTTTTCGGAAAATCCTCATAAGGGTTAGTACACCTAAAATGGGAGAAAATTGAGTCGAGCCGTTTTCTTGATATTTTTTCGTGATTTGTCCCTATGGGTTTATAAAATTTGACACGCTTTTATTTGGGGTTGTTCGGATTCGAATCGGAGCTGATGCGATGAGAACTCGGTTTTCAGAAAATTCTCATAGTGGTTAGTACACGGAAAATGGGAGAAAATCGAGTCGGACTGTTTTCTTCATTTTTTCATAATTTGTCCCTATGGGTTTATGAAATTTGACACGCTTTTATTTGGGGTTGTTCGGACCCGAATCGGATTTGATACGATGAGAACTCGATTTTCGGAAAATTCTCATAGGGGCTAGTACACCGAAAATGGGAGAAAATTGAGTCGGGCCATTTTCTTGATATTTTTTCATGATTTGTCCCTATGTGTTTATAAAATTTGACACGCTTTTATTTGGGGTTGTTCGGACCCGAATCGGAGCTGATATGATGAGAACTCGGTTTTCAGAAAATTCTCATAGTGGTTAGTACACGGAAAATGGGAGAAAATCGAGTCGGACTGTTTTCTTCATTTTTCCACAATTTGTCCCTATGGGTTTATAAAATTTGACACGCTTTTATTTGGGGTTGTTCGGACCCGAATCGGAGCTGATGCGATGAGAACTCGGTTTTCAGAAAATTCTCATAGTGGTTAGTACACGGAAAATGGGAGAAAATTGAGTCGGTCCGGTTTCTTCATTTTTCCACAATTTGTCCCTATGGGTTTATAAAATTTGACACGCTTTTATTTGGGGTTGTGCGGACCCGAATCGGAGCTGATATGATGAGAACTCGATTTTCGGAAAATCCTCATAAGGGCTAGTACACCGAAAATGGGAGAAAATTGAGTCAGGCCGTTTTCTTGATATTTTTTCATGATTTGTCCCTATGGGTTTTTAAAATTTGACACGCTTTTATTTGGGGTTGTTCGGATCCGAATCGGAGCTGATGCAATGAGAACTCGATTTTCAGAAAATTCTCATAGTGGTTAGTACACGAAAAATGGGAGAAAATCGAGTCAGACTATTTCTTCATTTTTCCATAATTTATCTCCATGGGTTTATAAAATTTGACACGCTTTTATTTGGGGTTGTTCGGACCCGAATCGGATCTGATACGATGAGAACTCGATTTTCGGAAAATTCTCATAGGGGCTAGTACACCGAAAATGGGAGAAAATTGAGTCGGGCCGTTTTCTTGATATTTTTTCATAATTTGTCCCTATGGGTTTATAAAATTTGACACGCTTTTATTTGGGGTTGTTCGGATTCGAATCGGAGCTGATGCGATGAGAACTCGGTTTTCAGAAAATTCTCATAGTGGTTAGTACACGGAAAATGGGAGAAAATCGAGTCAGACTGTTTTCTTCATTTTTCCACAATTCGTCCCTATGGGTTTATAAAATATTACACGCTTTTATTTGGGGTTGTTCGGACCCGAATCGGATCTGATACGATGAGAACTCGATTTTCGGAAAATTCTCATAGGGGCTAGTACACCAAAATGGGAGAAAATTGAGTCGGGCCGTTTTCTTGATATTTTTTCATGATTTGTCCCTATGGGTTTATAAAATTTGACATGCTTTTATTTGGGGTTGTTCGGACCGAATCGGGTAATCTGATGAGAACTCGATTTTCTAAAACTCTCATAGGTAACGATAATCTTGAAATGGGAGAAATTTGTGTCGGGCCATTTTTTTTATATTTTTCATGATTTGTCCCTATGTGTTTATAAAATTTGACACGTTTTTATTTGGGGTTGTTCGGACCCGAATCGGAGCTGATATGATGAGAACTCGGTTTTCGGAAAATCCTCATAAGGGTTAGTACACCTAAAATGGGAGAAAATTGAGTCGGGCCGTTTTCTTGATATTTTTCGTGATTTGTCCCTATGGGTTTCTAAATTTTGTCATGCTTTTATTTGGGTTTGTTCTGATTCGAATCGGAGCTGATGCGATTAGAACTCGGCTTTGAAAATTCTCATAGTGGACACGGAAAATGGGAGAAAATCGAGTGATTTATTTTCTTCATTTTTCATAATTTGTCCCTATGGGTTTATAAAATTTGACACGCTTTTATTTGGGGTTGTTCGGACCCGAATCGGGTGATACGATGAGAACTCGATTTTGGAAAACTCTCATAGGTAACGATTATCTTGGAAATGGGAGAAAATTGAGTCGGGCCGTTTTCTTGATATTTTTGATGATTTGTCCCTATGTGTTTATAAAATTTGACACGCTTTTATTTGGGGTTGTTCGGACCGAATCGGGTGATATGATGAGAACTCGGTTTTCGGAAAATCCTCATAAGGGTTAGTACACCTAAAATGGGAGAAAATTGAGTCGGGCCGTTTTCTTGATATTTTTTCGTGATTTGTCCCAATGGGTTTATAAAATTTGACACGCTTTTATTTGGGGTTGTTCGGATTCGAATCGGAGCTGATGCGATGAGAGCTCGGTTTTCAGAAAATCCTGATAGTGGTTAGTACACGGAAAGTGGGAGAAAATCGAGTCGGACTGTTTTCTTCATTTTTTCATAATTTGTCCCTATGGGTTTATAAAATTTGACACGCTTTTATTTGGGGTTGTTCGGACCCGAATCGGATTTGATACGATGAGAACTCGATTTTCGGAAAATTCTCATAGGGGCTAGTACACCGAAAATGGGAGAAAATTGAGTCGGGCCGTTTTCTTGATATTTTCTCATGATTTGTCCCTATGTGTTTATAAAATTTGACACGCTTTTATTTGGGGTTGTTCGGACCCGAATCGGAGCTGATATGATGAGAACTCGGTTTTCAGAAAATTCTCATAGTGGTTAGAACACGGAAAATAGGAGAAAATCGAGTCGGACTGTTTTCTTCATTTTTCCACAATTTGTCCCTATGGGTTTATAAAATTTGACATGCTTTTATTTGGGGTTGTTCGGACCCGAATCGGAGCTGATGTGATGAGAACTCGGTTTTTAGAAAATTTTCATAGTGGTTAGTACACGGAAAATGGGAGAAAATTGAGTCGGTCCGGTTTCTTCATTTTTCCACAATTTGTCCCTATGGGTTTATAAAATTTGACACGCTTTTATTTGGGGTTGTGTGGACCCGAATCGGAGCTGATATGATGAGAACTCGAATTTCGGAAAATCCTCATAAGGGTTAGTACACCGAAAATGGGAGAAAATTGAGTCGGGCCGTTTTCTTGATATTTTTTCGTGATTTGTCCCTATGGGTTTATAAAATTTGACACGCTTTTATTTGGGGTTGTTCGGACCCGAATCGGAGCTGATACGATGAGAACTCGATTTTCGGAAAACTCTCATAGGTAACGTATACTGGAAATGGGAGAAAATTGAGTCGGGCCGTTTTCTTGATATTTTTTCATGATTTGTCCCTATGTGTTTATAAAATTTGACACGCTTTTATTTGGGGTTGTTCAGACCCGAATCGGAGCTGATATGATGAGAACTCGGTTTTCGGAAAATCCTCATAAGGGTTAGTACACCTAAAATGGGAGAAAATTGAGTCGGGCCGTTTTCTTGATATTTTTTCGTGATTTGTCCCTATGGGTTTATAAAATTTGACACGCTTTTATTTGGGGTTGTTCGGATTCGAATCGGAGCTGATGCGATGAGAACTCGGTTTTCAGAAAATTCTCATAGTGGTTAGTACACGGAAAATGGGAGAAAATCGAGTCGGACTGTTTTCTTCATTTTTTCATAATTTGTCCCTATGGGTTTCTAAAATTTGACACGCTTTTATTTGGGGTTGTTCGGACCCGAATCGGATTTGATACGATGAGAACTCGATTTTCGGAAAATTCTCATAGGGGCTAGTACACCGAAAATGGGAGAAAATTGAGTCGGGCCGTTTTCTTGATATTTTTTCATGATTTGTCCCTATGTGTTTATAAAATTTGACACGCTTTTATTTGGGGTTGTTCGGACCCGAATCGGAGCTGATATGATGAGAACTCGGTTTTCAGAAAATTCTCATAGTGGTTAGTACACGGAAAATGGGAGAAAATCGAGTCGGACTGTTTTCTTCATTTTTCCACAATTTGTCCCTATGGGTTTATAAAATTTGACATGCTTTTATTTGGGGTTGTTCGGACCCGAATCGGAGCTGATGCGATGAGAACTCGGTTTTCAGAAAATTCTCATAGTGGTTAGTACACGGAAAATGGGAGAAAATTGAGTCGGTCCAGTTTCTTCATTTTTCCACAATTTGTCCCTATGGGTTTATAAAATTTGACACGCTTTTATTTGGGGTTGTGCGGAGCCGAATCGGAGCTGATATGATGAGAACTCGATTTTCGGAAAATCCTCATAGGGGCTAGTACACCGAAAATGGGAGAAAATTGAGTCACGCCGTTTTCTTGATATTTTTTCATGATTTGTCCCTATGGGTTTATAAAATTTGACATGCTTTTATTTGGGGTTGTTCGGACCCGAATCGGAGCTGATGTGATGAGAACTCGGTTTTCAGAAAATTCTCATAGTGGTTAGTACACGGAAAATGGGAGAAAATCGAGTCGGTCCGGTTTCTTCATTTTTCCACAATTTGTCCCTATGGGTTTATAAAATTTGACACGCTTTTATTTGGGGTTGTGCGGACCCGAATCGGATCTGATACGATGAGAACTCGATTTTCGGAAAATTCTCATAGGGGCTAGTAGACCGAAAATGGGAGAAAATTGAGTCGGGCCGTTTTCTTGATATGTTTTCATAATTTGTCCCTATGGGTTTATAAAATTTGACACGCTTTTATTTGGGGTTGTTCGGATTCGAATCGGAGCTGATGCGATGAGAACTCGGTTTTCAGAAAATTCTCATAGTGGTTAGTACACGGAAAATGGGAGAAAATCGAGTCAGACTGTTTTCTTCATTTTTCCACAATTCGTCCCTATGGGTTTATAAAATTTGACACGCTTTTATTTGGGGTTGTTCGGACCCGAATCGAATCTGATACGATGAGAACTCGATTTTCGGAAAATTCTCATAGGGGCTAGTACACCGAAAATGGGAGAAAATTGAGTCGGGCCGTTTTCTTGATATTTTTTCATGATTTGTCCCTATGGGTTTATAAAATTTGACATGCTTTTATTTGGGGTTGTTCGGACCGAATCGGAGTAATACGATGAGAACTCGATTTTGGAAAACTCTCATAGGTAACATTATCTGGAAATGGGAGAAAATTGAGTCATTTGTTTTTGATATTTTTCATGATTTGTCCCTATGTGTTTATAAAATTTGACACGTTTTTATTTGGGGTTGTTCGGACCCGAATCGGAGCCGATATGATGAGAACTCGGTTTCGGAAAATCCTCATAAGGGTTAGTACACCTAAAATGGGAGAAAATTGAGTCGGGCCGTTTTCTTGATATTTTTCGTGATTTGTCCCTATGGGTTTATAAAATTTGACACGCTTTTATTTGGGGTTGTTCGGATTCGAATCGGAGCGATGCGATGAGAACTCGATTTTGAGAAAATTCTCATAGTGGTTAGTACGGAAAATGGGAGAAAATCGAGTGATGTTTTCTTCATTTTTCATAATTTGTCCCTATGAGTTTATAAAATTTGACACGCTTTTATTTGGGGTTGTTCGGACCCGAATCGGGTGATACGATGAGAACTCGATTTTCGAAAACTCTCATAGGTAACGTATCTGGAAATGGGAGAAAATTGAGTCGGGCCGTTTTCTTGATATTTTTCATGATTTGTCCCTATGTGTTTATAAAATTTGACACGCTTTTATTTGGGGTTGTTCGGACCGAATCGGGTGATATGATGAGAACTCGGTTTTCGGAAAATCCTCATAAGGGTTAGTACACCTAAAATGGGAGAAAATTGAGTCGGGCCGTTTTCTTGATTTTTTTTCGTGATTTGTCCCTATGGGTTTATAAAATTTGACACGCTTTTATTTGGGGTTGTTCGGATTCGAATCGGAGCTGATGCGATGAGAACTCGGTTTTCAGAAAATTCTCATAGTGGTTAGTACACGGAAAATGGGAGAAAATCGAGTCGGACTGTTTTCTTCATTTTTTCATAATTTGTCCCTATGGGTTTATAAAATTTGACACGCTTTTATTTGGGGTTGTTCGGACCCGAATCGGATTTGATACGATGAGAACTCGATTTTCGGAAAATTCTCATAGGGGCTAGTACACCGAAAATGGGAGAAAATTGAGTCGGGCCGTTTTCTTGATATTTTTTCATGATTTGTCCCTATGTGTTTATAAAATTTGACACGCTTTTATTTGGGGTTGTTCGGACCCGAATCGGAGCTGATATGATGAGAACTCGGTTTTCAGAAAATTCTCATAGTGGTTAGAACAGGGAAAATGGGAGAAAATCGAGTCGGACTGTTTTCTTCATTTTTCCACAATTTGTCCCTATGGGTTTATAAAATTTGACATGCTTTTATTTGGGGTTGTTCGGACCCGAATCGGGTGATGTGATGAGAACTCGGATTTTAGAAAATTCACATAGTGGTTAGTACACGGAAAATGGGAGAAAATTGAGTCGGACCAGTTTGTTAATTTTTACACTATTTGACCCTATTGGTTTAAAAAATTTGACACGCTTTTATTTGGGGTTGTTCGGACCCGAATCGTTGATGTTATGATGAGAACTCGATTTTCGTAAATTCCTCATAAGGGCTAGTACACCGAAAATGGGAGAAAATTGAGTCAGCCGTTTTCTTGATATTTTTCATGATTTGTCCCTATGGGTTTTTAAAATTTGACACGCTTTTATTTGGGGTTGTTCGGATCCGAATCGGAGCCGATGCGATGAGAACTCGATTTTCGAAAATTCTCATAGTGGTTAGTACATGGAAAATGGGAGAAAATCGAGTCAGACTGTTTCTTCATTTTTCCATAATTTGTCTCTATGGGTTTATAAAATTTGACATGCTTTTATTTGGGGTTGTTCGGACCCGAATCGGATCTGATACGATGAGAACTCGATTTTCGGAAAATTCTCATAGGGGCTAGTACACCGAAAATGGGAGAAAATTGAGTCGGGCCGTTTTCTTGATATTTTTTCATGATTTGTCCCTATGGGTTTATAAAATTTGACATGCTTTTATTTGGGGTTGTTCGGACCGAATCGGGTAATCGATGAGAACTCGATTTTGGAAAACTTTCATAGGTAACGATATCTTTGAAATGGGAGAAAATTGAGTCGGGCGTTTTATTGATATTTTTCATGATTTGTCCCTATGTGTTTATAAAATTTGACACGTTTTTATTTGGGGTTGTTCGGACCGAATCGGGTGATATTATGAGAACTCGGTTTTCGGAAAATCCTCATAAGGGTTAGTACACCTAAAATGGGAGAAAATTGAGTCGGGCCGTTTTCTTGATATTTTTTCGTGATTTGTCCCTATGGGTTTATAAAATTTGACACGCTTTTATTTGGGGTTGTTCGGATTCGAATCGGAGATGATGCGATGAGAACTCGGTTTTCAGAAAATTCTCATAGTGGTTAGTACACGGAAAATGGGAGAAAATCGAGTTGGACTGTTTTCTTCATTTTTTCATAATTTGTCCCTATGGGTTTATAAAATTTGACACGCTTTTATTTGGGGTTGTTCAGACCCGAATCGGAGCTGATACGATGAGAACTCGATTTTTGGAAAATTCTCATAGGGGTTAGTACACCGGAAATGGGAGAAAATTGAGTCGGGCCGTTTTCTTGATATTTTTTCATAATTTGTCCCTATGGGTTTATAAAATTTGACACGCTTTTATTTGGGGTTGTTCGGATCCGAATCGGAGCTGATGCGATGTGAACTCGGTTTTCAGAAAATTCTCATAGTGGTTAGTACACGGAAAATGGGAGAAAATCGAGTCGGACTGTTTTCTTCATTTTTCCACAATTTGTCCCTATGGGTTTATAAAATTTGACACGCTTTTATTTGGGGTTGTTCGGACCCGAATCGGATGTGATACGATGAGAAATCGATTTTCAGAAAATTCTCATAGGGGCTAGTACACCGAAAATGGGAGAAAATTGAGTCGGGCCGTTTTCTTGATATTTTTTCATGATTTGTCCCTATGGGTTTATAAAATTTGACATGCTTTTATTTGGGGTTGTTCGGACCCGAATCGGAGCTGATACGATGAGAACTCGATTTTCGGAAAACTTTCATAGGTAACGTATACTGGAAATGGGAGAAAATTGAGTCGGGCCGTTTTATTGATATTTTTTCATGATTTGTCCCTATGTGTTTATAAAATTTGACACGTTTTTATTTGGGGTTGTTCGGACCGAATCGGGTGATATGATGAGAACTCGGTTTGGAAAAGCCTCATAAGGGTTAGTACACCTAAAATGGGAGAAAATTGAGTCGGGCCGTTTTCTTGATATTTTTTCGTGATTTGTCCCTATGGGTTTATAAAATTTGACACGCTTTTATTTGGGGTTGTTCGGATTCGAATCGGAGATGATGCGATGAGAACTCGGTTTTGAAAATTCTCATAGTGGTTAGTACACGGAAAATGGGAGAAAATCGAGTTGGACTGTTTTCTTCATTTTTTCATAATTTGTCCCTATGGGTTTATAAAATTTGACACGCTTTTATTTGGGGTTGTTCAGACCCGAATCGGAGCTGATACGATGAGAACTCGATTTTTGGAAAATTCTCATAGGGGTTAGTACACCGGAAATGGGAGAAAATTGAGTCGGGCCGTTTTCTTGATATTTTTTCATAATTTGTCCCTATGGGTTTATAAAATTTGACACGCTTTTATTTGGGGTTGTTCGGATCCGAATCGGAGCTGATGCGATGTGAACTCGGTTTTCAGAAAATTCTCATAGTGGTTAGTACACGGAAAATGGGAGAAAATCGAGTCGGACTGTTTTCTTCATTTTTCCACAATTTGTCCCTATGGGTTTATAAAATTTGACACGCTTTTATTTGGGGTTGTTCGGACCCGAATCGGATGTGATACGATGAGAAATCGATTTTCAGAAAATTCTCATAGGGGCTAGTACACCGAAAATGGGAGAAAATTGAGTCGGGCCGTTTTCTTGATATTTTTTCATGATTTGTCCCTATGGGTTTATAAAATTTGACATGCTTTTATTTGGGGTTGTTCGGACCCGAATCGGAGCTGATACGATGAGAACTCGATTTTCGGAAAACTCTCATAGGTAACGTATACTGGAAATGGGAGAAAATTGAGACGGGACGTTTTCTTGATATTTTTTCATGATTTGTCCCTATGTGTTTATAAAATTTGACACATTTTTATTTGGGGTTGTTCGGACCAGAATCGGATCTAATACGATGAGAACTCGATTTTCGGAAAATTCTCATAGGGGCTAGTACAACGAAAATGGGAGAAAATTGAATCGGGCCGTTTTCTTGATATTTTTTCATGATTTGTCCCTATGGGTTTATAAAATTTGACATGCTTTTATTTGGGGTTGTTCGAACCCGAATCGGAGCTGATACGATGAGAACTCGATTTTTGGAGAACTCTCATAGGTAACGTATACTGGAAATGGGAGAAAATTGAGTCGGGCCGTTTTCTTGATACTTTTTCATGATTTGTCCCTATATGTTTATAAAATTTGACACGCTTTTATTTGGGGTTGTTCGGATTCGAATCGGAGCTGATGCGATGAGAACTCAGTTTTCAGAAAATTCTCATAGTGGTTAGTACACGGAAAATGGGAGAAAATCGAGTCGGACTGTTTTCTTCATTTTTCCACAATTTGTCCCTATGGGTTTATAAAATTTGACACGCTTTTAGTCGGGGTTGTTCGGACCCGAATCGGATCTGATACGATGAGAACTCGATTTTCGGAAAATTCTCATAGGGGCTAGTACACCGAAAATGGGAGAAAATTGAGTCGGGCCGTTTTCTTGATATTTTTTCATGATTTGTCCCTATGGGTTTATAAAATTTGACATGCTTTTATTTGGGGTTGTTCGGACCCGAATCGGAGTCGATACGATGAGAACTCGATTTTCGGAAAACTCTCATAGGTAACGATAATCTTTGAAATAGGAGCAAATTGAGTCGGGCCGTTTTCTTGATATTTTTTCATGATTTGTCCCTATGGGTTTATAAAATTTGACATGCTTTTATTTGGGGTTGTTCAGACCCGAATCAGAGCTGATATGATGAGAACTCGGTTTTCGGAAAATCCTCATAAGGGTTAGTACAAAAAAATGGGAGAAAATTGAGTCGGGCCGTTTTCTTGATATTTTTCGTGATTTGTCCCTATGGGTTTATAAAATTTGACACGCTTTTATTTGGGGTTGTTCGGACCCAATTGAGCCGATACGATGAGAACTCGATTTTCGGAAAACTCTCATAGGTAACATTATCTTTGAAATGGGAGAAAATTGAGTCGGGCCGTTTTCTTGATATTTTTCATGATTTGTCCCTATGTGTTTATAAAATTTGACACGCTTTTATTTGGGGTTGTTCGGACCGAATCGGAGCCGATATGATGAGAACTCGGTTTTGGAAAATCCTCATAAGGGTTAGTACACCTAAAATGGGAGAAAATTGAGTCGGGCCGTTTTCTTGATATTTTTCGTGATTTGTCCCTATGGGTTTATAAAATTTGACACGCTTTTATTTGGGGTTGTTCGGATTCGAATCGGGTGATGCGATGAGAACTCGGTTTTGAAAATTCTCATAGTGGTTAGTACACGGAAAATGGGAGAAAATCGAGTGACTGCTTTCTTCATTTTTCATAATTTGTCCCTATGTGTTTATAAAATTTGACACGCTTTTATTTGGGGTTGTTCGGACCCGAATCGGATTTGATACGATGAGAACTCGATTTTCGGAAAATTCTCATAGGGGCTAGTACAGAAAATGGGAGAAAATTGAGTCGGGCGTTTGTTGATATTTTTCATGATTTGTCCCTATGTGTTTATAAAATTTGACACGCTTTTATTTGGGGTTGTTCGGACCGAATCGGTGATATGATGAGAACTCGGTTTTGAAAATTCTCATAGTGGTTAGTACACGGAAAATGGGAGAAAATCGAGTCGGACTGCTTTTCTTCATTTTTCCACAATTTGTCCCTATGGGTTTATAAAATTTGACATGCTTTTATTTGGGGTTGTTCGGACCGAATCGGAGTGATGTGATGAGAACTCGGTTTTGAAAATTCTCATAGTGGTTAGTACACGGAAAATGGGAGAAAATTGAGTCGGTCGGTTTCTTCATTTTTCCACAATTTGTCCCTATGGGTTTATAAAATTTGACACGCTTTTATTTGGGGTTGTGCGGACCGAATCGGAGTGATATGATGAGAACTCGATTTTCGGAAAATCCTCATAAGGGCTAGTACACGAAAATGGGAGAAAATTGAGTCGAGCCGTTTTCTTGATATGTTTTCATAATTTGTCCCTATGGGTTTATAAAATTTGACACGCTTTTATTTGGGGTTGTTCGGATTCGAATCGGAGGTGATGCGATGAGAACTTCGGTTTTGGAAAATTCTCATAGTGGTTAGTACACGGAAAATGGGAGAAAATCGAGTCAGACTGCTTTCTTCATTTTTCCACAATTCGTCCCTATGGGTTTATAAAATTTGACACGCTTTTATTTGGGGTTGTTCGGACCCGAATCGGATCTGATACGATGAGAACTCGATTTTCTGAAAATAATAAAATCGGCTAGTACAACTAAAAAGGCAGAAAATTTAGTCGGGCCGTTTTCATGATATTTTTAAATGATTTGTCCCTAGGGGTATATAAAATTTGAGATGCTTTTATTTGGGGGTGTTCGGACCCGACTCGGAGCTGATACGATGAGAACTCGATTTTCGGAAAACTCTCATAGGTAACGTATACTGGAAATGGGAGAAAATTGAGTCGGGCCATTTTTTTGATATTTTTTCATGATTTGTCCCTATGTGTTTATAAAATTTGACACGTTTTTATTTGGGGTTGTTCGGACCCGAATCGGAGCTGATATGATGAGAACTCGGTTTTCGGAAAATCCTCATAAGGGTTAGTACACCTAAAATGGGAGAAAATTGAGTCGGGCCGTTTTCTTGATATTTTTTCGTGATTTGTCCCTATGGGTTTATAAAATTTGACACGCTTTTATTTGGGGTTGTTCGGATTCGAATCGGAGCTGATGCGATGAGAACTCAGTTTTCAGAAAATTCTCATAGTGGTTAGTACACGGAAAATGGGAGAAAATCGAGTCGGACTGTTTTCTTCATTTTTTCATAATTTGTCCCTATGAGTTTATAAAATTTGACACGCTTTTATTTGGGGTTGTTCGGACCCGAATCGGAGCTGATACGATGAGAACTCGATTTTCGGAAAACTCTCATAGGTAACGTATACTGGAAATGGGAGAAAATTGAGTCGGGCCGTTTTCTTGATATTTTTTCATGATTTGTCCCTATGTGTTTATAAAATTTGACACGCTTTTATTTGGGGTTGTTCAGACCCGAATCGGAGCTGATATGATGAGAACTCGGTTTTCGGAAAATCCTCATAAGGGTTAGTACACCTAAAATGGGAGAAAATTGAGTCGGGCCGTTTTCTTGATTTTTTTTCGTGATTTGTCCCTATGGGTTTATAAAATTTGACACGCTTTTATTTGGGGTTGTTCGGATTCGAATCGGAGCTGATGCGATGAGAACTCGGTTTTGAAAAATTCTCATAGTGGTTAGTACACGGAAAATGGGAGAAAATCGAGTCGAATTTATTTCTTCATTTTTCATAATTTGTCCCTATGGGTTTATAAAATTTGACACGCTTTTATTTGGGGTTGTTCGGACCCGAATCGGATTTGATACGATGAGAACTCGATTTTGGAAAATTCTCATAGGGGCTAGTACACCGAAAATGGGAGAAAATTGAGTCGGGCCGTTTTCTTGATATTTTTCATGATTTGTCCCTATGTGTTTATAAAATTTGACACGCTTTTATTTGGGGTTGTTCGGACCGAATCGGGTGATATGATGAGAACTCGGTTTTGAAAATTCTCATAGTGGTTAGAACGAGGAAAATGGGAGAAAATCGAGTCTGATTTATTTTCTTCATTTTTCCACAATTTGTCCCTATGGGTTTATAAAATTTGACATGCTTTTATTTGGGGTTGTTCGGACCCGAATCGGAGCTGATGTGATGAGAACTCGGTTTTTAGAAAATTCTCATAGTGGTTAGTACACGGAAAATGGGAGAAAATTGAGTCGGTCCAGTTTCTTCATTTTTCCACAATTTGTCCCTATGGGTTTATAAAATTTGACACGCTTTTATTTGGGGTTGTGTGGACCCGAATCGGAGCTGATATGATGAGAACTCGATTTTCGGAAAATCCTCATAAGGGCTAGTACACCGAAAATGGGAGAAAATTGAGTCAGGCCGTTTTCTTGATATTTTTTCATGATTTGTCCCTATGGGTTTTTAAAATTTGACACGCTTTTATTTGGGGTTGTTCGGATCCGAATCGGAGCTGATGCGATGAGAACTCGATTTTCAGAAAATTCTCATAGTGGTTAGTACATGGAAAATGGGAGAAAATCGAGTCAGACTGTTTCTTCATTTTTTCCATAATTTGTCTCTATGGGTTTATAAAATTTGACATGCTTTTATTTGGGGTTGTTCGGACCCGAATCGGATCTGATACGATGAGAACTCGATTTTCGGAAAATTCTCATAGGGGCTAGTACACCGAAAATGGGAGAAAATTGAGTCGGGCCGTTTTCTTGATATTTTTTCATGATTTGTCCCTATGGGTTTATAAAATTTGACATGCTTTTATTTGGGGTTGTTCGGACCCGAATCGGAGCTGATACGATGAGAACTCGATTTTCGGAAAACTTTCATAGGTAACGTATACTGGAAATGGGAGAAAATTGAGTCGGGCCGTTTTATTGATATTTTTTCATGATTTGTCCCTATGTGTTTATAAAATTTGACACGTTTTTATTTGGGGTTGTTCGGACCCGAATCGGGTGATATGATGAGAACTCGGTTTTGGAAAATCCTCATAAGGGTTAGTACACCTAAAATGGGAGAAAATTGAGTCGGGCCGTTTTCTTGATATTTTTCGTGATTTGTCCCTATGGGTTTATAAAATTTGACACGCTTTTATTTGGGGTTGTTCGGATTCGAATCGGAGATGATGCGATGAGAACTCGGTTTTGAAAATTCTCATAGTGGTTAGTACGGAAAATGGGAGAAAATCGAGTTGGTATTTTCTTCATTTTTCATAATTTGTCCCTATGGGTTTATAAAATTTGACACGCTTTTATTTGGGGTTGTTCGGACCGAATCGGAGTGATACGATGAGAACTCGATTTTGGAAAATTCTCATAGGGGTTAGTACACGGAAATGGGAGAAAATTGAGTCGGGCCGTTTTCTTGATATTTTTCATAATTTGTCCCTATGGGTTTATAAAATTTGACACGCTTTTATTTGGGGTTGTTCGGATCCGAATCGGAGGCGATGCGATGTGAACTCGGTTTTGAAAATTCTCATAGTGGTTAGTACACGGAAAATGGGAGAAAATCGAGTGACTGTTTTCTTCATTTTCCACAATTTGTCCCTATGGGTTTATAAAATTTGACACGCTTTTATTTGGGGTTGTTCGGACCGAATCGGATGTGATACGATGAGAAATCGATTTTGAGAAAATTCTCATAGGGGCTAGTACAGAAAATGGGAGAAAATTGAGTCGGGCCGTTTTCTTGATATTTTTCATGATTTGTCCCTATGGGTTTATAAAATTTGACATGCTTTTATTTGGGGTTGTTCGGACCCGAATCGGGTAATCTGATGAGAACTCGATTTTGGAAAACTCTCATAGGTAACGATAATCGGAAATGGGAGAAAATTGAGACGGACGTTTTCTTGATATTTTTCATGATTTGTCCCTATGTGTTTATAAAATTTGACACATTTTTATTTGGGGTTGTTCGGACCAGAATCGCATATATTACGATGAGAACTCGATTTTCGGAAAATTCTCATAGGGGCTAGTACAACGAAAATGGGAGAAAATTGAATCGGGCCGTTTTCTTGATATTTTTCATGATTTGTCCCTATGGGTTTATAAAATTTGACATGCTTTTATTTGGGGTTGTTCGAACCCGAATCGGAGCCGATACGATGAGAACTCGATTTTGGAGAACTCTCATAGGTAACGATATCCGGAAATGGGAGAAAATTGAGTCGGGCCGTTTTCTTGATACTTTTTCATGATTTGTCCCTATATGTTTATAAAATTTGACACGCTTTTATTTGGGGTTGTTCGGATTCGAATCGGGTGATGCGATGAGAACTCGATTTTGAAAAATTCTCATAGTGGTTAGTACACGGAAAATGGGAGAAAATCGAGTGACTGTTTTCTTCATTTTTCCACAATTTGTCCCTATGGGTTTATAAAATTTGACACGCTTTTAGTCGGGGTTGTTCGGACCGAATCGGATCGTCACGATGAGAACTCGATTTTCGGAAAATTCTCATAGGGGCTAGTACACCGAAAATGGGAGAAAATTGAGTCGGGCCGTTTTCTTGATATTTTTTCATGATTTGTCCCTATGGGTTTATAAAATTTGACATGCTTTTATTTGGGGTTGTTCGGACCCGAATCGGAGCTGATACGATGAGAACTCGATTTTCGGAAAACTCTCATAGGTAACGTATACTGGAAATAGGAGCAAATTGAGTCGGGCCGTTTTCTTGATATTTTTTCATGATTTGTCCCTATGGGTTTATAAAATTTGACATGCTTTTATTTGGGGTTGTTCAGACCCGAATCGGAGCTGATATGATGAGAACTTCGGTTTTGGAAAATCCTCATAAGGGTTAGTAAAGAAAATGGGAGAAAATTGAGTCGGGCGTTTTCTTGATATTTTTCGTGATTTGTCCCTATGGGTTTATAAAATTTGACACGCTTTTATTTGGGGTTGTTCGGACCCGAATTGGAGTAATACGATGAGAACTCGATTTTGGAAAACTCTCATAGGTAACATTATCGGAAATGGGAGAAAATTGAGTCGGGCCGTTTTCTTGATATTTTTCATGATTTGTCCCTATGTGTTTATAAAATTTGACACGCTTTTATTTGGGGTTGTTCGGACCCGAATCGGAGCCGATATGATGAGAACTCGGTTTTCGGAAAATCCTCATAAGGGTTAGTACACCTAAAATGGGAGAAAATTGAGTCGGGCCGTTTTCTTGATATTTTTCGTGATTTGTCCCTATGGGTTTATAAAATTTGACACGCTTTTATTTGGGGTTGTTCGGATTCGAATCGGAGCCGATGCGATGAGAACTCGGTTTTGAGAAAATTCTCATAGTGGTTAGTACACGGAAAATGGGAGAAAATCGAGTCTGACTGTTTTCTTCATTTTTCATAATTTGTCCCTATGTGTTTATAAAATTTGACACGCTTTTATTTGGGGTTGTTCGGACCCGAATCGGATTTGATACGATGAGAACTCGATTTTCGGAAAATTCTCATAGGGGCTAGTACACCGAAAATGGGAGAAAATTGAGTCGGGCCGTTTTGTTGATATTTTTCATGATTTGTCCCTATGTGTTTATAAAATTTGACACGCTTTTATTTGGGGTTGTTCGGACCCGAATCGGAGCCGATATGATGAGAACTCGGTTTTGAAAATTCTCATAGTGGTTAGTACACGGAAAATGGGAGAAAATCGAGTGAATTTGTTTTCTTCATTTTTCCACAATTTGTCCCTATGGGTTTATAAAATTTGACATGCTTTTATTTGGGGTTGTTCGGACCGAATCGGGTGATGTGATGAGAACTTCGGTTTTGAAAATTCTCATAGTGGTTAGTACACGGAAAATGGGAGAAAATTGAGTCGGTCCGGTTTCTTCATTTTTCCACAATTTGTCCCTATGGGTTTATAAAATTTGACACGCTTTTATTTGGGGTTGTGCGGACCCGAATCGGGTGATATGATGAGAACTCGATTTTCTAAAATCCTCATAAGGGCTAGTACAGAAAATGGGAGAAAATTGAGTCAGCCGTTTTCTTGATATGTTTTCATAATTTGTCCCTATGGGTTTATAAAATTTGACACGCTTTTATTTGGGGTTGTTCGGATTCGAATCGGAGCCGATGCGATGAGAACTCGGTTTTGAAAAATTCTCATAGTGGTTAGTACGGAAAATGGGAGAAAATCGAGTCGCTTTTCTTCATTTTTCCACAATTCGTCCCTATGGGTTTATAAAATTTGACACGCTTTTATTTGGGGTTGTTCGGACCCGAATCGAATCTGATACGATGAGAACTCGATTTTCGGAAAATTCTCATAGGGGCTAGTACACCGAAAATGGGAGAAAATTGAGTCGGGCCGTTTTCT
Source organism: Orobanche coerulescens (assembly GCA_033398695.1). Taxonomy (NCBI): domain Eukaryota; kingdom Viridiplantae; phylum Streptophyta; class Magnoliopsida; order Lamiales; family Orobanchaceae; genus Orobanche; species Orobanche coerulescens. Next base: position 116,163 of record JAWKAU010000159.1, read on the forward strand.
TGATATTTTTTCATGATTTGTCCCTATGGGTTTATAAAATTTGACATGCTTTTATTTGGGGTTGTTCGGACCCGAATCGGAGCTGATACGATGAGAACTCGATTTTCGGAAAACTCTCATAGGTAACGTATACTGGAAATGGGAGAAAATTGAGTCGGGCTGTTTTTTTGATATTTTTTCATGATTTGTCCCTATGTGTTTATAAAATTTGACACGTTTTTATTTGGGGTTGTTCGGACCCGAATCGGAGCTGATATGATGAGAACTCGGTTTTCGGAAAATCCTCATAAGGGTTAGTACACCTAAAATGGGAGAAAATTGAGTCGGGCCGTTTTCTTGATATTTTTTCGTGATTTGTCCCTATGGGTTTATAAAATTTGACACGCTTTTATTTGGGGTTGTTCGGACCCGAATCGGAGCTGATACGATGAGAACTCGATTTTCGGAAAACTTTCATAGGTAACGTATACTGGAAATGGGAGAAAATTGAGTCGGGCCGTTTTATTGATATTTTTTCATGATTTGTCCCTATGTGTTTATAAAATTTGACACGTTTTTATTTGGGGTTGTTCGGACCCGAATCGGAGCTGATATGATGAGAACTCGGTTTTCGGAAAATCCTCATAAGGGTTAGTACACCTAAAATGGGAGAAAATTGAGTCGGGCCGTTTTCTTGATATTTTTTCGTGATTTGTCCCTATGGGTTTATAAAATTTGACACGCTTTTATTTGGGGTTGTTCGGATTCGAATCGGAGATGATGCGATGAGAACTCGGTTTTCAAAAAATTCTCATAGTGGTTAGTACACGGAAAATGGGAGAAAATCGAGTTGGACTTTTCTTCATTTTTCATAATTTGTCCCTATGGGTTTATAAAATTTGACACGCTTTTATTTGGGGTTGTTCGGACCGAATCGGGTAATACGATGAGAACTCGATTTTGGAAAATTCTCATAGGGGTTATTACACCGGAAATGTGAGAGAATTGATTCGGGACGTTTTATTGATATTTTTTCATATTTTGTCCCTATGGGTTTATAAAATTTGACACGCTTTTATTTGGGGTTGTTCGGATCCGAATCGGGTGATGCGATGTGAACTCGGTTTTGAGAAAATTCTCATAGTGGTTAGTACGGAAAATGGGAGAAAATCGAGTGGACTGCTTTTCTTCATTTTTCCACAATTTGTCCCTATGGGTTTATAAAATTTGACACGCTTTTATTTGGGGTTGTTCGGACCCGAATCGGATGTGATACGATGAGAAATCGATTTTCAGAAAATTCTCATAGGGGCTAGTACACCGAAAATGGGAGAAAATTGAGTCGGGCCGTTTTCTTGATATTTTTTCATGATTTGTCCCTATGGGTTTATAAAATTTGACATGCTTTTATTTGGGGTTGTTCGGACCCGAATCGGAGCTGATACGATGAGAACTCGATTTTCGGAAAACTTTCATAGGTAACGTATACTGGAAATGGGAGAAAATTGAGTCGGGCCGTTTTATTGATATTTTTTCATGATTTGTCCCTATGTGTTTATAAAATTTGACACGTTTTTATTTGGGGTTGTTCGGACCCGAATCGGAGCTGATATGATGAGAACTCGGTTTTCGGAAAATCCTCATAAGGGTTAGTACACCTAAAATGGGAGAAAATTGAGTCGGGCCGTTTTCTTGATATTTTTTCGTGATTTGTCCCTATGGGTTTATAAAATTTGACACGCTTTTATTTGGGGTTGTTCGGATTCGAATCGGAGATGATGCGATGAGAACTCGGTTTTCAGAAAATTCTCATAGTGGTTAGTACACGGAAAATGGGAGAAAATCGAGTTGGACTGTTTTCTTCATTTTTTCATAATTTGTCCCTATGGGTTTATAAAATTTGACACGCTTTTATTTGGGGTTGTTCAGACCCGAATCGGAGCTGATACGATGAGAACTCGATTTTTGGAAAATTCTCATAGGGGTTAAGTACACCGGAAATGGGAGAAAATTGAGTCGGGCCGTTTTCTTGATATTTTTTCATAATTTGTCCCTATGGGTTTATAAAATTTGACACGCTTTTATTTGGGGTTGTTCGGATCCGAATCGGAGCTGATGCGATGTGAACTCGGTTTTCAGAAAATTCTCATAGTGGTTAGTACACGGAAAATGGGAGAAAATCGAGTGAATTTATTTTCTTCATTTTTGCACAATTTGTCCCTATGGGTTTATAAAATTTGACACGCTTTTATTTGGGGTTGTTCGGACCCGAATCGGATGTGATACGATGAGAAATCGATTTTCAGAAAATTCTCATAGGGGCTAGTACACCGAAAATGGGAGAAAATTGAGTCGGGCCGTTTTCTTGATATTTTTTCATGATTTGTCCCTATGGGTTTATAAAATTTGACATGCTTTTATTTGGGGTTGTTCGGACCCGAATCGGAGCTGATACGATGAGAACTCGATTTTCGGAAAACTTTCATAGGTAACGTATACTGGAAATGGGAGAAAATTGAGTCGGGCCGTTTTCTTGATATTTTTTCATGATTTGTCCCTATGTGTTTATAAAATTTGACACATTTTTATTTGGGGTTGTTCGGACCAGAATCGGATCTAATACGATGAGAACTCGATTTTCGGAAAATTCTCATAGGGGCTAGTACAACGAAAATGGGAGAAAATTGAATCGGGCCGTTTTCTTGATATTTTTTCATGATTTGTCCCTATGTGTTTATAAAATTTGACACGCTTTTATTTGGGGTTGTTCGGACCCGAATCGGAGTTGATATGATGAGAACTCGATTTTCGGAAAATCCTCATAAGGGCTAGTACACCGAAAATGGGAGAAAATTGAGTCAGGCCGTTTTCTTGATATGTTTTCATAATTTGTCCCTATGGGTTTATAAAATTTGACACGCTTTTATTTGGGGTTGTTCGGATTCGAATCGGAGCTGATGCGATGAGAACTCGGTTTTCAGAAAATTCTCATAGTGGTTAGTACACGGAAAATGGGAGAAAATCGAGTCAGACTGTTTTCTTCATTTTTCCACAATTCGTCCCTATGGGTTTATAAAATTTGACACGCTTTTATTTGGGGTTGTTCGGACCCGAATCGAATCTGATACGATGAGAACTCGATTTTCGGAAAATTCTCATAGGGGCTAGTACACCGAAAATGGGAGAAAATTGAGTCGGGCCGTTTTCTTGATATTTTTTCATGATTTTTCCCTATGGGTTTATAAATTTTGACATGGGTTTATTTGGGGTTGTTCGGACCCGAATCGGAGCCGATACGATGAGAACTCGATTTTGGAAAACTCTCATAGGTAACATTATCGGAAATGGGAGAAAATTGAGTCGGGCTGTTTTTTTGATATTTTTTCATGATTTGTCCCTATGTGTTTATAAAATTTGACACGTTTTTATTTGGGGTTGTTCGGACCCGAATCGGAGCTGATATGATGAGAACTCGGTTTTCGGAAAATCCTCATAAGGGTTAGTACACCTAAAATGGGAGAAAATTGAGTCGGGCCGTTTTCTTGATATTTTTTCGTGATTTGTCCCTATGGGTTTATAAAATTTGACACGCTTTTATTTGGGGTTGTTCGGATTCGAATCGGAGCTGATGCGATGAGAACTCGCTTTTAAAATTCTCATAGTGGTTAGTACACGGAAAATGGGAGAAAATCGAGTGACTGCTTTTCTTCATTTTTCATAATTTGTCCCTATGAGTTTATAAAATTTGACACGCTTTTATTTGGGGTTGTTCGGACCCGAATCGGAGCCGATACGATGAGAACTGGATTTTCGGAAAAAACTCATAGATAACGATATCTTTGAAATGGGAGAAAATTGAGTCGGGCCGTTTTGTTGATATTTTTCATGATTTGTCCCTATGTGTTTATAAAATTTGACACGCTTTTATTTGGGGTTGTTCGGACCGAATCGGGTGATATGATGAGAACTCGGTTTTGGAAAATCCTCATAAGGGTTAGTACACCTAAAATGGGAGAAAATTGAGTCGGGCCGTTTTCTTGATTTTTTCGTGATTTGTCCCTATGGGTTTATAAAATTTGACACGCTTTTATTTGGGGTTGTTCGATTCGAATCGGGTGATGCGATGAGAACTCGGTTTTGAAAATTCTCATAGTGGTTAGTACACGGAAAATGGGAGAAAATCGAGTCGGACTGTTTTCTTCATTTTTTCATAATTTGTCCCTATGGGTTTATAAAATTTGACACGCTTTTATTTGGGGTTGTTCGGACCCGAATCGGATTTGATACGATGAGAACTCGATTTTCGGAAAATTCTCATAGGGGCTAGTACACCGAAAATGGGAGAAAATTGAGTCAGGCCGTTTTCTTGATATTTTTTCATGATTTGTCCCTATGTGTTTATAAAATTTGACACGCTTTTATTTGGGGTTGTTCGGACCCGAATCGGAGCTGATATGATGAGAACTCGGTTTTCAGAAAATTCTCATAGTGGTTAGAACAGGGAAAATGGGAGAAAATCGAGTCGGACTGTTTTCTTCATTTTTCCACAATTTGTCCCTATGGGTTTATAAAATTTGACATGCTTTTATTTGGGGTTGTTCGGACCCGAATCGGAGCTGATGTGATGAGAACTCGGTTTTTAGAAAATTCTCATAGTGGTTAGTACACGGAAAATGGGAGAAAATTGAGTCGGTCCAGTTTCTTCATTTTTCCACAATTTGTCCCTATGGGTTTATAAAATTTGACACGCTTTTATTTGGGGTTGTGTGGACCCGAATCGGAGCTGATATGATGAGAACTCGATTTTCGGAAAATCGTCATAAGGGCTAGTACACCGAAAATGGGAGAAAATTGAGTCAGGCCGTTTTCTTGATATTTTTTCATGATTTGTCCCTATGGGTTTTTAAAATTTGACACGCTTTTATTTGGGGTTGTTCGGATCCGAATCGGAGCTGATGCGATGAGAACTCGATTTTCAGAAAATTCTCATAGTGGTTAGTACATGGAAAATGGGAGAAAATCGAGTCAGACTGTTTCTTCATTTTTTCCATAATTTGTCTCTATGGGTTTATAAAATTTGACATGCTTTTATTTGGGGTTGTTCGGACCCGAATCGGATCTGATACGATGAGAACTCGATTTTCGGAAAATTCTCATAGGGGCTAGTACACCGAAAATGGGAGAAAATTGAGTCGGGCCGTTTTCTTGATATTTTTTCATGATTTGTCCCTATGGGTTTATAAAATTTGACATGCTTTTATTTGGGGTTGTTCGGACCGAATCGGGTAATACGATCCGAACTCGATTTTCGGAAAACTTTCATAGGTAACGTATACTGGAAATGGGAGAAAATTGAGTCGGGCCGTTTTATTGATATTTTTTCATGATTTGTCCCTATGTGTTTATAAAATTTGACACGTTTTTATTTGGGGTTGTTCGGACCCGAATCGGAGCTGATATGATGAGAACTCGGTTTTCGGAAAATCCTCATAAGGGTTAGTACACCTAAAATGGGAGAAAATTGAGTCGGGCCGTTTTCTTGATATTTTTTCGTGATTTGTCCCTATGGGTTTATAAAATTTGACACGCTTTTATTTGGGGTTGTTCGGATTCGAATCGGAGATGATGCGATGAGAACTCGGTTTTCAGAAAATTCTCATAGTGGTTAGTACACGGAAAATGGGAGAAAATCGAGTTGGACTGTTTTCTTCATTTTTTCATAATTTGTCCCTATGGGTTTATAAAATTTGACACGCTTTTATTTGGGGTTGTTCAGACCCGAATCGGAGCTGATACGATGAGAACTCGATTTTTGGAAAATTCTCATAGGGGTTAGTACACCGGAAATGGGAGAAAATTGAGTCGGGCCGTTTTCTTGATATTTTTTCATAATTTGTCCCTATGGGTTTATAAAATTTGACACGCTTTTATTTGGGGTTGTTCGGATCCGAATCGGAGCTGATGCGATGTGAACTCGGTTTTCAGAAAATTCTCATAGTGGTTAGTACACGGAAAATGGGAGAAAATCGAGTCGGACTGTTTCTTCATTTTTCCACAATTTGTCCCTATGGGTTTATAAAATTTGACACGCTTTTATTTGGGGTTGTTCGGACCCGAATCGGATGTGATACGATGAGAAATCGATTTTGAGAAAATTCTCATAGGGGCTAGTACAGAAAATGGGAGAAAATTGAGTCGGGCCGTTTTCTTGATATTTTTCATGATTTGTCCCTATGGGTTTATAAAATTTGACATGCTTTTATTTGGGGTTGTTCGGACCGAATCGGGTAATACGATGAGAACTCGATTTTCTAAAACTCTCATAGGTACATTATCGAAATGGGAGAAAATTGAGTGGGACGTTTTCTTGATATTTTTCATGATTTGTCCCTATGTGTTTATAAAATTTGACACATTTTTATTTGGGGTTGTTCGGACCAGAATCGGATCTAATACGATGAGAACTCGATTTTCGGAAAATTCTCATAGGGGCTAGTACAACGAAAATGGGAGAAAATTGAATCGGGCCGTTTTCTTGATATTTTTTCATGATTTGTCCCTATGGGTTTATAAAATTTGACATGCTTTTATTTGGGGTTGTTCGAACCCGAATCGGAGCTGATACGATGAGAACTCGATTTTTGGAGAACTCTCATAGGTAACGTATACTGGAAATGGGAGAAAATTGAGTCGGGCCGTTTTCTTGATACTTTTTCATGATTTGTCCCTATATGTTTATAAAATTTGACACGCTTTTATTTGGGGTTGTTCGGATTCGAATCGGAGCTGATGCGATGAGAACTCAGTTTTCAGAAAATTCTCATAGTGGTTAGTACACGGAAAATGGGAGAAAATCGAGTCATTTGTTTTCTTCATTTTTCCACAATTTGTCCCTATGGGTTTATAAAATTTGACACGCTTTTAGTCGGGGTTGTTCGGACCCGAATCGGATCTGATACGATGAGAACTCGATTTTCGGAAAATTCTCATAGGGGCTAGTACACCGAAAATGGGAGAAAATTGAGTCGGGCCGTTTTCTTGATATTTTTTCATGATTTGTCCCTATGGGTTTATAAAATTTGACATGCTTTTATTTGGGGTTGTTCGGACCCGAATCGGAGCTGATACGATGAGAACTCGATTTTCGGAAAACTCTCATAGGTAACGTATACTGGAAATAGGAGCAAATTGAGTCGGGCCGTTTTCTTGATATTTTTTCATGATTTGTCCCTATGGGTTTATAAAATTTGACATGCTTTTATTTGGGGTTGTTCAGACCCGAATCAGAGCTGATATGATGAGAACTCGGTTTTCGGAAAATCCTCATAAGGGTTAGTACAGCAAAAATGGGAGAAAATTGAGTCGGGCCGTTTTCTTGATATTTTTTCGTGATTTGTCCCTATGGGTTTATAAAATTTGACACGCTTTTATTTGGGGTTGTTCGGACCCGAATTGGAGCTGATACGATGAGAACTCGATTTTCGGAAAACTCTCATAGGTAACGTATACTGGAAATGGGAGAAAATTGAGTCGGGCCGTTTTCTTGATATTTTTTCATGATTTGTCCCTATGTGTTTATAAAATTTGACACGCTTTTATTTGGGGTTGTTCAGACCCGAATCGGAGCTGATATGATGAGAACTCGGTTTTCGGAAAATCCTCATAAGGGTTAGTACACCTAAAATGGGAGAAAATTGAGTCGGGCCGTTTTCTTGATATTTTTTCGTGATTTGTCCCTATGGGTTTATAAAATTTGACACGCTTTTATTTGGGGTTGTTCGGATTCGAATCGGAGCTGATGCGATGAGAACTCGGTTTTCAGAAAATTCTCATAGTGGTTAGTACGGAAAATGGGAGAAAATCGAGTGACTTTTTTCTTCATTTTTCATAATTTGTCCCTATGTGTTTATAAAATTTGACACGCTTTTATTTGGGGTTGTTCGGACCGAATCGGATTTGATACGATGAGAACTCGATTTTGGAAAATTCTCATAGGGGCTAGTACAGAAAATGGGAGAAAATTGAGTCGGGCCGTTTGTTGATATTTTTCTTGATTTGTCCCTATGTGTTTATAAAATTTGACACGCTTTTATTTGGGGTTGTTCGGACCCGAATCGGGTGATATGATGAGAACTTCGGTTTTGAGAAAATTCTCATAGTGGTTAGTACACGGAAAATGGGAGAAAATCGAGTCGAATTTATTTTCTTCATTTTTCCACAATTTGTCCCTATGGGTTTATAAAATTTGACATGCTTTTATTTGGGGTTGTTCGGACCGAATCGGAGCTGATGTGATGAGAACTCGGTTTTCAGAAAATTCTCATAGTGGTTAGTACACGGAAAATGGGAGAAAATTGAGTCGGTCCGGTTTCTTCATTTTTCCACAATTTGTCCCTATGGGTTTATAAAATTTGACACGCTTTTATTTGGGGTTGTGCGGACCCGAATCGGAGCTGATATGATGAGAACTCGATTTTCGGAAAATCCTCATAAGGGCTAGTACACCGAAAATGGGAGAAAATTGAGTCAGGCCGTTTTCTTGATATGTTTTCATAATTTGTCCCTATGGGTTTATAAAATTTGACACGCTTTTATTTGGGGTTGTTCGGATTCGAATCGGAGCTGATGCGATGAGAACTCGGTTTTCAGAAAATTCTCATAGTGGTTAGTACACGGAAAATGGGAGAAAATCGAGTCAGACTGTTTTCTTCATTTTTCCACAATTCGTCCCTATGGGTTTATAAAATTTGACACGCTTTTATTTGGGGTTGTTCGGACCCGAATCGAATCTGATACGATGAGAACTCGATTTTCGGAAAATTCTCATAGGGGCTAGTACACCGAAAATGGGAGAAAATTGAGTCGGGCCGTTTTCTTGATATTTTTTCATGATTTGTCCCTATGGGTTTATAAAATTTGACATGCTTTTATTTGGGGTTGTTCGGACCCGAATCGGAGCTGATACGATGAGAACTCGATTTTCGGAAAACTCTCATAGGTAACGTATACTGGAAATGGGAGAAAATTGAGTCGGGACGTTTTCTTGATATTTTTTCATGATTTGTCCCTATGTGTTTATAAAATTTGACACATTTTTATTTGGGGTTGTTCGGACCAGAATCGGATCTAATACGATGAGAACTCGATTTTCGGAAAATTCTCATAGGGGCTAGTACAACGAAAATGGGAGAAAATTGAATCGGGCCGTTTTATTGATAATTTTTAATGATTATTCCCTATGGGTTTATAAAATTTGACATGCTTTTATTTGGGGTTGTTCGAACCCGAATCGGAGCTGATACGATGAGAACTCGATTTTTGGAGAACTCTCATAGGTAACGTATACTGGAAATGGGAGAAAATTGAGTCGGGCCGTTTTCTTGATACTTTTTCATGATTTGTCCCTATATGTTTATAAAATTTGACACGCTTTTATTTGGGGTTGTTCGGATTCGAATCGGAGCTGATGCGATGAGAACTCAGTTTTCAGAAAATTCTCATAGTGGTTAGTACACGGAAAATGGGAGAAAATCGAGTCGGACTGTTTTCTTCATTTTTCCACAATTTGTCCCTATGGGTTTATAAAATTTGACACGCTTTTAGTCGGGGTTGTTCGGACCCGAATCGGATCTGATACGATGAGAACTCGATTTTCGGAAAATTCTCATAGGGGCTAGTACACCGAAAATGGGAGAAAATTGAGTCGGGCCGTTTTCTTGATATTTTTTCATGATTTGTCCCTATGGGTTTATAAAATTTGACATGCTTTTATTTGGGGTTGTTCGGACCCGAATCGGAGCTGATACGATGAGAACTCGATTTTCGGAAAACTCTCATAGGTAACGTATACTGGAAATAGGAGCAAATTGAGTCGGGCCGTTTTCTTGATATTTTTTCATGATTTGTCCCTATGGGTTTATAAAATTTGACATGCTTTTATTTGGGGTTGTTCAGACCCGAATCAGAGCTGATATGATGAGAACTCGGTTTTCGGAAAATCCTCATAAGGGTTAGTACAGCAAAAATGGGAGAAAATTGAGTCGGGCCGTTTTCTTGATATTTTTTCGTGATTTGTCCCTATGGGTTTATAAAATTTGACACGCTTTTATTTGGGGTTGTTCGGACCCGAATTGGAGCTGATACGATGAGAACTCGATTTTCGGAAAACTCTCATAGTAACGATTATCGAAATGGGAGAAAATTGAGTCGGGCCGTTTTCTTGATATTTTTCATGATTTGTCCCTATGTGTTTATAAAATTTGACACGCTTTTATTTGGGGTTGTTCGACCGAATCGGAGCTGATATGATGAGAACTCGGTTTTCGGAAAATCCTCATAAGGGTTAGTACACCTAAAATGGGAGAAAATTGAGTCGGGCCGTTTTCTTGATATTTTTTCGTGATTTGTCCCTATGGGTTTATAAAATTTGACACGCTTTTATTTGGGGTTGTTCGGATTCGAATCGGAGCTGATGCGATGAGAACTCGGTTTTCAGAAAATTCTCATAGTGGTTAGTACACGGAAAATGGGAGAAAATCGAGTCGGACTGTTTTCTTCATTTTTTCATAATTTGTCCCTATGTGTTTATAAAATTTGACACGCTTTTATTTGGGGTTGTTCGGACCCGAATCGGATTTGATACGATGAGAACTCGATTTTCGGAAAATTCTCATAGGGGCTAGTACACCGAAAATGGGAGAAAATTGAGTCGGGCCGTTTTGTTGATATTTTTTCATGATTTGTCCCTATGTGTTTATAAAATTTGACACGCTTTTATTTGGGGTTGTTCGGACCCGAATCGGAGCTGATATGATGAGAACTCGGTTTTCAGAAAATTCTCATAGTGGTTAGTACACGGAAAATGGGAGAAAATCGAGTCGGACTGTTTTCTTCATTTTTCCACAATTTGTCCCTATGGGTTTATAAAATTTGACATGCTTTTATTTGGGGTTGTTCGGACCCGAATCGGAGCTGATGTGATGAGAACTCGGTTTTCAGAAAATTCTCATAGTGGTTAGTACACGGAAAATGGGAGAAAATTGAGTCGGTCCGGTTTCTTCATTTTTCCACAATTTGTCCCTATGGGTTTATAAAATTTGACACGCTTTTATTTGGGGTTGTGCGGACCCGAATCGGAGCTGATATGATGAGAACTCGATTTTCGGAAAATCCTCATAAGGGCTAGTACACCGAAAATGGGAGAAAATTGAGTCAGGCCGTTTTCTTGATATGTTTTCATAATTTGTCCCTATGGGTTTATAAAATTTGACACGCTTTTATTTGGGGTTGTTCGGATTCGAATCGGAGCTGATGCGATGAGAACTCGGTTTTCAGAAAATTCTCATAGTGGTTAGTACACGGAAAATGGGAGAAAATCGAGTCGATCGCTTTTCTTCCTTTTTCCACAATTCGACCCAAAGGGATTATAAAATTTGACACCCTTTTATTTGGGGTTGTTCGGACCCGAATCGGATCTGATACGATGAGAACTCGATTTTCGGAAAATTCTCATAGGGGCTAGTACACCAAAATGGGAGAAAATTGAGTCGGGCCGTTTTCTTGATATTTTTTCATGATTTGTCCCTATGGGTTTATAAAATTTGACATGCTTTTATTTGGGGTTGTTCGGACCCGAATCGGAGCTGATACGATGAGAACTCGATTTTCGGAAAACTCTCATAGGTAACGTATACTGGAAATGGGAGAAAATTGAGTCGGGCTGTTTTTTTGATATTTTTTCATGATTTGTCCCTATGTGTTTATAAAATTTGACACGTTTTTATTTGGGGTTGTTCGGACCCGAATCGGAGCTGATATGATGAGAACTCGGTTTTCGGAAAATCCTCATAAGGGTTAGTACACCTAAAATGGGAGAAAATCGAGTCGGGCCGTTTTCTTGATATTTTTTCGTGATTTGTCCATATGGGTTTATAAAATTTGACACGCTTTTATTTGGGGTTGTTCGGATTCGAATCGGAGCTGATGCGATGAGAACTCGGTTTTCAGAAAAATTCTCATAGTGGTTAGTACACCGAAAATGGGAGAAAATCGAGTGACTGCTTTTCTTCATTTTTCATAATTTGTCCCTATGGGTTTATAAAATTTGACACGCTTTTATTTGGGGTTGTTCGGACCGAATCGAGTCGATACGATGAGAACTCGATTTTCTAAAACTCTCATAGGTAACGATTATCGAAATGGGAGAAAATTGAGTCGGGCCGTTTTCTTGATATTTTTTCATGATTTGTCCCTATGTGTTTATAAAATTTGACACGCTTTTATTTGGGGTTGTTCAGACCCGAATCGGAGCTGATATGATGAGAACTCGGTTTTCGGAAAATCCTCATAAGGGTTAGTACACCTAAAATGGGAGAAAATTGAGTCGGGCTGTTTTCTTGATATTTTTTCGTGATTTGTCCCTATGGGTTTATAAAATTTGACACGCTTTTATTTGGGGTTGTTCGGATTCGAATCGGAGCTGATGCGATGAGAACTCGGTTTTCAGAAAATTCTCATAGTGGTTAGTACACCGAAAATGGGAGAAAATCGAGTCGGACTGTTTTCTTCATTTTTTCATAATTTGTCCCTATGGGTTTATAAAATTTGACACGCTTTTATTTGGGGTTGTTCAGACCGAATCGGAGCCGATATGATGAGAACTCGGTTTTCAGAAAATTCTCATAGTGGTTAGAACACGGAAAATGGGAGAAAATCGAGTCGGACTGTTTTCTTCATTTTTCCACAATTTGTCCCTATGGGTTTATAAAATTTGACATGCTTTTATTTGGGGTTGTTCGGACCCGAATCGGAGCTGATGTGATGAGAACTCGGTTTTCAGAAAATTCTCTAAGTGGTTAGTACACTAAAATGGGAGAAAATTGAGTCGGTCAGGTTTATTCATTTTTCCACAATTTGTCCATATTGGTTTCTAAAATTTGACTGGCTTTTATTTGGGGTTGTGCGGACCCGAATCGAGCCGATATGATGAGAACTCGATTTTCTAAAATCCTCATAAGGGCTAGTACACCGAAAATGGGAGAAAATTGAGTCAGCCGTTTTCTTGATATGTTTTCATAATTTGTCCCTATGGGTTTATAAAATTTGACACGCTTTTATTTGGGGTTGTTCGGATTCGAATCGGAGCCGATGCGATGAGAACTCGGTTTTGAAAATTCTCATAGTGGTTAGTACACTAAAATGGGAGAAAATCGAGTCGACTGCTTTTCTTCATTTTTCCACAATTCGTCCCTATGGGTTTATAAAATTTGACACGCTTTTATTTGGGGTTGTTCGGACCGAATCGAATCGATACGATGAGAACTCGATTTTCGGAAAATTCTCATAGGGGCTAGTACACCGAAAATGGGAGAAAATTGAGTCGGGCCGTTTTCTTGATATTTTTCATGATTTGTCCCTATGGGTTTATAAAATTTGACATGCTTTTATTTGGGGTTGTTCGGACCAATCGGAGCCGATACGATGAGAACTCGATTTTGGAAAACTCTCATAGGTAACGATAATCCGGAAATGGGAGAAAATTGAGTCGGCCGCTTTTTTGATATTTTTCATGATTTGTCCCTATGTGTTTATAAAATTTGACACGTTTTTATTTGGGGTTGTTCGGACCGAATCGGAGCCGATATGATGAGAACTCGGTTTTCGGAAAATCCTCATAAGGGTTAGTACACCTAAAATGGGAGAAAATCGAGTCGGGCCGTTTTCTTGATATTTTTCGTGATTTGTCCATATGGGTTTATAAAATTTGACACGCTTTTATTTGGGGTTGTTCGGATTCGAATCGAGCCGATGCGATGAGAACTCGGTTTTGTAAAATTCTCATAGTGGTTAGTACATCAAAATGGGAGAAAATCGAGTCGGACTATTTTCTTCATTTTTCATAATTTGTCCCTATGGGTTTATAAAATTTGACATGCTTTTATTTGGGGTTGTTCGGACCGAATCGAGCCGATACGATGAGAACTCGATTTTCTAAAACTCTCATAGGTAACGATATCGAAATGGGAGAAAATTGAGTCGGGCCGTTTTCTTGATATTTTTCATGATTTGTCCCTATGTGTTTATAAAATTTGACACGCTTTTAGTTGGGGTTGTTCGGACCGAATCGGAGCCGATATGATGAGAACTCGGTTTTGAAAATCCTCATAAGGGTTAGTACACCTAAAATGGGAGAAAATTGAGTCGGCATTTTCTTGATATTTTTCGTGATTTGTCCCTATGGGTTTATAAAATTTGACATGCTTTTATTTGGGGTTGTTCGGATTCGAATCGGAGCTGATGCGATGAGAACTCGGTTTTCAGAAAATTCTCATAGTGGTTAGTACACCAAAAATGGGAGAAAATCGAGTCGGACTGTTTCTTCATTTTTCCACAATTTGTCTCTATGGGTTTATAAAATTTGACACGCTTTTATTTGGGGTTGTTCGGACCCGAATCGGAGCTGATAAGATGAGAACTCGGTTTTGAGAAAATTCTCATAGTGGATAGAACACGCAAAGAGGGAGAAAATCGAGTCGGACTGCTTTCTTCATTTTTCCACAATTTGTCCCTATGGGTTTATAAAATTTGACATGCTTTTATTTGGGGTTGTTCGGACCGAATCGGAGTGATGTGATGAGAACTCGGTTTTCAGAAAATTCTCATAGTGGTTAGTACACGGAAAATGGGAGAAAATTGAGTCGGTCCGGTTTCTTCATTTTTCCACAATTTGTCCCTATGGGTTTATAAAATTTGACACGCTTTTATTTGGGGTTGTGCGGACCCGAATCGGAGCTGATATGATCAGAACTCGATTTTCGGAAAATCCTCATAAGGGCTAGTACACCGAAAATGGGAGAAAATTGAGTCAGGCCGTTTTCTTGATATGTTTTCATAATTTGTCCCTATGGGTTTATAAAATTTGACACGCTTTTATTTGGGGTTGTTCGGATTCGAATCGGAGCTGATGCGATGAGAACTCGGTTTTCAGAAAATTCTCATAGTGGTTAGTACACGGAAAATGGGAGAAAATCGAGTCAGACTGTTTTCTTCATTTTTCCACAATTCGTCCCTATGGGTTTATAAAATTTGACACGCTTTTATTTGGGGTTGTTCGGACCCGAATCGAATCTGATACGATGAGAACTCGATTTTCGGAAAATTCTCATAGGGGCTAGTACACCGAAAATGGGAGAAAATTGAGTCGGGCCGTTTTATTGATATTTTTTCATGATTTGTCCCTATGTGTTTATAAAATTTGACACGTTTTTATTTGGGGTTGTTCGGACCCGAATCGGAGCTGATATGATGAGAACTCGGTTTTCGGAAAATCCTCATAAGGGTTAGTACACCTAAAATGGGAGAAAATCGAGTCGGGCCGTTTTCTTGATATTTTTTCGTGATTTGTCCATATGGGTTTATAAAATTTGACACGCTTTTATTTGGGGTTGTTCGGATTCGAATCGGAGCTGATGCGATGAGAACTCGGTTTTCAGAAAATTCTCATAGTGGTTAGTACACCGAAAATGGGAGAAAATCGAGTCGGACTGTTTTCTTCATTTTTTCATAATTTGTCCCTATGGGTTTATAAAATTTGACATGCTTTTATTTGGGGTTGTTCGGACGAATCGAGCCGATACGATGAGAACTCGATTTTCTAAAACTCTCATAGGTAACGATACTGGAAATGGGAGAAAATTGAGTCGGGCCGTTTTATTGATATTTTTTCATGATTTGTCCCTATGTGTTTATAAAATTTGACACGCTTTTATTTGGGGTTGTTCAGACCCGAATCGGAGCTGATATGATGAGAACTCGGTTTTCGGAAAATCCTCATAAGGGTTAGTACACCTAAAATGGGAGAAAATTGAGTCGGGCCGTTTTCTTGATATTTTTTCGTGATTTGTCCCTATGGGTTTATAAAATTTGACACGCTTTTATTTGGGGTTGTTCGGATTCGAATCGGAGCTGATGCGATGAGAACTCGGTTTTCAGAAAATTCTCATAGTGGTTAGTACACGGAAAATGGGAGAAAATCGAGTCGGACTGTTTTCTTCATTTTTTCATAATTTGTCCCTATGGGTTTATAAAATTTGACACGCTTTTATTTGGGGTTGTTCGGACCCGAATCGGAGCTGATATGATGAGAACTCGGTTTTCAGAAAATTCTCATAGTGGTTAGAACACGGAAAATGGGAGAAAATCGAGTCGGACTGTTTTCTTCATTTTTCCACAATTTGTCCCTATGGGTTTATAAAATTTGACATGCTTTTATTTGGGGTTGTTCGGACCCGAATCGGAGCTGATGTGATGAGAACTCGGTTTTCAGAAAATTCTCATAGTGGTTAGTACACGGAAAATGGGAGAAAATTGAGTCGGTCCGGTTTCTTCATTTTTCCACAATTTGTCCCTATGGGTTTATAAAATTTGACACGCTTTTATTTGGGGTTGTGCGGACCCGAATCGGAGCTGATATGATGAGAACTCGATTTTCGGAAAATCCTCATAAGGGCTAGTACACCGAAAATGGGAGAAAATTGAGTCAGGCCGTTTTCTTGATATGTTTTCATAATTTGTCCCTATGGGTTTATAAAATTTGACACGCTTTTATTTGGGGTTGTTCGGATTCGAATCGGAGCTGATGCGATGAGAACTCGGTTTTCAGAAAATTCTCATAGTGGTTAGTACACGGAAAATGGGAGAAAATCGAGTCAGACTGTTTTCTTCATTTTTCCACAATTCGTCCCTATGGGTTTATAAAATTTGACACCCTTTTATTTGGGGTTGTTCGGACCCGAATCGAATCTGATACGATGAGAACTCGATTTTCGGAAAATTCTCATAGGGGCTAGTACACCGAAAATGGGAGAAAATTGAGTCGGGCCGTTTTCTTGATATTTTTTCATGATTTGTCCCTATGGGTTTATAAAATTTGACTTGCTTTTATTTGGGGTTGTTCGGACCAATCGAGCCGATACGATGAGAACTCGATTTTCTAAAACTCTCATAGGTAACGATAATCGGAAATGGGAGAAAATTGAGTCGGGCCGTTTTATTGATATTTTTTCATGATTTGAACCTATGTGTATATAAAATTTTACAAGTTTTTATTTGGGTTTGTTCGGACCGAATCGGAGCTGATATGATGAGAACTCGGTTTTCGGAAAATCCTCATAAGGGTTAGTACACCTAAAATGGGAGAAAATCGAGTCGGGCCGTTTTCTTGATATTTTTTCGTGATTTGTCCATATGGGTTTATAAAATTTGACACGCTTTTATTTGGGGTTGTTCGGATTCGAATCGGAGCTGATGCGATGAGAACTCGGTTTTCAGAAAATTCTCATAGTGGTTAGTACACCGAAAATGGGAGAAAATCGAGTCGGACTGTTTTCTTCATTTTTTCATAATTTGTCCCTATGGGTTTATAAAATTTGACACGCTTTTATTTGGGGTTGTTCGGACCCGAATCGGAGCTGATATGATGAGAACTCGGTTTTCAGAAAATTCTCATAGTGGTTAGAACACGGAAAATGGGAGAAAATCGAGTCGGACTGTTTTCTTCATTTTTCCACAATTTGTCCCTATGGGTTTATAAAATTTGACATGCTTTTATTTGGGGTTGTTCGGACCCGAATCGGAGCTGATGTGATGAGAACTCGGTTTTCAGAAAATTCTCATAGTGGTTAGTACACGGAAAATGGGAGAAAATTGAGTCGGTCCGGTTTCTTCATTTTTCCACAATTTGTCCCTATGGGTTTATAAAATTTGACACGCTTTTATTTGGGGTTGTGCGGACCCGAATCGGAGCTGATATGATGAGAACTCGATTTTCGGAAAATCCTCATAAGGGCTAGTACACCGAAAATGGGAGAAAATTGAGTCAGGCCGTTTTCTTGATATGTTTTCATAATTTGTCCCTATGGGTTTATAAAATTTGACACGCTTTTATTTGGGGTTGTTCGGATTCGAATCGGAGCTGATGCGATGAGAACTCGGTTTTCATAAAATTCTCATAGTTGTTAGTACACGGAAAATGGGAGAAAATCGAGTCAGACTGTTTTCTTCATTTTTCCACAATTCGTCCCTATGGGTTTATAAAATTTGACACCCTTTTATTTGGGGTTGTTCGACCCGAATCGAATCGATACGATGAGAACTCGATTTTCGGAAAATTCTCATAGGGGCTAGTACAATCAAAATGGGAGAAAATTGAGTCGGGCCGCTTTCTTGATATTTTTCATGATTTGTCCCTATGGGTTTATAAAATTTGACATGCTTTTATTTGGGGTTGTTCGGACCAATCGAGTCGATACGATGAGAACTCGATTTTCTAAAACTCTCATAGGTAACGATAATCGAAATGGGAGAAAATTGAGTCGAAATTTTTTTGATATTTTTCATGATTTGTCCCTATGTGTTTATAAAATTTGACACGTTTTTATTTGGGGTTGTTCGACCCGAATCGAGCCGATATGATGAGAACTCGGTTTTCGGAAAATCCTCATAAGGGTTAGTACACCTAAAATGGGAGAAAATCGAGTCGGGCCGTTTTCTTGATAATTTTTCGTGATTTGTCCATATGGGTTTATAAAATTTGACACGCTTTTATTTGGGGTTGTTCGGATTCGAATCGGAGCTGATGCGATGAGAACTCGGTTTTCAGAAAATTCTCATAGTGGTTAGTACACCGAAAATGGGAGAAAATCGAGTCGGATCGCTTTTCTTCATTTTTCATAATTTGTCCCTATGGGTTTATAAAATTTGACATGCTTTTATTTGGGGTTGTTCGGACTCGAATCGAGCCGATACGATGAGAACTCGATTTTCTAAAACTCTCATAGGTAACGATAATCGGAAATGGGAGAAAATTGAGTCGGGCCGTTTTCTTGATATTTTTCATGATTTGTCCCTATGTCTATATAAAATTTGACACGCTTTAATTTGGGGTTGTACGGACCCGAATCGGAGCTGATAACATGAGAACTCGGTTTTCGGAAAATCCTCATAAGGGATAGTACACCTTAAATAGGAGAAAATTGAGTCGGGCTGTTTTCTTGATATTTTTTCGTGATTTGTCCCTATGGGTTTATAAAATTTGACACGCTTTTATTTGGGGTTGTTCGGATTCGAATCGGAGCTGATGCGATGAGAACTCGGTTTTCAGAAAATTCTCATAGTGGTTAGTACACCGAAAATGGGAGAAAATCGAGTCGGACTGTTTTCTTCATTTTTTCATAATTTGTCCCTATGGGTTTATAAAATTTGACACGCTTTTATTTGGGGTTGTTCGGACCCGAATCGGAGCTGATATGATGAGAACTCGGTTTTCAGAAAATTCTCATAGTGGTTAGTACACGGAAAATGGGAGAAAATCGAGTCGGACTGTTTTCTTCATTTTTCCACAATTTGTCCCTATGGGTTTATAAAATTTGACATGCTTTTATTTGGGGTTGTTCGGACCCGAATCGGAGCTGATATGATGAGAACTCGGTTTTCGGAAAATGCTCATAAGGGTTAGTACACCTAAAATGGGAGAAAATCGAGTCGGGCCGTTTTCTTGATATTTTTTCGTGATTTGTCCATATGGGTTTATAAAATTTGACACGCTTTTATTTGGGGTTGTTCGGATTCGAATCGGAGCTGATGCGATGAGAACTCGGTTTTCAGAAAATTCTCATAGTGGTTAGAACACGGAAAATGGGAGAAAATCGAGTCGGACTGTTTTCTTCATTTTTCCACAATTTGTCCCTATGGGTTTATAAAATTTGACATGCTTTTATTTGGGGTTGTTCGGACCCGAATCGGAGCTGATGTGATGAGAACTCGGTTTTCAGAAAATTCTCATAGTGGTTAGTACACGGAAAATGGGAGAAAATTGAGTCGGTCCGGTTTCTTCATTTTTCCACAATTTGTCCCTATGGGTTTATAAAATTTGACACGCTTTTATTTGGGGTTGTGCGGACCCGAATCGGAGCTGATATGATGAGAACTCGATTTTCGGAAAATCCTCATAAGGGCTAGTACACCGAAAATGGGAGAAAATTGAGTCAGGCCGTTTTCTTGATATTTTTTCATGATTTGTCCCTATGTGTTTTTAAAATTTGACACGCTTTTATTTGGGGTTGTTCGGATCCGAATCGGAGCTGATGCGATGAGAACTCGATTTTCAGAAAATTCTCATAGTGGTTAGTACACGGAAAATGGGAGAAAATCGAGTCAGACTTGTAACACCCCCAAACCCTTCGGGAATATTACAGCGCCGCAGACCCCCTCCGTGAGGATCTACCATGCTAAATACAGAAAACACATTAACACTATACATGCCGACATGGCTAACAAACGAACCATTAGACCGATTTGGTCTTTTACCACAACATACACATCGAGCATACATTACTCTTTCTCGTAACTCATACCCACGCAGGGGTTAACATAAATCAACAATCCCGCATAGGGGAAAGTAAACACAACGGAAAGACAAAACAAAACATCGCCAAATATTCAACACCGGTCTTCATGTGATTAGTATCGCCGTCTTCCATCATCCTTCGTAACGATCCTGTGAATTGCTCCCAAAGAACTCCGCAAATACACCGGACGCAATACAGACATCCACCCCCGAATACTGGGGTTAGCAAAACCCCACTGTTTTGCTAGTGCAAGTATAAATACAAAGACAGCCATACAAATCATACTCCAAGAACATAGAAATCATGAATATACTTCCCGAGATAATTCACTTGATCAAAACAATTTAGATTACGAAAGATAAGAATAAAACCATTTTACAACTTACAAAACATTTTACGATCTCGGAGTTTTGAAAACGTTTGGGATTTAAGAATTTTCAAGCCTTTCAAATGCTTAGGGACATAGCCCAACAATCGTTTATTTCAAAATACAAGTCCGATAGCAGCGTATAACAGGCCCACGACCCAATTATAACATTCCAATCACAACACAGGGGTCCACGACCCAAATCATCCACATCACATACTCGCAAGAATACCCGGTGGAAATTACACCGTATCCAACATTACCATGACAATGTCTCACTCATCATACCACAGAGCTACAATGCACAGAGCAACCACATGACTCACGTACCCATACCAAATTATCACAACCAAGAGACAATTCATACACAACACATTTATTATTGCCATTCCAAATAAGTACGATACCATTTGAACTCGCCATTCTAATCGACGAAATATGCGCCAAAGATCACGCTTCTCCAACAAAACACTTCAAAGTTAACCTTGGTACGAGACTCACGGCCACCGTACTCGCAGAGCCCCGTCGGACATCCCCAGGTGGTTAACCATAGTTCGCGATACGAAACTCACGGCAACGTATCCCTAGAGGCCTCGTCAGACCGTCCCTAGGTGAACATACACATATCATCCACAACGCCACGGGAAGCCATAATTCGAATACTAGAATATGCATACAAATGTTAGGTACTTCGCTAGAATGGCCACTATAGTCGACGTACACTCACAACTAATGTCACACAACCACAAGCAAATACCAATACCAAACAACACCAAGTGTCACAACCTCCTCACGAAGGAATAACAACTAATATCACACACATTACGTTCTTACCGAACAAGTACACATAACTTTACGTAATCCCGCAAAGGATTACGGTCTATTAAACTCACTCAAAGTGATCGTAGCATCTTTCAACATACAAAACCAACACATATATTCCGAGAATACATATATTCACGAATTACAAGAATTATTGTTGAAAGACAACATTTATCGAGAACATACCGATCCCTTTTACGTTCATTAAACATTGGATTTCGCATAAAACCATTTATCAATAATTATGCCTACGAAACATGAAATGTATGGACAAGATACTTGCCTCAAAATCGACGCAAGTATTCCGACGAACACGGCTCAACCGAAAGCTTCAAACGCCCAATGCTATCGAAACGGAAGACGATTTACGAGCGAAAGGGTTCAACGCGTTTCTTCGCAAGAAACACGACCCTAACATCATACAATCAATAAATCATCGACCATACGAGGAAGAATAATCGTAGAACGCCCGAAAACCCTCTAAGACATTTTAGGACACCTTCAAGGCGTCGGTCAAGAACTCAACTCAAACAACGAATCGATACGATCCAACCATGGAATAACAAGGGAAATGATATAATACATCTAAATAATCATCAATCCATCAACAAAACGGAAAGAATCGGACAAAACCCCAAAATCCCCAATTATCCAAAAAGGTAGGGTTTCAAGAGATATTACCTTGAGTGATTCGGTGTTAAGATCCGTAGAACACGCGTTAGATTGATTATCCGAGCCTCACAACCGAAAGGAAATGATGAAAATCGACCCCCGGATGAAGAATTCTCTCTCCCTCTATATCTCTCTCGCGACGCTGCAAAATGGGGAAGGAAATGAGCGATTCGCTCAAAACGACACATTTATAGTGTAACACAACAGACTTATCGGCCGCCTATCGGCCGATAGGCCCAACCGATAGCCATACGGAATGCCGGGCAGAGGGTCTATCGACCCCTATCGGCCGAAAGGCTCTGGAAGGTGCCCGACAGTGACAGTCTTTCTCTAAACGACCATAACTCTCTCGTCCGACTCAGATTGACTCACCGTTTGAACCATTGGAAAGCTAACTCGATGTTCTATAATATTGCAAAGATTTATAATTTTTGGAGTTACCAAAAATTAATGATGATCTAACAAAGACGAACTCATACTTAGAAAAGTCGTTTAGTAATCCGAATTCAACAAAACGACACCGAAACCCGAGCACGAATACGAACCGAAGATACGGTTACGAGGTACTCACAAAGACGAATCTAAGAGCTAGTAGAACACACGATTTCGACCACCCAAGGCTCGAAATTCGACAACGGAAGGTAATTACCCCAAACTTTGGGAAATTACGAAAATGGCCCAACTGCCCGAAAATCACCATACGACAACGAATAATCAAACCAAAGCTCACAACACGTCTAACAAAGTTAAACGGACTTGCGGGAAACTCGAAACAACAGTTTCGGACGAGATTCGCAAGAATCGAACTCAAGTGCGGAAAAGTCGCTAAAAAGCACAGAACTCAACGAAACGATACCGAAACGAACTCGGATGTCAAAAGTGTAGAATTAATCATTCTCGAATGACGAAACGGTCATGAGCGAGTCGTCAAAACGGACTCCGACCGAAAAAAGAATTACGGAATCGAAAATTGCGGATATTACATTCTACCCTCCTTAAAAGGAGTTTCGTCCGAAACTTAAAACAAGTAGGGAGAAGAAATATTCCGCCAGAAAACTCAACGAGACACACAAGAATGCGTAACTAATGCCCAACGGCGAAATGTTACAAACAACGCAAAGGAATATACGGCGTGTAAACACGCTCCACGGTGACCAACACAACGTCGCCGTTAGGGATATAATAAAACCGACAAGTGACAAGCGTCATCAAACGGATACTATATCCAAGTCAATTATCCGATAATCACAAAACACAACGAACGAAAATCAATATGATTGATCAACCCAATGGTACATCAATCAAAACGCGAGTCAACCGCTGAACAAACACGGAATCCCATCGCCTAAGGGATGGAAGATTGAAAACGAAACTAATTTCCCGAACTAAAGGGAATTACGAAGGAGCCTGAACGTTCAACAATCACGAAACGAGAACAAAAACCGAACAAACAAACGATCGAGACAACAAAAATCGAAGAATCATGTTCGAATCACGAAGAACAATAAAGTTCGACAATAACTCCCAGGATGATCCGTGAGAACTACAATACATGCATTCCCATAAGATCCACAGTAAAGGGAATAGCGATTGAAAAGTCACAACGACAAATATGTTATTCCGAAATGATATCACACTCGTTCGATAAACAAAAACAAGGGCAGGACAAGCTCAGAAATGTCAACGAACATAAATGAGTCGACAAAGTAGAAAATACAGAAGTTCAAAATCCGATCCCTTCGAATAAAAGGACTAGTAGAACCAAATGATGTTACTCCCGAACAAAGTTCACAAGAATCGAACCGAACTCGAAAAAAGTCACACCGATAACCGGATCGCCCACAACAAGATCACGGCTCGCTCGGACGATGAAATCAAATACCGAACAAGTTCATAAAGTACCAACGAACATGAGCGAATCGATAGATCGGGAAGAGAAAACACGAAGTCAAAATAGTACGGGCATTACCACCGACCTCGTACACGAAATTCACAAAAACGGAGCAAGGTAATAAGACATTAAACAACCGACACAAAACGGAACCATCACCGATGCACACGGTCATACCAAACCAAGCTCTAACGGCTCGCACATGCGCGACAACGCAGAAATCACCACGAGGCGACAACATTCAACACCAACATCCCGCCTCTCACAGGGGCTAGCACAACCCATGTGTGGAAAGCGACTCAACGCTCACACCGCCAATTCGATCATACTCGGGAGAAAGTATCAAAATGACAACGCGAACATCATACATTCATACCCACCTCAAACGGGAATGGATAGGTTTTAAAACGAAAACCTCATTTTGAAAATAATTTAGAAGAACACCGGTTGATCTTGAGTATCACCTTTCAAAAAGTACGAACTTGAAACATCGTTATCGAGACATTGGAGAACCATTTCGCATTTGATAAAAATGAGGACACTTTCTCTTAGTGAAAACTTTCAAAATATTCGACCCTGTCTAAATAAAAGTGTTGAAAATATCTCAAAACATTTTGGTCCTCGAGGTAGAAAAATTTTGAAATATATTGTGACATCTAGGATGTACCACAAGAAAATAACTCATTTGAAAAGTATGTCTCAAATTTATTTTTCTAAGATACTCAAGGTTTTCAAAATCCAATAGCCGTAATGCCCGAACTCACACATACCGACGTTCACTAAAACAACTCCTAGCACACGCATCAAACGTTTAAAATCAAGACAATACATGTCTTTAAACGAAAATAAACGATAAAATACCACATTCGAACAAAACCACCGATAAAATACCCTCCCATCAAGCTAGTGAACAAGTCGAACGCGTATAAGCACAAAGCTTCCACAAGAGACTTGTAAAGCGTGCAAATCGATTCGAAAATCATCAACAACGAACAAAAACAACAATAAAAAGATATCACAAGCGATTTACACTCCTCGTATAAATCAAATACGAGAGTTGACTAAATACATATCGTGAAAATCAAAATTCACATAAAATTCCACCACTTAACAAATAATCATAAAAATAGCTCGTGTCACACGAGGCACAACACAAAGAAGGGAGACTTACTTCCACAGTCGCACGAAGATGATGGCCGCACCTTGATACTAATCACGACCGACACCTCGGACGACGCGTCGCGACACGACTCGATCGGACAAAATCGACAAGACAAGACAAGACAAGACCCAACAACACACAACCTGACCCGACAGCCTAGGTTTCCGCAACCTAAGCTCGATACCATATTCGTAACACCCCCAAACCCTTCGGGAATATTACAGCGCCGCACCCCTCCGTGAGGATCTACCAAAGCTAAATACGTAAAACACATTAACACTATACATGCCGACATGGCTAACAACGAACCATTAGACCGATTTGGTCTTTTACCACAACATACACATCGAGCATACATTACTCTTTCTCGTAACTCATACCCACGCAGGGTTAACATAAATCAACAATCCCGCATAGGGAAAGTAAACACAACGGAAAGACAAAACAAAACATCGCCAAATATTCAACACCGGTCTTCATGTGATTAGTATCGCCGTCTTCCATCATCCTTCGTAACGATCCCGTGAATTGCTCCCAAAGAACTCCGCAAATACCGGACGCAATACAGACATCCACCCCGAATACTGGGGTTAGCAAAACCCCACTGTTTTGCTAGTGCAAGTATAAATACAAAGACAGCCATACAAATCATACTCCAAGAACATAGAAATCATGAATATACTTCCCGAGATAATTCACTTGATCAAAACAATTTAGATTACGAAAGATAAGAATAAAACCATTTTACAACTTACAAAACATTTTACGATCTCGGAGTTTTTGAAAACGTTTGGGATTTAAGAATTTTCAAGCCTTTCGAAATGCTTAGGGACATAGCCCAACAATCGTTTATTTCAAAATACAAGTCCGATAGCGTATAACAGGCCCACGATCCAATTATAACATTCCAATCACAACACGGGGTCCACGACCCAAATCATCCACATCACATACTGCAAGAATACCCCGGTGGAAATTACACCGTATCCAACATTACCATGACAACAGTCTCACTCATCATACCACAGAGCTACAATGCACAGAGCAACCACATGACTCACGTACCCATACCAAATTATCACAACCAAGAGACAATTCATTCACAACACATTTATTAGTGCCATTCCAGCCAAGTACGATACCATTTGAACTGCCATTCTAATCAGACGAAATATGCGCCAAAGATCACAGTTCTCCAACAAAACACTTCAAAGTTAACCTTGGTACGAGACTCACGGCCACCGTACCCCGCAGAGCCCCGTCGGACATCCCTGGGTGGTTAACCATAGTTCGCGATACGAAACTCACGGCAACGTATCCCTAGAGGCCTCGTCAGACCGTCCCTAGGTGAACATACACATATCATCCACAACGCCACGGGAAGCCATAATTCGAATACTAGAATATGCATACAAATGTTAGGTACTTCGCTAGAATGGCCACTATAGTCGACGTACACTCACAACTAATGTCACACAACCACAAGCAAATACCAATACCAAACAACACCAAGTGTCACAACCTCCTCACGAAGGAATAACAACTAATATCACACACATTACGTTCTTACCGAACAAGTACACATAACTTTACGTAATCCCCGGCAAAGGATTACGGTCTATTAAACTCACTCAAAGTGATCGTAGCATCTTTCAACATACAAAACCAACACATATATTCCGAGAATACATATATTCACGAATTACAAGAATTATTGTTGAAAGACAACATTTATCGAGAACATACCGATCCCTTTTTACGTTCATTAAACATTGGATTTCGCATAAAACCATTTATCAATAATTATGCCTACGAAACATGAAATGTATGGACAAGATACTTGCCTCAAAATCGGTACGCAAGTATACCGACGAACACGGCTCAACCGGAAAGCTTCGAAACGCCCAATGCTATCGAAACGGAAGACGACGACGAACGAAAGGGTTCAACGCGGTTTCTTCGCAAGAAACACGACCCTAACATCATACAATCATTAAATCATCGACCATACGAGGAAGAATAATCGTAGAACGCCCGAAAACCCCTCTAAGACATTTTACCGGACACCTTCAAGGCGTCGGTCAAGAACTCAACTCAAACAACGAATCGATACGATCCAACCATGGAATAACAAGGGAAATGATATAATACATCTAAATAATCATCAATCCATCAACAAAACGGAAAGAATCGGACAAAACCCCAAAATCCCCAATTATCCAAAAAGGTAGGGTTTCAAGAGATATTACCTTGAGTGATTCGGTGTTAAGATCCGTAGAACACGCGTTAGATTGATTATCCGAGCCTCACAACCGAAAGGAAATGATGAAAATCGACCCCCGGATGAAGAATTCTCTCTCCCTCTATATCTCTCTCTCGCGACGCCGTGCAAAATGGGGAAGGAAATGAGCAGTTCGCTCAAAACGACACATTTATAGTGTAACACAGCAGACCCTATCGGCCGGCCTATCGGCCGATAGGCCCAACCGATAGCCATACGGAATGCCGGCAGTAGGGTCTATCGACCCCCCTATCGGCCGAAAGGCTCCTGGAAGGTGCCCGACAGCTGACAGTCTTTCTCTAAAACGACCATAACTCTCTCGTCCGGACTCCGATTGACTCACCGTTTGAACCATTGGAAAGCTAACTCGATGTTCTATAATATTGCAAAGATTTATAATTTTGGAGTTACCAAAAATTAATGATGATCTAACAAAGACGAACTCATACTTAGAAAAGTCGTTTAGTAATCCTGAATTCAACAAAACGACACCGAAACCCGAGCCTGAATACGAACCGAAGATACGGTTACGAGGTACTCACAAAGACGAATCTAAGAGCTAGTAGAACACACGATTTCGACCACCCGAAGGCTCGAAATTCGACAACGGAAGGTAATTACCCCAAACTTTGGGAAATTACGAAAATGGCCCAACTGCCCGAAAATCACCATACGACAACGAATAATCAAACCAAAGCTCACAACACGTCTAACAAAGTTAAACGGACTTGCGGGAAACTCGAAACAACAGTTTCGGACGAGATTCGCAAGAATCGAACTCAAGTGCGGAAAAGTCGCTAAAAAGCACAGAACTCAACGAAACGATACCGAAACGAACTCGGATGTCAAAAAGTGTAGAATTAATCATTCTCAGAATGACGAAACGGTCATGAGCGAGTCGTCAAAACGGACTCCGACTGAAAAAAAAAGAATTACCGGAAATCGAAAATTGCGGATATTACAAGACTGTTTCTTCATTTTTCCATAATTTGTCTCCATGGGTTTATAAAATTTGACACGCTTTTATTTGGGGTTGTTCGGACCCGAATCGGATCTGATACGATGAGAACTCGATTTTCGGAAAATTCTCATAGGGGCTAGTACACCGAAAATGGGAGAAAATTGAGTCGGGCCGTTTTCTTGATATTTTTTCATAATTTGTCCCTATGGGTTTATAAAATTTGACACGCTTTTATTTGGGGTTGTTCGGATTCGAATCGGAGCTGATGCGATGAGAACTCGGTTTTCAGAAAATTCTCATAGTGGTTAGTACACGGAAAATGGGAGAAAATCGAGTCAGACTGTTTTCTTCATTTTTCCACAATTCGTCCCTATGGGTTTATAAAATTTGACACGCTTTTATTTGGGGTTGTTCGGACCCGAATCGAATCTGATACGATGAGAACTCGATTTTCGGAAAATTCTCATAGGGGCTAGTACACCGAAAATGGGAGAAAATTGAGTCGGGCCGTTTTCTTGATATTTTTTCATGATTTGTCCCTATGGGTTTATAAAATTTGACATGCTTTTATTTGGGGTTGTTCGGACCCGAATCGAGTCGATACGATGAGAACTCGATTTTCGGAAAACTCTCATAGGTAACGATATCGAAATGGGAGAAAATTGAGTCGGGCTGTTTTTTTGATATTTTTTCATGATTTGTCCCTATGTGTTTATAAAATTTGACACGTTTTTATTTGGGGTTGTTCGGACCCGAATCGGAGCTGATATGATGAGAACTCGGTTTTCGGAAAATCCTCATAAGGGTTAGTACACCTAAAATGGGAGAAAATTGAGTCGGGCCATTTTCTTGATATTTTTTCGTGAATTGTCCATATGGGTTTATAAAATTTGACAGGCTTTTATTTGGGGTTGTTCGGATTCGAATCGGAGCTGATGCGATGAGAACTCGGTTTTCAGAAAATTCTCATAGTGGTTAGTACACCGAAAATGGGAGAAAATCGAGTCGGACTGTTTTCTTCATTTTTTCATAATTTGTCCCTATGGGTTTATAAAATTTGACATGCTTTTATTTGGGGTTGTTCGGACCCGAATCGGAGCTGATACGATGAGAACTCGATTTTCGGAAAACTCTCATAGGTAACGTATACTGGAAATGGGAGAAAATTGAGTCGGGCCGTTTTCTTGATATTTTTTCATGATTTGTCCCTATGTGTTTATAAAATTTGACACGCTTTTATTTGGGGTTGTTCAGACCCGAATCGGAGCTGATATGATGAGAACTCGGTTTTCGGAAAATCCTCATAAGGGTTAGTACACCTAAAATGGGAGAAAATTGAGTCGGGCTGTTTTCTTGATATTTTTTCGTGATTTGTCCCTATGGGTTTATAAAATTTGACACGCTTTTATTTGGGGTTGTTCGGATTCGAATCGGAGCTGATGCGATGAGAACTCGGTTTTCAGAAAATTCTCATAGTGGTTAGTACACCGAAAATGGGAGAAAATCGAGTCGGACTGTTTTCTTCATTTTTTTCATAATTTGTCCCTATGGGTTTATAAAATTTGACACGCTTTTATTTGGGGTTGTTCGGACCCGAATCGGAGCTGATATGATGAGAACTCGGTTTTCAGAAAATTCTCATAGTGGTTAGAACACGGAAAATGGGAGAAAATCGAGTCGGACTGTTTTCTTCATTTTTCCATAATTTGTCCCTATGGGTTTATAAAATTTGACACGCTTTTATTTGGGTTGTTCGGACCCGAATCGGAGCTGATACGATGAGAACTCGATTTTCGGAAAACTCTCATAGGTAACGTATACTGGAAATGGGAGAAAATTGAGTCGGGCCGTTTTCTTGATATTTTTTCATGATTTGTCCCTATGGGTTTATAAAATTTGACATGCTTTTATTTGGGGTTGTTCGGACCCGAATCAGAGCTGATACGATGAGAACTCGGTTTTCGGAAAATTCTCATAGGTGCTAGTACACCGAAAATGGGAGAAAATTGAGTCGGGCCGTTTTCTTGATATTTTTTCATGATTTGTCCCTATGTGTTTATAAAATTTGACACGCTTTTATTTGGGGTTGTTCGGACCCGAATCGGAGCTGATATGATGAGAACTCGGTTTTCAGAAAATTCTCATAGTGGTTAGAACACGGAAAATGGGAGAAAATCGAGTCGGACTGTTTTCTTCATTTTTCCACAATTTGTCCCTATGGGTTTATAAAATTTGACATGCTTTTATTTGGGGTTGTTCGGACCCGAATCGGAGCTGATACGATGAGAACTCGATTTTCGGAAAACTCTCATAGGTAACGTATACTGGAAATGGGAGAAAATTGAGTCGGGCCATTTTTTTGATATTTTTCATGATTTGTCCCTATGTGTTTATAAAATTTGACACGCTTTTATTTGGGGTTGTTCAGACCCGAATCGGAGCTGATATGATGAGAACTCGGTTTTCGGAAAATCCTCATAAGGGTTAGTACACCTAAAATGGGAGAAAATTGAGTCGGGCCGTTTTCTTGATATTTTTTCGTGATTTGTCCCTATGGGTTTATAAAATTTGACACGCTTTTATTTGGGGTTGTTCGGATTCGAATCGGAGCTGATGCGATGAGAACTCGGTTTTCAGAAAATTCTCATAGTGGTTAGTACACCGAAAATGGGAGAAAATCGAGTCGGACTGTTTTCTTCATTTTTTCATAATTTGTCCCTATGGGTTTATAAAATTTGACACGCTTTTATTTGGGGTTGTTCGGACCCGAATCGGAGCTGATATGATGAGAACTCGGTTTTCAGAAAATTCTCATAGTGGTTAGAACACGGAAAATGGGAGAAAATCGAGTCGGACTGTTTTCTTCATTTTTCCATAATTTGTCCCTATGGGTTTATAAAATTTGACACGCTTTTATTTGGGGTTGTTCGGACCCGAATCGGAGCTGATACGATGAGAACTCGATTTTCGGAAAACTCTCATAGGTAACGTATACTGGAAATGGGAGAAAATTGAGTCGGGCCGTTTTCTTGATATTTTTTCATGATTTGTCCCTATGGGTTTATAAAATTTGACATGCTTTTATTTGGGGTTGTTCGGACCCGAATCAGAGCTGATACGATGAGAACTCGGTTTTCGGAAAATTCTCATAGGTGCTAGTACACCGAAAATGGGAGAAAATTGAGTCGGGCCGTTTTCTTGATATTTTTTCATGATTTGTCCCTATGTGTTTATAAAATTTGACACGCTTTTATTTGGGGTTGTTCGGACCCGAATCGGAGCTGATATGATGAGAACTCGGTTTTCAGAAAATTCTCATAGTGGTTAGAACACGGAAAATGGGAGAAAATCGAGTCGGACTGTTTTCTTCATTTTTCCACAATTTGTCCCTATGGGTTTATAAAATTTGACATGCTTTTATTTGGGGTTGTTCGGACCCGAATCGGAGCTGATACGATGAGAACTCGATTTTCGGAAAACTCTCATAGGTAACGTATACTGGAAATGGGAGAAAATTGAGTCGGGCCGTTTTCTTGATATTTTTTCATGATTTGTCCCTATGTGTTTATAAAATTTGACACGCTTTTATTTGGGGTTGTTCAGACCCGAATCGGAGCTGATATGATGAGAACTCGGTTTTCGGAAAATCCTCATAAGGGTTAGTACACCTAAAATGGGAGAAAATTGAGTCGGGCTGTTTTCTTGATATTTTTTCGTGATTTGTCCCTATGGGTTTATAAAATTTGACACGCTTTTATTTGGGGTTGTTCGGATTCGAATCGGAGCTGATGCGATGAGAACTCGGTTTTCAGAAAATTCTCATAGTGGTTAGTACACCGAAAATGGGAGAAAATCGAGTCGGACTGTTTTCTTCATTTTTTCATAATTTGTCCCTATGGGTTTATAAAATTTGACACGCTTTTATTTGGGGTTGTTCGGACCCGAATCGGAGCTGATATGATGAGAACTCGGTTTTCAGAAAATTCTCATAGTGGTTAGAACACGGAAAATGGGAGAAAATCGAGTCGGACTGTTTTCTTCATTTTTCCATAATTTGTCCCTATGGGTTTATAAAATTTGACACGCTTTTATTTGGGGTTGTTCGGACCGAATCGAGCCGATACGATGAGAACTCGATTTTCGGAAAACTCTCATAGGTAACGTATACTGGAAATGGGAGAAAATTGAGTCGGGCCGTTTTCTTGATATTTTTTCATGATTTGTCCCTATGGGTTTATAAAATTTGACATGCTTTTATTTGGGGTTGTTCGGACCCGAATCAGAGCTGATACGATGAGAACTCGGTTTTCGGAAAATTCTCATAGGTGCTAGTACACCGAAAATGGGAGAAAATTGAGTCGGGCCGTTTTCTTGATATTTTTTCATGATTTGTCCCTATGTGTTTATAAAATTTGACACGCTTTTATTTGGGGTTGTTCGGACCCGAATCGGAGCTGATATGATGAGAACTCGGTTTTCAGAAAATTCTCATAGTGGTTAGAACACGGAAAATGGGAGAAAATCGAGTCGGACTGTTTTCTTCATTTTTCCACAATTTGTCCCTATGGGTTTATAAAATTTGACATGCTTTTATTTGGGGTTGTTCGGACCCGAATCGGAGCTGATGTGATGAGAACTCGTTTTTTAGAAAATTCTCATAGTGGTTAGTATACGGAAAATGGGAGAAAATTGAGTCGGTCCGGTTTCTTCATTTTTCCACAATTTGTCCCTATGGGTTTATAAAATTTGACACGCTTTTATTTGGGGTTGTGTGGACCCGAATCGAAGCTGATATGATGAGAACTCGATTTTCGGAAAATCCTCATAAGGGCTAGTACACCGAAAATGGGAGAAAATTGAGTCAGGCCGTTTTCTTGATATTTTTTCATGATTTGTCCCTATGTGTTTATAAAATTTGACACGCTTTTATTTGGGGTTGTTCAGACCCGAATCGGAGCTGATATGATGAGAACTCGGTTTTCGGAAAATCCTCATAAGGGTTAGTACACCTAAAATGGGAGAAAATTGAGTCGGGCCGTTTTCTTGATATTTTTTCGTGATTTGTCCCTATGGGTTTATAAAATTTGACACGCTTTTATTTGGGGTTGTTCGGATTCGAATCGGAGCTGATGCGATGAGAACTCGGTTTTCAAAAAATTCTCATAGTGGTTAGTACACGGAAAATGGGAGAAAATCGAGTCGGACTGTTTTCTTCATTTTTTCACAATTTGTCTCTATGGGTTTATAAAATTTGACACGCTTTTATTTGGGGTTGTTCGGACCCGAATCGGAGCTGATACGATGAGAACTCGATTTTCGGAAAATTCTCATATGGGCTGGCTAGTACACCGAAAATGGGAGAAAATTGAGTCGGGCCGTTTTCTTGATATTTTTTCATGATTTCTCCCTATGTGTTTATAAAATTTGACACGCTTTTATTTGGGGTTGTTCGGACCCGAATCGGAGCTGATATGATGAGAACTCGGTTTTTAGAAAATTCTCATAGTGGTTAGTACACGGAAAATGGGAGAAAATCGAGTCGGACTGTTTTCTTCATTTTTCCACAATTTGTCCCTATGGGTTTATAAAATTTGACATGCTTTTATTTGGGGTTGTTCGGACCCGAATCGGAGCTGATGCGATGAGAACTCGGTTTTCAGAAAATTCTCATAGTGGTTAGTACACGGAAAATGGGAGAAAATTGAGTCGGTCCAGTTTCTTCATTTTTCCACAATTTGTCCCTATGGGTTTATAAAATTTGACACGCTTTTATTTGGGGTTGTGCGGACCCGAATCGGAGCTGATATGATGAGAACTCGGTTTTCGAAAAATCCTCATAAGGGCTAGTACACCGAAAATGGGAAAAAATTGAGTCGGGCCGTTTTCTTGATATTTTTTCATGATTTGTCCCTATGGGTTTATAAAATTTGACACGCTTTTATTTGGGGTTGTTCGGACCCGAATCGGAGCTGATGCGATGAGAACTCGATTTTCAGAAAATTCTCATAGTGGTTAGTACACGGAAAATGGGAGAAAATCGAGTCAGACTGTTTCTTCATTTTTCCATAATTTGTCTCCATGGGTTTATAAAATTTGACACGCTTTTATTTGGGGTTGTTCGGACCCGAATCGGATCTGATACGATGAGAACTCGATTTTCGGAAAATTCTCATAGGGGATAGTACACCGAAAATGGGAGAAAATTGAGTCGGGCCGTTTTCTTGATATTTTTTCATAATTTGTCCCTATGGGTTTATAAAATTTGACACGCTTTTATTTGGGGTTGTTCGGATTCGAATCGGAGCTGATGCGATGAGAACTCGGTTTTCAGAAAATTCTCATAGTGGTTAGTACACGGAAAATGGGAGAAAATCGAGTCAGACTGTTTTCTTCATTTTTCCACAATTCGTCCCTATGGGTTATTAAAATTTGACACGCTTTTATTTGGGGTTGTTCGGACCCGAATCGAATCTGATACGATGAGAACTCGATTTTCGGAAAATTCTCATAGGGGCTAGTACACCGAAAATGGGAGAAAATTGAGTCGGGCCATTTTCTTGATATTTTTTCATGATTTGTCCCTATGGGTTTATAAAATTTGACATGCTTTTATTTGGGGTTGTTCGGACCCGAATCGGAGCTGATACGATGAGAACTCGATTTTCGGAAAACTCTCATAGGTAACGTATACTGGAAATGGGAGAAAATTGAGTCGGGCTGTTTTTTTGATATTTTTTCATGATTTGTCCCTATGTGTTTATAAAATTTGACACGTTTTTATTTGGGGTTGTTCGGACCCGAATCGGAGCTGATATGATGAGAACTCGGTTTTCGGAAAATCCTCATAAGGGTTAGTACACCTAAAATGGGAGAAAATTGAGTCGGGCCGTTTTCTTGATATTTTTTCGTGATTTGTCCATATGGGTTTATACAATTTGACACGCTTTTATTTGGGGTTGTTCGGATTCGAATCGGAGCTGATGCGATGAGAACTCGGTTTTCAGAAAATTCTCATAGTGGTTAGTACACCGAAAATGGGAGAAAATCGAGTCGGACTGTTTTCTTCATTTTTTCATAATTTGTCCCTATGGGTTTATAAAATTTGACACGCTTTTATTTGGGGTTGTTCGGACCCGAATCGGAGCTTATACGATGAGAACTCGATTTTCGGAAAACTCTCATAGGTAACGTATATTTTAAATTGGAGAAAATTGAGTCGGGCCGTTTTCTTGATATTTTTTCATGATTTGTCCCTATGTGTTTATAAAATTTGACACGCTTTTATTTGGGGTTGTTCAGACCCGAATCGGAGCTGATATGATGAGAACTCGGTTTTCGGAAAATCCTCATAAGGGTTAGTACACCTAAAATGGGAGAAAATTGAGTCGGGCCGTTTTCTTGATATTTTTCGTGATTTGTCCCTATGGGTTTATAAAATTTGACACGCTTTTATTTGGGGTTGTTCGGATTCGAATCGGAGCCGATGCGATGAGAACTCGGTTTTGAAAATTCTCATAGTGGTTAGTACACGGAAAATGGGAGAAAATCGAGTCAGACTGTTTCTTCATTTTTCCATAATTTGTCTCCATGGGTTTATAAAATTTGACACGCTTTTATTTGGGGTTGTTCGGACCCGAATCGGATTTGATACGATGAGAACTCGATTTTCGGAAAATTCTCATAGGGGCTAGTACACCGAAAATGGGAGAAAATTGAGTCGGGCCGTTTTCTTGATATTTTTTCATGATTTGTCCCTATGTGTTTATAAAATTTGACACGCTTTTATTTGGGGTTGTTCGGACCCGAATCGGAGCTGATATGATGAGAACTCGGTTTTCAGAAAATTCTCATAGTGGTTAGAACACTGAAAATGGGAGAAAATCGAGTCGGACTGTTTTCTTCATTTTTCCACAATTTGTCCCTATGGGTTTATAAAATTTGACATGCTTTTATTTGGGGTTGTTCGGACCCGAATCGGAGCTGATGTGATGAGAACTCGTTTTTTAGAAAATTCTCATAGTGGTTAGTACACGGAAAATGGGAGAAAATTGAGTCGGTCCGGTTTCTTCATTTTTCCACAATTTGTCCCTATGGGTTTATAAAATTTGACATGCTTTTATTTGGGGTTGTGTGGACCCGAATCGGAGCTGATATGATGAGAACTCGATTTTCGGAAAATCCTCATAAGGGCTAGTACACCGAAAATGGGAGAAAATTGAGTCAGGCCGTTTTCTTGATATTTTTTCATGATTTGTCCCTATGGGTTTTTAAAATTTGACACGCTTTTATTTGGGGTTGTTCGGATTCGAATCGGAGCTGATGCGATGAGAACTCGATTTTCAGAAAATTCTCATAGTGGTTAGTACACGGAAAATGGGAGAAAATCGAGTCAGACTGTTTCTTCATTTTTCCATAATTTGTCCCTATGGGTTTATAAAATTAACCACGCTTTTATTTGGGGTTGTTCGGACCCGAATCGGATTTGATACGATGAGAACTCGATTTTCGGAAAATTCTCATAGGGGCTAGTACACCGAAAATGGGAGAAAATTGAGTCGGGCCGTTTTCTTGATATTTTTTCATGATTTGTCCCTATGTGTTTATAAAATTTGACACGCTTTTATTTGGGGTTGTTCGGACCCGAATCGGAGCTGATATGATGAGAACTCGGTTTTCAGAAAATTCTCATAGTGGTTAGAACACGGAAAATGGGAGAAAATCGAGTCGGACTGTTTTCTTCATTTTTCCACAATTTGTCCCTATGGGTTTATAAAATTTGACATGCTTTTATTTGGGGTTGTTCGGACGAATCGAATCGATGTGATGAGAACTCGGTTTTTAGAAAATTCTCATAGTGGTTAGTACACGGAAAATGGGAGAAAATTGAGTCGGTCCGGTTTCTTCATTTTTCCACAATTTGTCCCTATGGGTTTATAAAATTTGACACACTTTTATTTGGGGTTGTGTGGACCCGAATCGGAGCTGATATGATGAGAACTCGATTTTCGGAAAATCCTCATAAGGGCTAGTACACCGAAAATGGGAGAAAATTGAGTCAGCCGTTTTCTTGATATTTTTCATGATTTGTCCCTATGGGTTTTTAAAATTTGACACGCTTTTATTTGGGGTTGTTCGGATTCGAATCGGAGCCGATGCGATGAGAACTCGATTTTCGTAAAATTCTCATAGTGGTTAGTACACGGAAAATGGGAGAAAATCGAGTCAGACTGTTTCTTCATTTTTCCATAATTTGTCCCTATGGGTTTATAAAATTTGACACGCTTTTATTTGGGGTTGTTCGGACCCGAATCGGATCTGATACGATGAGAACTCGATTTTCGGAAAATTCTCATAGGGGCTAGTACACCGAAAATGGGAGAAAATTGAGTCGGGCCGTTTTCTTGATATTTTTTCATAATTTGTCCCTATGGGTTTATAAAATTTGACACGCTTTTATTTGGGGTTGTTCGGATTTGAATCGGAGCTGATGCGATGAGAACTCGGTTTTCAGAAAATTCTCATAGTGGTTAGTACACGGAAAATGGGAGAAAATCGAGTTAGACTATTTTCTTCATTTTTCCACAATTCATCCCTATGGGTTTATAAAATTTGACACGCTTTTATTTGGGGTTGTTCGGACCCGAATCGGATCTGATACGATGAGAACTCGATTTTTGGAAAATTCTCATAGGGGCTAGTACACCGAAAATGGGAGAAAATTGAGTCGGGCCGTTTTCTTGATATTTTTTCATGATTTGTCCCTATGGGTTTATAAAATTTGACATGCTTTTATTTGGGGTTGTTCGGACCCGAATCGGAGCTGATACGATGAGAACTCGATTTTCGGAAAACTCTCATAGGTAACGTATACTGGAAATGGGAGAAAATTGAGTCGGGCCGTTTTCTTGATATTTTTTCATGATTTGTCCCTATGTGTTTATAAAATTTGACACGTTTTTATTTGGGGTTGTTCGGACCCGAATCGGAGCTGATATGATGAGAACTCGGTTTTCGGAAAATCCTCATAAGGGTTAGTACACCTAAAATGGGAGAAAATTGAGTCGGGCCGTTTTCTTGATATTTTTTCGTGATTTGTCCCTATGGGTTTATAAAATTTGACACGCTTTTATTTGGGGTTGTTCGGATTCGAATCGGAGTTGATGCGATGAGAACACGGTTTTCAGAAAATTCTCATAGTGGTTAGTACACGGAAAATGGGAGAAAATCGAGTCGGACTGTTTTCTTCATTTTTTCATAATTTGTCCCTATGGGTTTATAAAATTTGACACGCTTTTTATTTGGGGTTGTTCGGACCCGAATCGGAGCTGATACGATGAGAACTCCATTTTTGGAAAATTCTCATAGGGGTTAGTACACCGGAAATGGGAGAGAATTGAGTCGGGCCGTTTTCTTGATATTTTTTCATAATTTGTCCCTATGGGTTTATAAAATTTGACACGCTTTTATTTGGGGTTGTTCGGATCCGAATCGGAGCTGATGCGATGAGAACTCGGTTTTTAGAAAATTCTCATAGTGGTTAGTACACGGAAAATGGGAGAAAATCGAGTCGGACTGTTTTCTTCATTTTTCCACAATTTGTCCCTATGGGTTTATAAAATTTGACACGCTTTTATTTGGGGTTGTTCGGAACCGAATAGGATATGATACGATGAGAAATCGATTTTCGAAAATTCTCATAGGGGCTAGTACACCAAAATGGGAGAAAATTGAGTCGGGCCGTTTTCTTGATATTTTTCATGATTTGTACCTATTTGTTTATTAAATTTGACACGCTTTTTTTTGGGGTTGTTCTGATCGAATCGGAGCTGATGCGATGAGAACTCGGTTTTCAGAAAATTCTCATAGTGGGGTTAGTACACGGAAAATGGGAGAAAATCGAGTCGGACTATTTTCTTCATTTTTCCACAATTTGTCCCTATGGGTTTATAAAATTTGACACGCTTTTATTTGGGGTTGTTCGGACCCGAATCGGATGTGATACGATGAGAAATCGATTTTTAGAAAATTCTCATAGGGGGATAGTACACCGAAAATGGGAGAAAATTGAGTCGGGCCGTTTTCTTGATATTTTTTCATGATTTGTCCCTATGGGTTTATAAAATTTGACATGCTTTTATTTGGGGTTGTTCGGACCCGAATCGGAGCTGATACGATGAGAACTCGATTTTCGGAAAACTCTCATAGGTAACGATAATCTTTGAAATGGGAGAAAATTGAGTCGGGCCGTTTTCTTGATATTTTTTCATGATTTGTCCCTATGTGTTTATAAAATTTGACACGTTTTTATTTGGGGTTGTT
Source organism: Orobanche coerulescens (assembly GCA_033398695.1). Classification (NCBI taxonomy): domain Eukaryota; kingdom Viridiplantae; phylum Streptophyta; class Magnoliopsida; order Lamiales; family Orobanchaceae; genus Orobanche; species Orobanche coerulescens. Next base: position 156,022 of record JAWKAU010000159.1, read on the forward strand.
CGGACCCGAATCGGAGCTGATATGATGAGAACTCGGTTTTCGGAAAATCCTCATAAGGGTTAGTACACCTAAAATGGGAGAAAATTGAGTCGGGCCGTTTTCTTGATATTTTTTCATGATTTGTCCCTATGGGTTTATAAAATTTGACACGCTTTTATTTGGGGTTGTTCGGATTCGAATCGGAGCTGATGCGATGAGAACTCGGTTTTCAGAAAATTCTCATAGTGGTTAGTACACGGAAAATGGGAGAAAATCGAGTCGGACTGTTTTCTTCATTTTTTCATAATTTGTCCCTATGGGTTTATAAAATTTGACATGCTTTTTATTTGGGGTTGTTCGGACCCGAATCGGAGCTGATACGATGAGAACTCCATTTTTGGAAAATTCTCATAGGGGTTAGTACACCGGAAATGGGAGAGAATTGAGTCGGGCCGTTTTCTTGATATTTTTTCATAATTTGTCCCTATGGGTTTATAAAATTTGACACGCTTTTATTTGGGGTTATTCGGATCCGAATCGGAGCTGATGCGATGAGAACTCGGTTTTCAGAAAATTCTCATAGTGGTTAGAACACGGAAAATGGGAGAAAATCGAGTCGGACTGTTTTCTTCATTTTTCCACAATTTGTCCCTATGGGTTTATAAAATTTGACACGCTTTTATTTGGGGTTGTTCGGACCCGAATCGGATGTGATACGATGAGAAATCGATTTTCAGAAAATTCTCATAGGGGCTAGTACACCGAAAATGGGAGAAAATTGAGTCGGGCCGTTTTCTTGATATTTTTTCATGATTTGTCCCTATGGGGTTTTAAAATTTGACACGCTTTTATTTGGGGTTGTTCGGATCCGAATCGGAGCTGATGCGATGAGAACTCGGTTTTCAAAAAATTCTCATAGTGGTTAGTACACGGAAAATGGGAGAAAATCGAGTCGGGCTGTTTCTTCATTTTTCCATAATTTGTCTCCATGGGTTTATAAAATTTGACATTCTTTTATTTGGGGTTGTTCGGACCCGAATCGGATCTGATACGATGAGAACTCGATTTTCGGAAAATTCTCATAGGGGCTAGTACATCGAAAATGGGAGAAAATCGAGTCGGGCCGTTTTCTTTATATTTTTTCATGATTGTCCCTATGGGTTTATAAAATTTGACACCCTTTTATTTGGGGTTGTTCGGATTCGAATCGGAGCTGATGCGATGAGAACTCGATTTTCAGAAAATTTGCATAGTGGTTAGTACACGGAAAATGGGAGAAAATCAAGTCAGACTGTTTCTTCATTTTTCCATAATTTGTCTCTATGGGTTTATAAAATTTGACATGCTTTTATTTGGGGTTGTTCGGACCCGAATCGGAGCTGATACGATGAGAACTCGATTTTCGGAAAATTCTCATAGGGGCTAGTACACCGAAAATGGGAGAAAATTGAGTCGGGCCGTTTTCTTGATATTTTTTCATGATTTCTCCCTATGGGTTTATAAAATTTGACATGCTTTTATTTGGGGTTGTTCGGATTCGAATCGGAGCTGATGCGATGAGAACTTGGTTTTCAGAAAATTCTCATAGTGGTTAGTACACGGAAAATAGGAGAAAATCGAGTCGGACTGTTTTCTTCATTTTTTCATAATTTGTCCCTATGGGTTTATAAAATTTGACACGCTGTTATTTGGGGTTGTTCGGACCCGAATCGGAGTTGATACGATGAGAACTCGATTTTCGGAAAATTCTCATAGGGGCTAGTACACCGAAAATGGGAGAAAATTGAGTCGGGCCGTTTTCTTGATATTTTTTCATGATTTGTCCCTATGGGTTTATAAAATTTGACATGCATTTATTTGGGGTTGTTCGGACCCGAATCGGAGCTGATACGATGAGAACTCGATTTTCGGAAAACTCTCATAGGTAACCTATACTGGAAATGGGAGAAAATTGAGTCGGGCCGTTTTCTTGATATTTTTTCATGATTTGTCCCTATGTGTTTATAAAATTTGACACGCTTTTATTTGGGGTTGTTCAGACCCGAATCGGAGCTGATATGATGAGAACTCGGTTTTCGGAAAATCCTCATAAGGGTTAGTACACCTAAAATGGGAGAAAATTGAGTCGGGCCGTTTTCTTGATATTTTTTCGTGATTTGTCCCTATGGGTTTATAAAATTTGACACGCTTTTATTTGGGGTTGTTCGGATTCGAATCGGAGCTGATGCGATGAGAACTCGGTTTTCAGAAAATTCTCATAGTGGTTAGTACACGGAAAATGGGAGAAAATCGAGTCGGACTGTTTTCTTCATTTTTTCATAATTTGTCCCTATGTGTTTATAAAATTTGACACGCTTTTATTTGGGGTTGTTCGGACCCGAATCGGATTTGATACGATGAGAACTCGATTTTCGGAAAATTCTCATAGGGGCTAGTACACCGAAAATGGGAGAAAATTGAGTCGGGCCGTTTTGTTGATATTTTTCATGATTTGTCCCTATGTGTTTATAAAATTTGACACGCTTTTATTTGGGGTTGTTCGGACCCGAATCGGGGGAGGAATGGGGTGAAGTCGGTAAACAGAGAATTCTCATAGTGGTTAGTACACGGAAAATGGGAGAAAATCGAGTCGGACTGTTTTCTTCATTTTTCCACAATTTGTCCCTATGGGTTTATAAAATTTGACATGCTTTTATTTGGGGTTGTTCGGACCCGAATCGGAGCTGATGTGATGAGAACTCGGTTTTCAGAAAATTCTCATAGTGGTTAGTACACGGAAAATGGGAGAAAATTGAGTCGGTCCGGTTTCTTCATTTTTCCACAATTTGTCCCTATGGGTTTATAAAATTTGACACGCTTTTATTTGGGGTTGTGCGGACCCGAATCGGAGCTGATATGATGAGAACTCGATTTTCGAAAAATCCTCATAAGGGCTAGTACACCGAAAATGGGAGAAAATTGAGTCAGGCCGTTTTCTTGATATTTTTTCATGATTTGTCCCTATGTGTTTTTAAAATTTGACACGCTTTTATTTGGGGTTGTTCGGATCCGAATCGGAGCTGATGCGATGAGAACTCGATTTTCAGAAAATTCTCATAGTGGTTAGTACACGGAAAATGGGAGAAAATCGAGTCCGACTGTTTCTTCATTTTTCCATAATTTGTCTCCATGGGTTTATAAAATTTGACACGCTTTTATTTGGGGTTGTTCGGACCCGAATCGGATCTGATACGATGAGAACTCGATTTTCGGAAAATTCTCATAGGGGATAGTACACCGAAAATGGGAGAAAATTGAGTCGGGCCGTTTTCTTGATATTTTTTCATAATTTGTCCCTATGGGTTTATAAAATTTGACACGCTTTTATTTGGGGTTGTTCGGATTCGAATCGGAGCTGATGCGATGAGAACTCGGTTTTCAGAAAATTCTCATAGTGGTTAGTACACGGAAAATGGGAGAAAATCGAGTCAGACTGTTTTCTTCATTTTTCCACAATTCGTCCCTATGGGTTATTAAAATTTGACACGCTTTTATTTGGGGTTGTTCGGACCCGAATCGAATCTGATACGATGAGAACTCGATTTTCGGAAAATTCTCATAGGGGCTAGTACACCGAAAATGGGAGAAAATTGAGTCGGGCCATTTTCTTGATATTTTTTCATGATTTGTCCCTATGGGTTTATAAAATTTGACATGCTTTTATTTGGGGTTGTTCGGACCCGAATCGGAGCTGATACGATGAGAACTCGATTTTCGGAAAACTCTCATAGGTAACGTATACTGGAAATGGGAGAAAATTGAGTCGGGCCATTTTTTTGATATTTTTCATGATTTGTCCCTATGTGTTTATAAAATTTGACACGTTTTTATTTGGGGTTGTTCGGACCCGAATCGGAGCTGATATGATGAGAACTCGGTTTTCGGAAAATCCTCATAAGGGTTAGTACACCTAAAATGGGAGAAAATTGAGTCGGGCCGTTTTCTTGATATTTTTTCGTGATTTGTCCATATGGGTTTATACAATTTGACACGCTTTTATTTGGGGTTGTTCGGATTCGAATCGGAGCTGATGCGATGAGAACTCGGTTTTCAGAAAATTCTCATAGTGGTTAGTACACCGAAAATGGGAGAAAATCGAGTCGGACTGTTTTCTTCATTTTTTCATAATTTGTCCCTATGGGTTTATAAAATTTGACACGCTTTTATTTGGGGTTGTTCGGACCCGAATCGGAGCTTATACGATGAGAACTCGATTTTCGGAAAACTCTCATAGGTAACGTATACTGGAAATGGGAGAAAATTGAGTCGGGCCGTTTTCTTGATATTTTTTCATGATTTGTCCCTATGTGTTTATAAAATTTGACACGCTTTTATTTGGGGTTGTTCAGACCCGAATCGGAGCTGATATGATGAGAACTCGGTTTTCGGAAAATCCTCATAAGGGTTAGTACACCTAAAATGGGAGAAAATTGAGTCGGGCCGTTTTCTTGATATTTTTTCGTGATTTGTCCCTATGGGTTTATAAAATTTGACACGCTTTTATTTGGGGTTGTTCGGATTCGAATCGGAGCTGATGCGATGAGAACTCGGTTTTCAGAAAATTCTCATAGTGGTTAGTACACGGAAAATGGGAGAAAATCGAGTCAGACTGTTTCTTCATTTTTCCATAATTTGTCTCCATGGGTTTATAAAATTTGACACGCTTTTATTTGGGGTTGTTCGGACCCGAATCGGATTTGATACGATGAGAACTCGATTTTCGGAAAATTCTCATAGGGGCTAGTACACCGAAAATGGGAGAAAATTGAGTCGGGCCGTTTTCTTGATATTTTTTCATGATTTGTCCCTATGTGTTTATAAAATTTGACACGCTTTTATTTGGGGTTGTTCGGACCCGAATCGGAGCTGATATGATGAGAACTCGGTTTTCAGAAAATTCTCATAGTGGTTAGAACACTGAAAATGGGAGAAAATCGAGTCGGACTGTTTTCTTCATTTTTCCACAATTTGTCCCTATGGGTTTATAAAATTTGACATGCTTTTATTTGGGGTTGTTCGGACCCGAATCGGAGCTGATGTGATGAGAACTCGTTTTTTAGAAAATTCTCATAGTGGTTAGTACACGGAAAATGGGAGAAAATTGAGTCGGTCCGGTTTCTTCATTTTTCCACAATTTGTCCCTATGGGTTTATAAAATTTGACATGCTTTTATTTGGGGTTGTGTGGACCCGAATCGGAGCTGATATGATGAGAACTCGATTTTCGGAAAATCCTCATAAGGGCTAGTACACCGAAAATGGGAGAAAATTGAGTCAGGCCGTTTTCTTGATATTTTTTCATGATTTGTCCCTATGGGTTTTTAAAATTTGACACGCTTTTATTTGGGGTTGTTCGGATTCGAATCGGAGCTGATGCGATGAGAACTCGATTTTCAGAAAATTCTCATAGTGGTTAGTACACGGAAAATGGGAGAAAATCGAGTCAGACTGTTTCTTCATTTTTCCATAATTTGTCCCTATGGGTTTATAAAATTAACCACGCTTTTATTTGGGGTTGTTCGGACCCGAATCGGATTTGATACGATGAGAACTCGATTTTCGGAAAATTCTCATAGGGGCTAGTACACCGAAAATGGGAGAAAATTGAGTCGGGCCGTTTTCTTGATATTTTTTCATGATTTGTCCCTATGTGTTTATAAAATTTGACACGCTTTTATTTGGGGTTGTTCGGACCCGAATCGGAGCTGATATGATGAGAACTCGGTTTTCAGAAAATTCTCATAGTGGTTAGAACACGGAAAATGGGAGAAAATCGAGTCGGACTGTTTTCTTCATTTTTCCACAATTTGTCCCTATGGGTTTATAAAATTTGACATGCTTTTATTTGGGGTTGTTCGGACCCGAATCGGAACTGATGTGATGAGAACTCGGTTTTTAGAAAATTCTCATAGTGGTTAGTACACGGAAAATGGGAGAAAATTGAGTCGGTCCGGTTTCTTCATTTTTCCACAATTTGTCCCTATGGGTTTATAAAATTTGACACACTTTTATTTGGGGTTGTGTGGACCCGAATCGGAGCTGATATGATGAGAACTCGATTTTCGGAAAATCCTCATAAGGGCTAGTACACCGAAAATGGGAGAAAATTGAGTCAGGCCGTTTTCTTGATATTTTTTCATGATTTGTCCCTATGGGTTTTTAAAATTTGACACGCTTTTATTTGGGGTTGTTCGGATTCGAATCGGAGCTGATGCGATGAGAACTCGATTTTCAGAAAATTCTCATAGTGGTTAGTACACGGAAAATGGGAGAAAATCGAGTCAGACTGTTTCTTCATTTTTCCATAATTTGTCCCTATGGGTTTATAAAATTTGACACGCTTTTATTTGGGGTTGTTCGGACCCGAATCGGATCTGATACGATGAGAACTCGATTTTCGGAAAATTCTCATAGGGGCTAGTACACCGAAAATGGGAGAAAATTGAGTCGGGCCGTTTTCTTGATATTTTTTCATAATTTGTCCCTATGGGTTTATAAAATTTGACACGCTTTTATTTGGGGTTGTTCGGATTTGAATCGGAGCTGATGCGATGAGAACTCGGTTTTCAGAAAATTCTCATAGTGGTTAGTACACGGAAAATGGGAGAAAATCGAGTTAGACTATTTTCTTCATTTTTCCACAATTCATCCCTATGGGTTTATAAAATTTGACACGCTTTTATTTGGGGTTGTTCGGACCCGAATCGGATCTGATACGATGAGAACTCGATTTTTGGAAAATTCTCATAGGGGCTAGTACACCGAAAATGGGAGAAAATTGAGTCGGGCCGTTTTCTTGATATTTTTTCATGATTTGTCCCTATGGGTTTATAAAATTTGACATGCTTTTATTTGGGGTTGTTCGGACCCGAATCGGAGCTGATACGATGAGAACTCGATTTTCGGAAAACTCTCATAGGTAACGTATACTGGAAATGGGAGAAAATTGAGTCGGGCCGTTTTCTTGATATTTTTTCATGATTTGTCCCTATGTGTTTATAAAATTTGACACGTTTTTATTTGGGGTTGTTCGGACCCGAATCGGAGCTGATATGATGAGAACTCGGTTTTCGGAAAATCCTCATAAGGGTTAGTACACCTAAAATGGGAGAAAATTGAGTCGGGCCGTTTTCTTGATATTTTTTCGTGATTTGTCCCTATGGGTTTATAAAATTTGACACGCTTTTATTTGGGGTTGTTCGGATTCGAATCGGAGTTGATGCGATGAGAACACGGTTTCGTAAAATTCTCATAGTGGTTAGTACACTAAAATGGGAGAAAATCGAGTGACTGTTTTCTTCATTTTTTCATAATTTGTCCCTATGGGTTTATAAAATTTGACACGCTTTTTATTTGGGGTTGTTCGGACCCGAATCGGAGCTGATACGATGAGAACTCCATTTTTGGAAAATTCTCATAGGGGTTAGTACACCGGAAATGGGAGAGAATTGAGTCGGGCCGTTTTCTTGATATTTTTTCATAATTTGTCCCTATGGGTTTATAAAATTTGACACGCTTTTATTTGGGGTTGTTCGGATCCGAATCGGAGCTGATGCGATGAGAACTCGGTTTTTAGAAAATTCTCATAGTGGTTAGTACACGGAAAATGGGAGAAAATCGAGTCGGACTGTTTTCTTCATTTTTCCACAATTTGTCCCTATGGGTTTATAAAATTTGACACGCTTTTATTTGGGGTTGTTCGGACCCGAATCAGATGTGATACGATGAGAAATCGATTTTCAGAAAATTCTCATAGGGGCTAGTACACCGAAAATGGGAGAAAATTGAGTCGGGCCGTTTTCTTGATATTTTTTCATGATTTGTCCCTATTTGTTTATAAAATTTGACACGCTTTTATTTGGGGTTGTTCAGATCGAATCGGAGCTGATGCGATGAGAACTCGGTTTTCAGAAAATTCTCATAGTGGGGTTAGTACACGGAAAATGGGAGAAAATCGAGTCGGACTATTTTCTTCATTTTTCCACAATTTGTCCCTATGGGTTTATAAAATTTGACACGCTTTTATTTGGGGTTGTTCGGACCCGAATCGGATGTGATACGATGAGAAATCGATTTTTAGAAAATTCTCATAGGGGGATAGTACACCGAAAATGGGAGAAAATTGAGTCGGGCCGTTTTCTTGATATTTTTTCATGATTTGTCCCTATGGGTTTATAAAATTTGACATGCTTTTATTTGGGGTTGTTCGGACCCGAATCGGAGCTGATACGATGAGAACTCGATTTTCGGAAAACTCTCATAGGTAACGTATACTGGAAATGGGAGAAAATTGAGTCGGGCCGTTTTCTTGATATTTTTTCATGATTTGTCCCTATGTGTTTATAAAATTTGACACGTTTTTATTTGGGGTTGTTCGGACCCGAATCGGAGCTGATATGATGAGAACTCGGTTTTCGGAAAATCCTCATAAGGGTTAGTACACCTAAAATGGGAGAAAATTGAGTCGGGCCGTTTTCTTGATATTTTTTCATGATTTGTCCCTATGGGTTTATAAAATTTGACACGCTTTTATTTGGGGTTGTTCGGATTCGAATCGGAGTTGATGCGATGAGAACTCGGTTTTCAGAAAATTCTCATAGTGGTTAGTACACGGAAAATGGGAGAAAATCGAGTCGGACTGTTTTCTTCATTTTTTCATAATTTGTCCCTATGGGTTTATAAAATTTGACATGCTTTTTATTTGGGGTTGTTCGGACCCGAATCGGAGCTGATACGATGAGAACTCCATTTTTGGAAAATTCTCATAGGGGTTAGTACACCGGAAATGGGAGAGAATTGAGTCGGGCCGTTTTCTTGATATTTTTTCATAATTTGTCCCTATGGGTTTATAAAATTTGACACGCTTTTATTTGGGGTTATTCGGATCCGAATCGGAGCTGATGCGATGAGAACTCGGTTTTCAGAAAATTCTCATAGTGGTTAGAACACGGAAAATGGGAGAAAATCGAGTCGGACTGTTTTCTTCATTTTTCCACAATTTGTCCCTATGGGTTTATAAAATTTGACACGCTTTTATTTGGGGTTGTTCGGACCCGAATCGGATGTGATACGATGAGAAATCGATTTTCAGAAAATTCTCATAGGGGCTAGTACACCGAAAATGGGAGAAAATTGAGTCGGGCCGTTTTCTTGATATTTTTTCATGATTTGTCCCTATGGGGTTTTAAAATTTGACACGCTTTTATTTGGGGTTGTTCGGATCCGAATCGGAGCTGATGCGATGAGAACTCGGTTTTCAAAAAATTCTCATAGTGGTTAGTACACGGAAAATGGGAGAAAATCGAGTCGGGCTGTTTCTTCATTTTTCCATAATTTGTCTCCATGGGTTTATAAAATTTGACATTCTTTTATTTGGGGTTGTTCGGACCCGAATCGGATCTGATACGATGAGAACTCGATTTTCGGAAAATTCTCATAGGGGCTAGTACATCGAAAATGGGAGAAAATCGAGTCGGGCCGTTTTCTTTATATTTTTTCATGATTGTCCCTATGGGTTTATAAAATTTGACACCCTTTTATTTGGGGTTGTTCGGATTCGAATCGGAGCTGATGCGATGAGAACTCGATTTTCAGAAAATTTGCATAGTGGTTAGTACACGGAAAATGGGAGAAAATCAAGTCAGACTGTTTCTTCATTTTTCCATAATTTGTCTCTATGGGTTTATAAAATTTGACATGCTTTTATTTGGGGTTGTTCGGACCCGAATCGGAGCTGATACGATGAGAACTCGATTTTCGGAAAATTCTCATAGGGGCTAGTACACCGAAAATGGGAGAAAATTGAGTCGGGCCGTTTTCTTGATATTTTTTCATGATTTCTCCCTATGGGTTTATAAAATTTGACATGCTTTTATTTGGGGTTGTTCGGATTCGAATCGGAGCTGATGCGATGAGAACTTGGTTTTCAGAAAATTCTCATAGTGGTTAGTACACGGAAAATAGGAGAAAATCGAGTCGGACTGTTTTCTTCATTTTTTCATAATTTGTCCCTATGGGTTTATAAAATTTGACACGCTGTTATTTGGGGTTGTTCGGACCCGAATCGGAGTTGATACGATGAGAACTCGATTTTCGGAAAATTCTCATAGGGGCTAGTACACCGAAAATGGGAGAAAATTGAGTCGGGCCGTTTTCTTGATATTTTTTCATGATTTGTCCCTATGGGTTTATAAAATTTGACATGCATTTATTTGGGGTTGTTCGGACCCGAATCGGAGCTGATACGATGAGAACTCGATTTTCGGAAAACTCTCATAGGTAACGTATACTGGAAATGGGAGAAAATTGAGTCGGGCCGTTTTCTTGATATTTTTTCATGATTTGTCCCTATGTGTTTATAAAATTTGACACGCTTTTATTTGGGGTTGTTCAGACCCGAATCGGAGCTGATATGATGAGAACTCGGTTTTCGGAAAATCCTCATAAGGGTTAGTACACCTAAAATGGGAGAAAATTGAGTCGGGCCGTTTTCTTGATATTTTTTCGTGATTTGTCCCTATGGGTTTATAAAATTTGACACGCTTTTATTTGGGGTTGTTCGGATTCGAATCGGAGCTGATGCGATGAGAACTCGGTTTTCAGAAAATTCTCATAGTGGTTAGTACACGGAAAATGGGAGAAAATCGAGTCAGACTGTTTCTTCATTTTTCCATAATTTGTCTCCATGGGTTTATAAAATTTGACACGCTTTTATTTGGGGTTGTTCGGACCCGAATCGGATTTGATACGATGAGAACTCGATTTTCGGAAAATTCTCATAGGGGCTAGTACACCGAAAATGGGAGAAAATTGAGTCGGGCCGTTTTCTTGATATTTTTTCATGATTTGTCCCTATGTGTTTATAAAATTTGACACGCTTTTATTTGGGGTTGTTCGGACCCGAATCGGAGCTGATATGATGAGAACTCGGTTTTCAGAAAATTCTCATAGTGGTTAGAACACGGAAAATGGGAGAAAATCGAGTCGGACTGTTTTCTTCATTTTTCCACAATTTGTCCCTATGGGTTTATAAAATTTGACATGCTTTTATTTGGGGTTGTTCGGACCCGAATCGGAGCTGATGTGATGAGAACTCGTTTTTTAGAAAATTCTCATAGTGGTTAGTACACGGAAAATGGGAGAAAATTGAGTCGGTCCGGTTTCTTCATTTTTCCACAATTTGTCCCTATGGGTTTATAAAATTTGACACGCTTTTATTTGGGGTTGTGTGGACCCGAATCGGAGCTGATATGATGAGAACTCGATTTTCGGAAAATCCTCATAAGGGCTAGTACACCGAAAATGGGAGAAAATTGAGTCAGGCCGTTTTCTTGATATTTTTTCATGATTTGTCCCTATGGGTTTTTAAAATTTGACACGCTTTTATTTGGGGTTGTTCGGATTCGAATCGGAGCTGATGCGATGAGAACTCGATTTTCAGAAAATTCTCATAGTGGTTAGTACACGGAAAATGGGAGAAAATCGAGTCAGACTGTTTCTTCATTTTTCCATAATTTGTCCCTATGGGTTTATAAAATTAACCACGCTTTTATTTGGGGTTGTTCGGACCCGAATCGGATTTGATACGATGAGAACTCGATTTTCGGAAAATTCTCATAGGGGCTAGTACACCGAAAATGGGAGAAAATTGAGTCGGGCCGTTTTCTTGATATTTTTTCATGATTTGTCCCTATGTGTTTATAAAATTTGACACGCTTTTATTTGGGGTTGTTCGGACCCGAATCGGAGCTGATATGATGAGAACTCGGTTTTTAGAAAATTCTCATAGTGGTTAGTACAAGGAATATGTGAGAAAATCGAGTCGGACTGTTTTATTCATTTTTCCATAATTTGTCCATATGGGTTTATAAAATTTGACACTATTTTATTTGGGGTTGTTCGACCCGAATCGAATCGATGTGATGAGAACTCGGTTTTAGAAAATTCTCATAGTGGTTAGTACACTAAAATGGGAGAAAATTGAGTCGGTCGGTTTCTTCATTTTTCCACAATTTGTCCCTATGGGTTTATAAAATTTGACACACTTTTATTTGGGGTTGTGTGGACCCGAATCGAGCCGATATGATGAGAACTCGATTTTCGGAAAATCCTCATAAGGGCTAGTACACGAAAATGGGAGAAAATTGAGTCAGCCGTTTTCTTGATATTTTTCATGATTTGTCCCTATGGGTTTTTAAAATTTGACACGCTTTTATTTGGGGTTGTTCGGATTCGAATCGAGCCGATGCGATGAGAACTCGATTTTCGTAAAATTCTCATAGTGGTTAGTACACGGAAAATGGGAGAAAATCGAGTCGACTGCTTTCTTCATTTTTCCATAATTTGTCCCTATGGGTTTATAAAATTTGACACGCTTTTATTTGGGGTTGTTCGGACCAATCGGATCGATACGATGAGAACTCGATTTTCGGAAAATTCTCATAGGGGCTAGTACACCGAAAATGGGAGAAAATTGAGTCGACGTTTTCTTGATATTTTTCATAATTTGTCCCTATGGGTTTATAAAATTTGACACGCTTTTATTTGGGGTTGTTCGGATTTGAATCGGAGGTGATGCGATGAGAACTCGGTTTTGAAAATTCTCATAGTGGTTAGTACACGGAAAATGGGAGAAAATCGAGTTAGACTATTTTCTTCATTTTTCCACAATTCATCCCTATGGGTTTATAAAATTTGACACGCTTTTATTTGGGGTTGTTCGGACCGAATCGGATCGATACGATGAGAACTCGATTTTGGAAAATTCTCATAGGGGCTAGTACACGAAAATGGGAGAAAATTGAGTCGGGCCGTTTTCTTGATATTTTTCATGATTTGTCCCTATGGGTTTATAAAATTTGACATGCTTTTATTTGGGGTTGTTCGGACCCGAATCGGAGTCGATACGATGAGAACTCGATTTTCTAAAACTCTCATAGGTAACGATATCTTTGAAATGGGAGAAAATTGAGTCGGGCCGTTTTCTTGATATTTTTTCATGATTTGTCCCTATGTGTTTATAAAATTTGACACGTTTTTATTTGGGGTTGTTCGGACCCGAATCGGAGCTGATATGATGAGAACTCGGTTTTCGGAAAATCCTCATAAGGGTTAGTACACCTAAAATGGGAGAAAATTGAGTCGGGCCGTTTTCTTGATATTTTTCGTGATTTGTCCCTATGGGTTTATAAAATTTGACACGCTTTTATTTGGGGTTGTTCGGATTCGAATCGGAGTTGATGCGATGAGAACACGGTTTTCAGAAAATTCTCATAGTGGTTAGTACACGGAAAATGGGAGAAAATCGAGTCGGACTGTTTTCTTCATTTTTGCAAAATTTGTCCCTATGGGTTTATAAAATTTGACACGCTTTTTATTTGGGGTTGTTCGGACCCGAATCGGAGCTGATACGATGAGAACTCCATTTTTGGAAAATTCTCATAGGGGTTAGTACACCGGAAATGGGAGAGAATTGAGTCGGGCCGTTTTCTTGATATTTTTTCATAATTTGTCCCTATGGGTTTATAAAATTTGACACGCTTTTATTTGGGGTTGTTCGGATCCGAATCGGAGCTGATGCGATGAGAACTCGGTTTTTAGAAAATTCTCATAGTGGTTAGTACACGGAAAATGGGAGAAAATCGAGTCGGACTGTTTTCTTCATTTTTCCACAATTTGTCCCTATGGGTTTATAAAATTTGACACGCTTTTATTTGGGGTTGTTCGGACCCGAATCGGATGTGATACGATGAGAAATCGATTTTCAGAAAATTCTCATAGGGGCTAGTACACCGAAAATGGGAGAAAATTGAGTCGGGCCGTTTTCTTGATATTTTTTCATGATTTGTCCCTATTTGTTTATAAAATTTGACACGCTTTTATTTGGGGTTGTTCAGATCGAATCGGAGCTGATGCGATGAGAACTCGGTTTTCAGAAAATTCTCATAGTGGGGTTAGTACACGGAAAATGGGAGAAAATCGAGTCGGACTATTTTCTTCATTTTTCCACAATTTGTCCCTATGGGTTTATAAAATTTGACACGCTTTTATTTGGGGTTGTTCGGACCCGAATCGGATGTGATACGATGAGAAATCGATTTTTAGAAAATTCTCATAGGGGGATAGTACACCGAAAATGGGAGAAAATTGAGTCGGGCCGTTTTCTTGATATTTTTTCATGATTTGTCCCTATGGGTTTATAAAATTTGACATGCTTTTATTTGGGGTTGTTCGGACCCGAATCGGAGCTGATACGATGAGAACTCGATTTTCGGAAAACTCTCATAGGTAACGATAATCTTTGAAATGGGAGAAAATTGAGTCGGGCCGTTTTCTTGATATTTTTCATGATTTGTCCCTATGTGTTTATAAAATTTGACACGTTTTTATTTGGGGTTGTTCGGACCGAATCGGAGCCGATATGATGAGAACTCGGTTTTAGGAAATTCCTCATTTGGGTTAGTACACCTAAAATGGGAGAAAATTGAGTCGGGCCGTTTTCTTGATATTTTTTCATGATTTGTCCCTATGGGTTTATAAAATTTGACACGCTTTTATTTGGGGTTGTTCGGAATCGAATCGGAGTTGATGCGATGAGAACTCGGTTTCAGAAAATTCTCATAGTGGTTAGTACGGAAAATGGGAGAAAATCGAGTCGGACTTATTTTCTTCATTTTTCATAATTTGTCCCTATGGGTTTATAAAATTTGACATGCTTTTTATTTGGGGTTGTTCGGACCCGAATCGGAGCTGATACGATGAGAACTCCATTTTTGGAAAATTCTCATAGGGGTTAGTACACCGGAAATGGGAGAGAATTGAGTCGGGCCGTTTTCTTGATATTTTTTCATAATTTGTCCCTATGGGTTTATAAAATTTGACACGCTTTTATTTGGGGTTATTCGGATCCGAATCGGAGCTGATGCGATGAGAACTCGGTTTTCAGAAAATTCTCATAGTGGTTAGAACACGGAAAATGGGAGAAAATCGAGTCGGACTGTTTTCTTCATTTTTCCACAATTTGTCCCTATGGGTTTATAAAATTTGACACGCTTTTATTTGGGGTTGTTCGGACCCGAATCGGATGTGATACGATGAGAAATCGATTTTCAGAAAATTCTCATAGGGGCTAGTACACCGAAAATGGGAGAAAATTGAGTCGGGCCGTTTTCTTGATATTTTTTCATGATTTGTCCCTATGGGGTTTTAAAATTTGACACGCTTTTATTTGGGGTTGTTCGGATCCGAATCGGAGCTGATGCGATGAGAACTCGGTTTTCAAAAAATTCTCATAGTGGTTAGTACACGGAAAATGGGAGAAAATCGAGTCGGGCTGTTTCTTCATTTTTCCATAATTTGTCTCCATGGGTTTATAAAATTTGACATTCTTTTATTTGGGGTTGTTCGGACCCGAATCGGATCTGATACGATGAGAACTCGATTTTCGGAAAATTCTCATAGGGGCTAGTACATCGAAAATGGGAGAAAATCGAGTCGGGCCGTTTTCTTTATATTTTTTCATGATTGTCCCTATGGGTTTATAAAATTTGACACCCTTTTATTTGGGGTTGTTCGGATTCGAATCGGAGCTGATGCGATGAGAACTCGATTTTCAGAAAATTTGCATAGTGGTTAGTACACGGAAAATGGGAGAAAATCAAGTCGATCTGCTTCTTCATTTTTCCATAATTTGTCTCTATGGGTTTATAAAATTTGACATGCTTTTATTTGGGGTTGTTCGGACCCGAATCGGAGCTGATACGATGAGAACTCGATTTTCGGAAAATTCTCATAGGGGCTAGTACACCGAAAATGGGAGAAAATTGAGTCGGGCCGTTTTCTTGATATTTTTTCATGATTTCTCCCTATGGGTTTATAAAATTTGACATGCTTTTATTTGGGGTTGTTCGGATTCGAATCGGAGCTGATGCGATGAGAACTTGGTTTTCAGAAAATTCTCATAGTGGTTAGTACACGGAAAATAGGAGAAAATCGAGTCGGACTGTTTTCTTCATTTTTTCATAATTTGTCCCTATGGGTTTATAAAATTTGACACGCTGTTATTTGGGGTTGTTCGGACCCGAATCGGAGTTGATACGATGAGAACTCGATTTTCGGAAAATTCTCATAGGGGCTAGTACACCGAAAATGGGAGAAAATTGAGTCGGGCCGTTTTCTTGATATTTTTTCATGATTTGTCCCTATGGGTTTATAAAATTTGACATGCATTTATTTGGGGTTGTTCGGACCCGAATCGGAGCTGATACGATGAGAACTCGATTTTCGGAAAACTCTCATAGGTAACCTATACTGGAAATGGGAGAAAATTGAGTCGGGCTGTTTTTTTTGATATTTTTTCATGATTTGTCCCTATGTGTTTATAAAATTTGACACGTTTTTATTTGGGGTTGTTCGGACCCGAATCGGAGCTGATATGATGAGAACTCGGTTTTCGGAAAATCCTCATAAGGGTTAGTACACCTAAAATGGGAGAAAATTGAGTCGGGCCGTTTTCTTGATATTTTTTCGTGATTTGTCCCTATGGGTTTATAAAATTTGACACGCTTTTATTTGGGGTTGTTCGGATTCGAATCGGAGCTGATGCGATGAGAACTCGGTTTTCAGAAAATTCTCATAGTGGTTAGTACACGGAAAATGGGAGAAAATCGAGTCGGACTGTTTTCTTCATTTTTTCATAATTTGTCCCTATGGGTTTATAAAATTTGACACGCTTTTATTTGGGGTTGTTCGGACCCGAATCGGAGCTGATACGATGAGAACTCGAAACTCTCATAGGTAACGTATACTGGAAATGGGAGAAAATTGAGTCGGGCCGTTTTCTTGATATTTTTTCATGATTTGTCCCTATGTGGTTATAAAATTTGACACGCTGTTATTTGGGGTTGTTCGGACCGAATCGAGCCGATATGATGAGAACTCGGTTTGGAAAATCCTCATAAGGGTTAGTACACCTAAAATGGGAGAAAATTGAGTCGGGCCGTTTTCTTGATATTTTTTCGTGATTTGTCCCAATGGGTTTATAAAATTTGACACGCTTTTATTTGGGGTTGTTCGGATTCGAATCGGAGCTAATGCGATGAGAAGTCGGTTTTGTAAAATTCTCATAGTGGTTAGTACGGAAAATGGGAGAAAATCGAGTGGTTATTTTCTTCATTTTTCATAATTTGTCCTATGGGTTTATAAAATTTGACACGCTTTTATTTGGGGTTGTTCGGACCGAATCGGATTTGATACGATAAGAACTCGATTTTCGGAAAATTCTCATAGGGGCTAGTACACGAAAATGGGAGAAAATTGAGTCGGGCCGTTTTCTTGATATTTTTCATGATTTGTCCCTATGTGTTTATAAAATTTGACACGCTTTTATTTGGGGTTGTTCGGACCCGAATCGGAGCCGATATGATGAGAACTCGGTTTTGAAAATTCTCATAGTGGTTAGAACACGGAAAATGGGAGAAAATCGAGTCGGACTATTTTCTTCATTTTTCCACAATTTGTCCCTATGCGTTTATAAAATTTGACATGCTTTTATTTGGGGTTGTTCGGACCGAATCGGAGTGATGTGATGAGAACTTCGGTTTTAGAAAATTCTCATTGTGGTTAGTCCACGGAAAATGGGAGAAAATTGAGTCTGTCCGGTTTCTTCATTTTTCCACAATTTGTCCCTATGGGTTTATAAAATTTGACACGCTTTTATTTGGGGTTGTGTGGACCCGAATCGGAGCTGATATGATGAGAACTCGATTTTCGGAAAATCCTCATAAGGGCTAGTACACCGAAAATGGGAGAAAATTGAGTCAGGCCTTTTTCTTGATATTTTTTCATGATTTGTCCCTATGGGTCTTTAAAATTTGACACGCTTTTATTTGGGGTTGTTCAGACCCGAATCGGAGCTGATACGATGAGAAATCGATTTTTAGAAAATTCTCATAGGGGGATAGTACACCGAAAATGGGAGAAAATTGAGTCGGGCCGTTTTCTTGATATTTTTTCATGATTTGTCCCTATGGGTTTATAAAATTTGACATGCTTTTATTTGGGGTTGTTCGGACCCGAATCGGGTAATCGATGAGAACTCGATTTTGGAAAACTCTCATAGGTAACATTATCTTGAAATGCGAGAACATTGAGTCGTGCCGTTTTCTAGATATTTTTTCATGATTTGTCCCTATGTGTTTATAAAATTTGACACGTTTTTATTTGGGGTTGTTCGGACCCGAATCGGAGCTGATATGATGAGAACTCGGTTTTCGGAAAATCCTCATAAGGGTTAGTACACCTAAAATGGGAGAAAATTGAGTCGGGCCGTTTTCTTGATATTTTTTCATGATTTGTCCCTATGGGTTTATAAAATTTGACACGCTTTTATTTGGGGTTGTTCGGATTCGAATCGGAGCTGATGCGATGAGAACTCGGTTTTCAGAAAATTCTCATAGTGGTTAGTACACGGAAAATGGGAGAAAATCGAGTCGGACTGTTTTCTTCATTTTTTCATAATTTGTCCCTATGGGTTTATAAAATTTGACACGCTTTTTATTTGGGGTTGTTCGGACCCGAATCGGAGCTGATACGATGAGAACTCCATTTTTGGAAAATTCTCATAGGGGTTAGTACACCGGAAATGGGAGAGAATTGAGTCGGGCCGTTTTCTTGATATTTTTTCATAATTTGTCCCTATGGGTTTATAAAATTTGACACGCTTTTATTTGGGGTTGTTCGGATCCGAATCGGAGCTGATGCGATGAGAACTCGGTTTTCAGAAAATTCTCATAGTGGTTAGTACACGGAAAATGGGAGAAAATCGAGTCGGTTTTCAGAAAATTCTCATTATGGTCGTTTCAGTTTTTGGCCGAGCACTTCCAGGAGCCTTTCGGCCGATAGGGGGGGTCGATAGACTCTACTGCCGGCATTCTGTATGGGTATCGGTTGGGCCTATCGGCCGATAGGCTGGCCGATAGGTTCTGCTGTGTTACACTATAAATGTGTTGTTTTGAGCGTGAAGCTCATTTCCTTCCCCATTTTTCCACTGCGTCGCGAGAGAGAAGTATAGAGGGGGAGAGTTCTTCATCCGGGGGTCGATTTTCATCATTTCTTTTCGGTTGTGAGGCTCGGATAATCAATCTAACGCGTGTTCTACAGATCTTAACACTTGAATCACTCAAGGTAATATCTCTTGAAACCCTACCTTTTTGGATAATTGGGGATTTTGGGGTTTTGTCCGATTCTTTCCGTTTCGTTGATGGATTCATGATGAATATGATTAATCTTGTTAGTATCTTTAGTTTCCCTACGGATTCATGGATATTTTGTGGATTTTTACGGAATCGAGAGGGTTTGGTTGTGGTCCGCCCTCGTTGTTGTTTTCGGTATGAATATACATGAATCGTAGGCGGGGTTCCGGGTGTATTCCATTTCCATAATCGTTTAGAAGTGGTTGTGATTGTGCTATTCGAATCGTTAGGTTCATTTTCGTCGGTTCCTCACGGTCGTGCTTGATTCTTCCGTTCCGTTCATTGTCGTCTTCCTTTTCGTTAGCATCGGGCGTTCCGAAGCTTCCCGGTTGAGCCGTATCCGTTCGTGGTTCAGTGCTCGTGGTATCGAGGCAAGTATCTTGCCCATACATTACGTGTTTTGTGGATATATTAGTTAGTAATTTTCGATACGTGATTTATGAATGTCTATAATTAACTTTCAAAGGAATTGATATGCTTTTCAATACTTCCTTAAAAGATGACTCGTATGATTTCGTCGTTAAATATGCTTGTCTAAGTATGTGTGGGGTATCGTTTTGTGTGATTATGACGTTGAGGATTTATAGCTTAACCTTTCCTTGAGATATGTATGGAACGTATGCCTATTGATGATCCTATCTCATTGTGTCGTTCGGCGTGGTTGGATAGGTATTTTCCCTCGTTGCTATGTTATTTGTACTAGCTGCATCGTTGAAATTCTAGCATGAATCGTATCATTACTTGGTCGTGAGTATATGTTGGATGAATCGCCATTCTAGTAAGGTACCTCGACTATATATACTATGATTGACCTTCGAGGCTTGTGGTTTGCAATCGTGATTTTGAAACGTGTGTGTGTGTCGTTCCTTCCACCCGGAGTGTCCGACGGGATGTCCGGGGTCGATACTAAGGGGTACGGCCACGGAAGTGGACTTGGGTGCGTGTGTGGATGAACTTCCACCCGGAGTGTCCGACGGGATGTCTGGGGGTCGATACTAAGGGGTACGGCCGCGGAAGTGGTTTCCCACCCGGAGTGTCCGACGGGATGTCTGGGGGTCGATACTAAGGGGTACGGCCGCGGAAGTGGTTTCCCACCCGGAGTGTCCGACGGGATGTCTGGGGGTCGATACTAAGGGGTACGGCCGCGGGTTACCAATTGTGGTTTTCATCTCGAGGATGACGTTGATGTTTTCGTTAATTGTGATATTGTCCGGAGTATCACAATGCTTTGTGCTCGGGGTCGAGAGACATTATATATATCGAGTCTTGGTGCTTGGCTAGAATGGCATATGAATGATGTGTTATGTGTAATGTGTCCTTGTAAGTGAATTGCAGTGGATGATCGGGTCGTAGGCCCTGTGTTTTGTGACCGGAATGGTTGGGTCGTGGACCCCGTGTCTTGTTAACGAACTTGCATTTTGGAAAATGAACTTTGAAATTTGTGACCCTAAATGACTTTTGTGGAATTAAGAACTTTTCAATTTCTAATGTTTTCAAAACTCCCGAGATTTGGAATTGTTTTCAAAGTGCTTACTTGCTTCGCTTCTACTTTCAAGACTTGAACTATTTTTAACTAAATATATCTCGGGAAGTCTTTCGTTGTATTCTCGGAATGTGTTGTGTATGGCTCGTATTTGCACTTTATACTTGCACTAGCGAAACAGTGGAGTTTTGCTAACCCCGAGTAATCGGGGTGGATATCTGTATTGTGTCAGTGTACATGCGGGTTTTGGGAGCAAGACACAGGATCGGTGCGAGGGATGATGAAAGACGAATGATACTAATCACACGAAGGCCAGTTTTGACTTCAGTTAGTCAGAGTCCATTGTATTGTCTTTTCCGCTGTCTTATTGTTCGTCGTTGCAAGTATTTTACCCTTGCATGTGTATGAGTCGGGACGAGTTTATGTATTTTGATTTGTAAGTCAGTGACGGAAGACCAAATCGGTCTATTGATTCGTTATTTTGATTCGTCAGTATGTAATGTAATGTGTTGTGTTGATGTCTAGCCTGGTGGATCCTCACGGAGAGGGTCTGCGGTGTGTAATATTCCCGGTTTGATCTGGGGGTGTTACACAACGGACCCTACCCGGCCACACACACTGTTCGTACACATCATGTACCGAACTCCGGAGGCCTCAACGTGTAACACCCCCAGATCAAACCGGGAATATTACACGCCGCAGACCCTCTCCGTGAGGATCCACCACGCTAATCATCCATAAACAACCAAATGCTTGCCCGGTCAGGGTCAAACAATATAATAATACAGACCGTTAAGGTCACTTACACATAAACACACAGACCGATGAGGTCACACAACTCTATCAACAGGACTGACTAACAACATTACCCACACAGGGGTCGAAATACAATACAACGGAAAGGCGAATCAACTCTAACAATTCATCTATACTATATCAACTCTCAAATCTTGATTAGTATCGCACTCGTCATCCCCTTGTGCCAATCTGTGATCGCTCCCCGAACTGCATGTACCGGGCAGAGCAGACATCCACCCCGAATACTCGGGGTTAGTAAAACTCCTTTGTTTTACTAGTGCAAGTATCAAACCATACGAAATGTAACAAGCAAATAGCAACTACGAATTTAATACGCAAATCAATTATCAAAATGTTCGAGAAGTTTTAGAATTTGAACTCAAGTAAGAGATATTTGAAAAGGAACACATCATCTCGGGATTTTTAAAGCGAAATTCTTTTGGACCTCGAGTCCCAATTTACAAAACCTTTTCGTAAACATTAGGGCCTTAGCCCGATTCTCGTTCAAAGCATACTAAATAATATATCATTATGAGTCCGAGATCCATATTTAAAATGTTACCGAACAATTCTTGCTACGATCATTGTTCGTACACATCATGTACCGAACTCCTGAGGCCTCACGGACCTTACCCTGACCACACACCGCTCGTACACATCATGTATCGAACTTGGAGGCCTCAACGGACCCTACCCGGCCACACACCTTTGTTCGTACACATCATGTACCGAACTCCGAGGCCTCAACGGACCCTACCCGGCCACACACACGCTCGTACACATCATGTACCGAACTCCGAGGCCTCAACGGACCCTACCCGGCCACAACATCGTTCGTACACATCATGTACCGAACTCCGCAGGCCTCGTCGGACCCTACGGATCACACACCTTGTCCGTACACGTCATGTACCGGACTCCAGAGGCCTCGTCAGACCCTACCTGGATCACACACTTTGTTCGTACACATCATGTACCGAACTCCAGAGGCCTCGTCAGACCCTACCTGGAACACACACACATCGACACGACACAATTCAGAATCATTAAATGTCAAGTCATTCCACATTACACCGAAATGTACAATCAAGTATGTAAACCAAAACAACACAAACATCATGATCATCACAACGACTCTTAACCAACATAACACACATTCGGTACACAATACATTGAACAACCATGTGTACAACCATCTCATATGTACATCGAAATCCTGCACAAATGGCACAACGCCTAACACGTATACCAATATATCACTATTATCACAAAGCCTTCAAATTTCGGAAAACACAACCAACTCCAACGGAACATATTTACGGAGGCAAGCAAAATCGTCATACATATCATACGTAATTACTAGTCACAAGATACAAGTCGTATAATAAGATACTTGCCTTAATAACCGCTACCAAACGCTCCGAAGAACACGGTTCGACCGGGAAGCTCGGACCCCGAAGAAGACAACGAACGGAAGGGTTCCAACTCGAGTTCTTCACAAGAGTTCGACCCTAACAACATATAATCAATAAATTATCGATCATACGAGGAAGAATAATCGTAGAACGCCCGAAAACCCCTCTATGACATTTTATCGGACACCTTCAAGGCGTCGATCAAGAACTCGACCAAAACAACGAATCGATCCGATCCAACCATGGAATAACAAGGGAAATGATACAATACATCCAAATAATCATCAATCAATCACAATCCTAAGTTAAATCGGATTAAACGGACGAAATCGAACAAAATACCCAAAATCCCCAAAATTAGATTTCTAGAAAATCTGACCTGATTCGCTCGATCAAAGGATGTTATAGGACGTATGATTGATGATATGAGCCTCAACACTTCATGGATTCATTGCCCAACAACATCTCTCCATGATATACTCACCCACAGTCGCGTACGGGAAGTAAAAGAATGAAAAACTGGGTGAAAAATACGCTACCAGGCCTTAAATAGCCGATCGCCGGGTTACGTCTGCGAACGGCCATGGCTTACGTGCGTAATCGCCATGGCGAACTCCTTTGCTCTGAAAATGCCGGGCGTTACGTGCGTTACCGGCCAGGGCCTTACGTCGTAACCGGCCTTACGTGACGTAATCGCCGATCACTACCGCCGCGTTACTCGGCCAGGTGCTTTGGCGAGCATGCCCGCCATGACTCGGCGGGACCAACTCCGACGGCCCGAACGACCCGAAACCCGAACTCGAGTACGAATCGAAGATACGGTTACGAAGTACTCGAAAAGACGAATCCGAGCACTAATAGAACACACGATTCCGACTACCCGAAGGCTCGAAATTCGACAACGGAAAGTAATTACCCCAAACTTTGGGAAATTACGAAAATGGCCCAAAACGCCCCAAAATCACGATACGTGATCGAATAACCAAACCGAAGCTTGCAACATGAATAATAACATTAAATGGACTTCCGAGAAACTCAAAACAACAGTTTCGGACGAGATTCGCGAGAATCGAACTCATGTGCGGAAAAGTCATTTAAGAACACGAAATTCAACAAAACGATACTGAAACGAACTCGGATGACAAAAAGTGTAGAATTAAATATTCTCAGAATGACGAAACGGTCAAAAGCGAGTCGTCGAAACTGACCTCCGCCGAAAATGAAAATTACCGAAAATCCGAAATTGCGGATATTACATTCTACCCTCCTTAAAAGAAGTTTCGTCCCGAAACTTAAAACAAGTAGGGAGAAGCAATATCCCGACAGGAAAACTCAACAAGATACACAAGAAACGCGTAACTTTCGTCCATTGGCGAAACGTTACAAGCAACGCGAAAGAATATACAGCGTGACAACACGCCCCACGACGACCATAACAAAGCCACCGGCAATGATTCAAAACAATAACAATCAATTAACGACGCATCACATACCACATCATATGCACACATTTAATCAAAGAAACATACGCGACAACAAGTCGCACCCGACTAAAATGGCTATGCGATAGAAACAATTAGAGTATTACGATAGAAATGATTCCGATTCTCATCAACAAGAAAATGTCGGACGTCAAAACACAAACAATTCAAGATAACGGAAAACGAGAATACCGGATATTACATTCTATCCTATTAAAATTAAGTTTCGTCCTGAAACTTAAACTAAGGTTATCACAGTGATACGAAACAAAATATAATGACACATAATAAAATACCATGATCATGACCTCGTGGTCCACTGACACGCCTCCGTAGGTTCAACAACTAAACGGGAACTTACACAAAACAAAATATCATTCAACAAGTTCCAAATGTAAAAGCGTCACAAAAAACATCTCTACACGCGAAACAATTCGTGTAGCGAGTACCAAAAACACCATCACTAGACATCACTGGGCCCTCCGGAAGTAGGAATAGAATTCCGGTCCCTTATCATCTCGGCAATAATCTCGCAGTACTGAACTCGATGCCCCTCGTGTCCACAATTATAACAAGTCACTGGCGGTTTCTTACAATGCGCGCGTTCATGGCCTAGAACGTTACAGTTGAAACACCTAGGAGCATTACTGAACTCAAAGACACCGACTTGGGTCTTTTGGGTTCTCTAACCGACAGAAGGTCCCATACTCGGCGATACGAGGTTGAGGTGTGGGAATCCCAATTCCCTTACATCCCGATGCGTCATCGGAAATCTTCGCTTTTTCGCTACCGATACGGACTCGGTAGACATTATAGCCATCTCAAACGCCAAGGCTCGATCCTGATAGTCCTTCAAGGTTGTACACATAAAAGGAGCTATACACTGCCGAATCTGAGGTTTCATACGCATATCGAAATAACGAACCTTATCTGCCCTCACTTTTCACCTGATCCCGAACATAACACAGCTGTCGATTATAATCGACTATCGCCTGGGATATCGACACGTCTCGGGGCGTAGCCGAGAAAAACTCGACAATCCTACGCTCTTTAACAGGCGGCGGACAATACTCGGCCTCCATGGCGCTTTGAATTCACCCAAGTAGCGGTACGATCACTAGGCGCTACGGCCTCCCACCACTCTGCAGCTTCCCTATCGAGTAGGTATTGAGCAATAGGCACTCTTCTCTCATCGGGGCAAGCTACAACATCAAATGTTCTGTCCAACTGGAAGAGCCAATTCTCCCAGCCTAACGAGTCCGAAGAACCTACAAAACGGGGCGGGTGCATTCTCATCACATCTCGTAACCACTTATCAGCTCCGTTATCTTCATCCGGAATCCCGTCTCGGTGTACGGTCTGATTCATATGCGCCAACCGGTAAGTCACCTGACGAAGGATGGTGGCGGCGTCAATATCAACATTACCTCTAGATGATTGCTGCTGATCACGACCACGACTACGACCACGTCCTCGGCCACGGCCTCTCGGCATACTGGATGGGCGACCAATAAGAATAACACATCCAAACAAATATCACAACGTCACGATAAGACAATAAATAGCAGCACGTTAAAACATCAACTCCAAGTCATCACACAAGTGACGAACTAACACTGTAATTTTAGAACTTCATTAAAAAAAAAAATCCACACAGTCACATCAACAGAGATGTTTGGATTTTACAAAATCAAACACGGTCAAAACTACACACGTATCGCAGGGATCAAACACTAACAACAAAAATAAAATGTTTCCGGGGTATTATTCAAATGATAAAATTTTAAAATTCTCAAGTTTGAAAAAAAAATTGGTGAAATGAAATTTTTGAAAACACTTATAATACCTCGGTCGTTTAATTAAAACCATGTACCTCATTATCAAAACTGTTTTGATTGAAGCTATTTGCAAAACAACACATCGAGGCTTCAATCTTTTCGCTAGACGATATCGTCAAAATGACCTTATCAATATATCATTATCTTTGCTAGCGTTATACGGGGTAACAACATGTTACCACGCCATCCATCACTGATATATCAACAGAGATTAAATAATCAAGGGGCACGGGTACAACTGTAATAACAAATTTCTACCGGGTCAGTCAAAAGTTTACGGCCGTAACAACATGCAGTTTACGGCCGTAACAACTCTGAGCTTACGGCCGTAATGGGAAACATCTTACGGCCGTAACATCACTGCAGAATTGTCACAGTAGCCCCCAACACACAAACACATAACATTTAAATTCCGAAAATTAGGGTCGTTTTGCAAAACAAGATTTTTCCAAAAATTTTGATTTCCACAAAAATGCTCAAATCAGTAGTCTTTAAGGAAAAATGTTTTCAAAGCTACCCGTAGCGGGTATAATTACAACAATCCAAAATAGTCGATATTAAAACCACATGCCCAAATGGCAAACAGGGTCGCCAATTCAATCACATACATCTCATGGCATCAAGTTTAAACACACAGCAAAATCATTCATCGGAGTTTCCCACAAACTCTACCGTAAAACCCATCAAGGTTCACAACTTTCACACCATACCAACCCACATGGTGGTTCAAGGGTCAAACATCAATACATCCAGTTCTATACACGTACATCGTATCCAAGTATCGAATACAACTTCATTACACAACACTGTGTAAATAAAATTATGCACCACAAATATCACACCTAAATGAAATCATGAACACAGATATTATGCATAAAAGAGGAGACTTACGTACACAAAGCCGCACGGAGACGACGGTCGCCACGATACTAATCTCATCCGACAACATATCCAACGCGTTGTGACTACGCACAACTCAACTTGTCACCGACGACTCGAGCGACAAGACAACACATTACTCGACAAATCACAACTCGACTCGACCCGACACCTAGGTTTCCGCAACCTAATCTACGATACCATAAATGTAACACCCCCAAAACCGTATGGGAATATTACACGCCGTAAACCCTTTCCGCAAGGATCTACGAGCTAATCATCCATAAACAACCAAATGCTTGCCGGTCGAAGTCAAACAATATAATAATACGACTGTTAAGGTCACTTACACATAAACACACGGACCGATGAGGTCACACAACTCTATCAACAGGGTGACTAACAACATTACCCACACGGGGGTGAAATACAATACAACGGAAAGTGAATCAACTCTAACAATACAACTAAACTCTATCAACTCTCAACTCTTGATTAGTATCGCACTCGTCATCCCCTTGTGCCAATCCCGTGTTGCTCCCCGAACTGCATGTACAGACGCAGCAGACATCCACCCCGAATACTCGGGGTTAGTAAAACTCCACTGTTTTACTAGTGCAAGTATCAAACCATACGAAATGTAACAAGCAAATAGCAACTACGAATTTAATACGCAAATCAATTATCAAAATGTTCAGAAGTTTTAGAATTTCGAACTCAAGTAAGAGATATTTGAAAAGGAACACATCATCTCGGGATTTTTAAAGCGAAATTCTTTTGGACCTCGAGTCCCAATTTACAAAACCTTTTCGTAAACATTAGGGCCTTAGCCCGATTCTCGCTTCAAAGCATACTAAATAATATATCATTATGAGTCCGAGATCCATATTTAAAATGTTACCCGAACAATTCGCTACACGATCATTGTTCGTACACATCATGTACCGAACTCCGAGGCCTCGACGGACCTTACCCGACCACACACCTTTGTTCGTACACATCATGTACCGAACTCCGAGGCCTCGACGGACCTTACCCGGACCACACACCTTTGTTCGTACACATCATGTACCGAACCCGGAGGCCTCAACGGACCCTACCCGGCCACACACCTTTGTTCGTACACATCATGTACCGAACTCCGAGGCCTCAACGGACCCTACCCGGCCACACACCTTTGTTCGTACACATCATGTACCGAACTCCGAGGCCTCAACGGACCCTACCCGGCCACAACATCGTTCGTACACATCATGTACCGAACTCCGCAGGCCTCGTCGGACCCTACGGATCACACACCTTGTCCGTACACGTCATGTACCGGACTCGCAGCCTCGTCAGACCCTACCTGGATCACACACTTTGTTCGTACACATCATGTACCGAACTCCAGAGGCCTCGTCAGACCCTACCTGGAACACACACACATCGACACGACACAATTCATAATCATTAAATGTCAAGTCATTCCACATTACACCGAAATGTACAATCAAGTATGTAAACCAAAACAACACAAACATCATGATCATCACAACGACTCTTAACCAACATAACACACATTCGGTACACAATACATTGAACAACCATGTGTACAACCATCTCATATGTACATCGAAATCCTGCACAAATGGCACAACGCCTAACACGTATACCAATATATCACTATTATCACAAAGCCTTCAAATTTCGGAAAACACAACCAACTCCAACGGAACATATTTACGGAGGCAAGCAAAATCGTCATACATATCATACGTAATTACTAGTCACAAGATACAAGTCGTATAATAAGATACTTGCCTTAATAACCGCTACCAAACGCTCCGAAGAACACGGTTCGACCAGGAAGCTCGGACAGAAGAAGACGAGCGGAAGGGTTCCGACTCGAGTTCTTCACAAGAGTTCGACCCTAACAACATATAATCAATAAATTATCGATCATACGAGGAAGAATAATCGTAGAACGCCCGAAAACCCCTCTATGACATTTTATCGGACACCTTCAAGGCGTCGATCAAGAACTCGACCAAAACAACGAATCGATCCGATCCAACCATGGAATAACAAGGGAAATGATACAATACATCTAAATAATCATCAATCCATCACAATCCTAAGTTAAATCGGATTAAACGGACGAAATCGAACAAAATACCCAAAATCCCCAAAATTAGATTTCTAGAAAATCTGACCTGATTCGCTCGATCAAAGGATGTTATAGGACGTATGATTGATGATATGAGCCTCAAAACTTCATGGATTCATTGCCCAACAACATCTCTCCATGATATACTCACCCACAGTCGCGTACGGGAAGTAAAAGAATGAAGAACTGGGTGAAAAATACGCTACTGTGCCTTAAATAGCCGATCGCCACGTTACGACGCAACCGCCATGGCTTACGACGTAATCGCCATGGCCGAACTCATCGCTGGAAAATGTCGAACGTTACGACGTTACGCCGGGGGCCTTACGACGTAATCGCCTTACGACGAATCGCCGATCACTACCGACGTTACTCGGCCGGTCGCCCGAGCATGCCCGGCCATGACTCGGCCGGGACCAACTCCGACGGCCCGAACGACCCCGAAACCCGAACCTGAGTACGAATCGAAGATACGGTTACGAAGTACTCGAAAAGACGAATCCGAGCACTAATAGAACACACGATTCCGACTACCCGAAGGCTCGAAATTCGACAACGGAAAGTAATTACCCCAAACTTTGGGAAATTACGAAAATGGCCCAAAACGCCCCAAAATCACGATACGTGATCGAATAACCAAACCAAAGCTTGCAACATGAATAATAACATTAAATGGACTTCCGAGAAACTCAAAACAACAGTTTCGGACGAGATTCGCGAGAATCGAACTCATGTGCGGAAAAGTCATTTAAGAACACGAAATTCAACAAAACGATACCGAAACGAACTCGGATGACAAAAAGTGTAGAATTAAATATTCTCAGAATGACGAAACGGTCAAAAGCGAGTCGTCAAAACTGACCTCCGCCGAAAAATGAAAATTACCGAAAATCCGAAATTGCGGATATTACAAATGTAATCCTGGCTGCAGTCCAGAAAGTACTGGACTGCAGGTGAGTTATTAGTAGCGCACGCTACGAGTGGTAAGTAGCGCGCGCTAGTGGGTTGTAGTAGCGCACGCTAATAATTGCCGAGCGCGCCTAGGACGGACAAAGTTGAGTCCAGGGCTCTTGGACTACATCGATTAATTCATAGCGCACGCTATGAGTTGTTTTTAGCGTACGCAATCGATATTATAGCGCACGCTAAATATTGGTTGTAGCGCACGCTACCGAGGTCAGATCAGAGGACAGATGGTTTCTGGACTTCAGTACTGGACAGCAGATTTTTAGCTAGCGCACGCTAACAATTAGAGTTAACGCACGCTATTGAGATAGAGTTAGCGCACGCTACCAGGTTGTGGCGTACGCTAACGAGTCAGCCAGAATTCACTGGAATGTTCATACAACTCGTTAGCGCACGCTAAATAGCAGGTCATAGCGTGCGCTAATCTGGAGCAGTATATATTGGACAGTTAGCCTGAGTTTCGTCATTTCCTCACTTCTCTTCATTTTTGAGCGACGTCGGGCGATTCCGGGCGACTTGGTGTGTTCTCTTCGAGCTGCTATCACCTATCATCATATTCAAGTCTTTGAGTTGGATTATCATCACTTCATCATCTCCTTAACATCAAATCAAAGGTATTAATCTCTTGGATCTAGAATTTTGGATTTTTGGGTTTTTCCTTCCGATTTCTTCGTGTAAGCCTGGATTGTTGTTGGAATATATTAGATATGGATTATCTACCTTGGATAAATGTATTCCTACGGATTTAACGGCTATTTTGGGGATTTATATCAAGAACCCTTGGGGTTGACTTTGGATTAATTGGGGATTTTCCGATTGATGTTGTTGTAATCTTGAATTGTGGATTCCTATTGGATTATTTATATCCTTGAAGTGTTTTTGATAGTTCGAAATACTCATTTTGGTGTTGGTTTCGATATATTCGGGATTGGATATTCTCGAAGTTGTGTGGTTTGTTTCGTATTCGTTAGAATGCCCCTATGAGTTTGATTATCGTTGTATCGGCTTTTGGGTTAGTCGTGTTTCGTTGCTTGATACGAGTATTGATCAGTTGTTGGTAATTATTGTTATTCAAGGTTGTTCGAGCGACCGGTATCTCGATTAGGACGTTGTTCGTGGAAGGACATTGTCATCGGTATTGAGTAAGTTAACTCTTACTCGGTTAAAAGGATACTCATTCCTTTTGTTGTTGATTGCTCATAATCATAATTCATTCATCATAGTATTAATCATATTGAGACTTGTAATTGTCGAATAATCATTTCATTCACGAGGAACGACGGTTCCAAATCATTTCATTGGGTTATCAATCAAGTCACTATTATTTTCATCTCGGTGAGTCATCTTGGCCTTGTCGAATTATTATTCATTGGTATTCATTGTGGTCATTCTCGTTCATATGACCTTCTGGGTTCATATTGCGTGGCCGGGTGTGGCTGTGTGGAATTTTTAGTCGGGCACACGATGGTCATGTTTTGGGTTCACCGATACATTGAACCGTGCACACGGTAACGCTTACCTCCGTGAGACTAATTAGGTACAAGGACAGGTGTGTCCGGTCATTCGTCTTGTACACTTGCACAGAACATTACGGGCGTACTATGATACTCCTATTCAGCGTAATTCATAACTAAGGATATTTCATAACTTCAGTTAATTCATGATTGTGTAATTTCAACCCTTGAGGATTGTTGTTACGTATGGCCGACCGTTGGGGATTTTTGTTTTCAGGTCACGGCAAGGCAAAGGCACGGGAAGAGCATGTTGACGGCGAGTAGTCCCAATGATACTAGTAGGGGGCCCCAGTCATTTCGTTTGTTTCAGTCATTTCAGTCATTTCAGTTATTCCGTCATTTGTATTTTCCGCTGCAAATTCCATTTGAGATGTTTAATTGTTCAGGGTGGTGTATTTTATCTCCATATAAATTATACTAGTATTCGGTTTAGTCCTGGTGTGTTGTACTTAAACTCCTCATCGGAGTACTTGGTAATATAATGTGGTTCGGTACTACAATTATATTATTTAATTCATCATTTTCATTTACCTGGTGGGTCCCAGTTGGGGATTCACGGCACTGTAATATCCGCCTAGTTTGGGGTGTTACAGATTTGGTATCGGAGCGTGGTTTTGAATACTACCCTCCAAGTCATGTCTCATTTGAAATCATCGTCATCGGACTAGTATCATTGGACTTTCGCGTCACGTGTGACCTGTGCAAATGACTAGCCAATCAGACCAAGAACTGTAAGATTTCTAATGCCATGGTATAATTTCTGGCAAGAATCATTCATTCATAATTCATCAGTTAACAATCCTCAACCATCATTTTCATTTGACCAGGATGGTCATGTTAACTCGTTAACCACTCTATTCATTTCATTATTCAGTTGTTGATCAAGAAGATCAAATCATTAATCATGTTAACTTGTTCAAGATAATCATGTCACTTCAGTTAATCATTCATGTAATCACTGTGTTAGAGCGCGTATGCTCATTTTCATCATCTCATGTCATAATCATAACGTGATATTCATGCGGGAAATATAATCATCATGTGACTTTCCTACTTCAGTATGGAGAGGGCAAGAAGAGGACGTGGAGGACGAGGCCGTGGAGCAGGCCGAATCCCGAGAGCTCGTGTGAATACACGTGCAAACGCGAGAAATAATGCTAATTCATCGAGCAGCGACGCTGCCACTCATTCACCTGGACGCGATCATTCACTAACGGGGAGTCGTACCCGGGACACGGCTCAGTCAGAAGGTGTCCGGGTTGACCCACTCGCTTTCATGCAGGGCATGATGGCCCAAATGACCCAGATGGCACAGCTGATGGAGACGATGCATAACTCCATCAATCAAAATCAACAGGCTCCTCCGCCGCCACCTCAGAGGCAAGAGAGGAATGTGAGCAATATCATCGGCGACATCTCCCGCCAGAGGCCACCTACTTTTGAGGGCTCGTCTGAGCCGGCGGATATCATTCATTGGCTCGAGCATTTCGAGAAGTTGTTTGCTATGGTAGAGTGTCCCGAAGGACACAAAGTTTCTGTTGCGGCTTACTACCTGGGCAAGAGCGCACATTCTTGGTGGTTGTCGTTGAAGCCCACCGAAGGATCATGTACTTGGGATCAGTTCAAAACTCTCATGATGGAGAGGTATTATCCGGACCCGCTCAGAGAGGCCAAGCTGTCAGAATTACTCACACCCGACCCCTCATCAGACGAGGATGTTCTCGCCATTGCCGAGAAATTTCAGGAACTTCTTCCGTTCGCCTCATCTATCATTCATTCCGAGGCAGATAAGATTAAGTATTTCGAAGAGGTGAAACCCGTATGAGACTACAGTTGCTTAATCATAATTGCACCACGTTGGCTGAATTCATTGAGAAAGCTCTTACCTATGAGCTTACTGCTAAGGAGATTGCTAAGCAGCAACCTTCATCTGCTAGCAAGAAGTCCAAGAACCGTAATCAGTCTGACGGCAGTCAGGCCACTTTCAAGAAACCTCGTGCTGTAATATCCGCGTTTTCTATTTTCGGTAATTTCTATTTTTGATGTATATTCGTTCCGGACAA
Organism: Orobanche coerulescens; assembly: GCA_033398695.1. Lineage (NCBI taxonomy): Eukaryota > Viridiplantae > Streptophyta > Magnoliopsida > Lamiales > Orobanchaceae > Orobanche > Orobanche coerulescens. The sequence continues at coordinate 189,875 of JAWKAU010000159.1, forward strand.
CTCGCTTAGCACTGTTTTGGAATTCTGAATCTATTTTGTTCTTGGAGTTTTTCCGTCTGGTCGAGTTTCGAGGATGCTTTTGCATAATTTCATTTTGAATTATACCTTGCCGCATGTGCGTTCGATTCTCGTAAAACTTGTTCGTTTTCGTTATTTCTCGATTCGTATAAGTTTGTATGGTTGAGTTGGTCGTGTTGGAACTTTCGGTTTGTTAATCCGACGTTGTATCGCAATGTTTCGGGCATTTGGGCCGTTTTTGTAATTTTCATAAGTTTGGGGAATTTCGCCTTATTTGCTTCGTTTCAAACTCCCTAGTGATCGAGATTATATTCTCTTTCAACGCTCAACTTTGTCGTCTTGGTTATTACGTGTTTATGATTCTGGATTCTAGTCTTGCTTCGTTTTTCAAAGACTTCAGGCGCTGTCGATGTGCGTAATCAAGCTGCTGAGTAGCGCACGCTACTCGGGATTTACTGCGGCGCTATCATTGTGTGGTTAGCGACGCTAACACGGGTTCGTAGCGTGCGCTATCGATTTCGAGCGCTGGTCGATGGTTCGGTACCTCGATCTGGACCAGCGGCAGACGCTAATCGGCGTTAACGCACGCTAATCCCAGTACTAGCGCACGCTAACCATGTTAGTTTGCGTACGCTAACGGAGGTCGAAGGCGACTGCTCGCCATGCCGCTAGCGCACGCTAATGCTTATGCATAGCGTGCGCTAAGTCTGTTAAATATAAATAGATGACAGTGATCAACTTCGTCATTTTCCTTTATTTCCTATCCTTCTCGGCTTTGAGCGATTCCAGGCGGGGTTAGGGCCGATTCCGATTGTAGATCACCATACACTACCACCGTGCATTCCTTGCGTGGATTCTTCAAGCTCCTAATCACTTTCCACCATCCGAATCAAGGTAAATATTCCCAAAACCCTTGTTTTGAGATTTTGGGGAATTTTGGGGATTTCTTGGGATTTGACTCTCTTAGTCCGAATTATTCTTGGGCTATCGCTAGAATTCGATCGTGCACTTGTAACCCTTCATTTTATTGATGACTCGTGGTTTTAAATTCCAAGTTTTCCATTGTTCGTCACTTATAGTCGATTTATACCCAAGTTTTGTTCGACTAAGGGTTTATTGGGTTGAACTAGGATGTATTCCATCATTTACGTAGTTTTAAGATTTGTTGTCCATCGTTATTGTGTTAGGATCGGATTTGTGAAGGTTGTTCGGGCCGAAACCTTTCCGTTCCGTTTTCCTTCACGTAGTATTACTCGAGCAAGTACATGTATTACATTTCGTTATGTATATTGTGATTTTCGAAATGAATGATGAATGGTGATTTTTGGGTGCGTGAGTTGTGTTCCTTCCACCGAGTGTCCGACGGGATGTCCTGGGGTCGATACTAAGGGGTACGGCCGCGGAAGTGGACTTGGGTGCGTGTGTGATTGAACTTCCACCGGAGTGTTCGACGGGATGTCCGGGGTCGATACTAAGGGGTACGGCCGCGGAAGTGGTATCCCACCGGAGTGTTCGACGGGATGTCCGGGGTCGATACTAAGGGGTACGCCACGGGATACGATTGTGATTTTGTGATATCGTGATGACTGAAAATTGATGTGATTGCCAATGTAGTATTCCGAATATATATGTGGCAAATGACTTACGTTTGGGACGATTGTGTAAAAGCGTATTTTGTATATAATGTTGTGTAATTGTGTACTTGCACTAGCTATTCGAATGCTAACCCCTTAAATGGGGAAATGCGTCTTATGCATTTCAGTACCTAAGAGCCGAGGAGCAGTACTGGCACGCACGCGAAGGATGGGATGGCTTGATGATAGTGGCTCGAGTCTGTATTGTACTTTTTATTTTTCGTCATTGCATTTGTCGAGTATTGGAGTTAAACTGCTTACTTCTAAATTTGGTTTAAGTCCCCTGCGTGGGCAATGAATTGATATTTACATTATGTTTCATGTACTCCGTTGAAATGTTTTGGCCGAGGCCACGGCCCTGTGTACTTTTGAGTGCATCTTTTGGGTTTGTCATTGTGGTTATGTGTCTTGTGTTAGCCTGGTAGACCTCACGAGGTTTCTACGGCGTGTAATGTCCCATTTGTGAATTGGGGTGTTACATTTATGGTATCAGAGCTTAGGTTTTGAATACCTAGGCTGTCGGTTAATTTTTGGGTCTGTTAGTTGCATCATTAGAGTCAGTCGTTGAGCCTAATATCATCATGCTACCGTCTTTTCGTGCGACCCGTGGCTGTAAGTCTTCTCAAACTCTTTTATTCTGTATTCGTTTTCTTGCGTTGTTCGGAATTGAGGATTATGATTACCAACCTTGTAAATTGTGAATTTTTCTGATCTTGTTCTTCTCGTATTTTCTTTGAGATGTTGAGAGGTCGTGGTAGACCGGCTAGGACGCGGCCGAGGCCGTGGTCGGGTGCCGATAATGAAGAGGGCTCACTTTCTCGATCCTCTGCGGACTCGGCCTCTCACTCGATGCCGTCGGGTAATAATGCCGACGCCGGGGCTCTGCCGTACTTGGCGGCTAGTAGACCAGCTTGCTCGGATAGCTCGGGGTGGACGCTGAATCCGCCCGACACCTGAAGAGGAAGCTAGTAAGTGGCTTCAGACGGTGTCTAAGATGCACCCTCCTCGTTTCTCCGGATCTTGACTCCCTCGGTTGGGAGAATTGGCTCTTTCAGTATCCGGGGCCTTTGATGCCGTAGCTTGTCCCGAAGACAGGAGGGTACATATTGCCCAGTACCTCTGGATAAGGAAGGCTGCGGAGTGGTGGGAGGCCGTTGCGCCCAGAGATCGTCGGGCCACTTGGGATGAGTTCGATCCGCTATGGAAGCAGAATATTGTCCACCGCCAGTTAAGGAGCGCAGGATTGTGGAGTTTTTCACCGCTACACCCCAGGATGTGCCGATTTCTCAGGCCATTATTTCCTACAATCAGCAGTTGGGTTTTGTGAGGGATCAGGTGAGGACGGAGGCTGATAAAATCCGTTACTTCAATATGCGCATGAAACCGCATATCAGGCAGAGTATGGCACCGCTCATGTGTGCCACCTTGAAGGAATATCAGGATCGCGCTCTGGCGATCGAGATGGTTGTCCCGGAATCAGAGTCGGTTTCGGAAGCTAAGAAGCAGAAGACCACTGGTGGGTTCTCGGCCGGTAAGGGTGGTCAGTTTTCGAGGTCTCGTTCTGCCTTGCCACACGGAAGAGACTGTTTCACCACTGGGGATCTCGGGGTAATCGTTCACCCATCCGTTGCTTCGTGGCGGGGTTTGTTTTAACCGCAACCAATATGAGCATTTGATGAAGGATTGCCCTTTTCCTCCAGATTATCTGCTTTACTTGCGAGGCACGGGCATCGGGCACCCATTGTGAGAGGGCCACGGGGCCGCTAGAGTCCCGACTACCACCGCTGATCGGAGGGAGCACGGCATTCGATTACTCATGTTCCGCAGGTTCGGGCCGTGGTAGGGTCGGGTCGGCCGGATCACCGTACTGCGTCGAGTTCGGGTTGATTCACCCCGGTTGTATCGGATGAGGCGTACAGAGGAGACAAACGTTCCAGATGGCGTCAGTACCACTCGATCCTTACTCATCCAGCCGGTACTTTTTGATTCGGTGCTACCCATTCCTTTATTGCTTCGGATTGTGTGAGTCGTATTGGTTTTGACCGCTTGTTTGAGTGTGAGCCGTTTGTAGTGGGTACACCCGGTGGAGATCGTATGGTTGGGGACCGGGAAGTTAGGGATTGCCCGGTGAGGATCGGGAGCCGGATCGCCTCGAATCTCATTGTTATAGACCTTAAGGGTGAGGATTTGATCCTCGGGGACGATTGGTTAGATCGTCACGGTGCTATCATGAACTATCGGACTCGTACCATCTCGATAGTTGCCGAGGACGGCACCGAGCATACTCTAGTCGGTTGTAAGCCGGGTAGATCGGGGAGTGTGATTAGCGCCTTGAAGGCGATGAAACTTTGAACCAAGGTTGTGTCGGCTCTTTGGTGTTTCGCTCTACAGGCGGAAGATGGTGGGGTTGACATATTGTCGATTCCAGTTGTTAGCGAGTATCCCGATGTATTTCCGGATGACTTGCCGGGATTACCACCACATCGAGAGGTGGAGTTTCCTATTGACCTTGAGCCGAATGCGGCCCCTATTTCTCGAGCACCGTACCGTATGGCGCCGTCGGAGATGCTAGAGTTGAAGAATCAGTTGGGAGAGTTGTTAGATAAAAGGGTATATTCGACCGAGCGCATCGCCTTGGGGTGCGCCTGTACTTTTTGTCAAGAAGAAGGATGGATCGCTTCGTTTATGCATCGACTATCGAGAATTAAACAAGCTAACCATCAAAAATAAATACCCTTTGCCCAGGATTGACGATTTGTTTGATCACCAGGGGCGACGTCTTTTCAAGATTGATTTGCGATCGGGCTACTACCATTGAGGATTCGGGACGTCGATATTCAAAGCCGCCTTCGGACGAGATATGGCCATTACGAGTTTGTGGTTATGCCTTTCGGGCTAACTAATGCCCAGCAGTTGTTCATGCGATTGATGAACAAAGTTTTTATTGAGTATCTGGACAAATTCGTAGTCGTTTTTATTGACGATATTCTCATCTATTCACGGAGTCGGGAGGAGCACGCCTTACATCTTCGGATTGTATTAGACACTTTGAGGGCTGAGCGGTTATGCGCGAAGTTCTCTAAGTGTGAGTTTTGACTCGAGGAAGTTACGTTCCTCGGGCATGTGATTTCAAAGAGAGGAGTTCGGGTAGACCCGAGAAGATAGAGGCGGTGATGGCTTGGGAGCCGCCTAAAAATGTGAAAGAGGTGAGGAGTTTTCTGCGTCTTGCCGGCTATTACCGTAGATTCGTTGAGGGATTTTCGAAGATCGCTAGACCGCTCACTCAGTTGCTCCAGAAAACTCAGAAGTTCGAGTGGACTGCAGATAGGCAGGACAGTTTTGATGAGTTAAAGAGACGTTTGACCACCGCACCCGTGTTAGCGTTGCCTCAGGGGAACGAGGATTTCGTAGTGTACAGTGATGCTTCGGGCCTTGGTCTAGGATGTGTTTTGATGCAGAGAGACAGAGTGATTGCGTATGCGTCCCGCCAGTTGAAACCTTATGAGGTGAATTACCCCACGCATGATTTGGAATTAGCTGCGGTCGTTTTTGCCTTAAAGATCTGGAGGCATTATCTCTATGGGTCTCATGTAAGATTTTTACCGATCACAAGAGTTTGTAGTATATCTTCAGTCAGAAGGAGTTAAATATGAGACAACGTAGGTGGTTGGAGCTAATTAAAGATTACGACCTCGAGATACTTTACCATCCGGGTAAGGCTAACGTAGTGGCGGATGCGTTGAGCCGTAAGCCGATAGCGTTGCAGATGTTAGAAGTACTTACTCCGCAGAGTAGGATCCAGCGAGATCTTATTTGTCAGAATATTGAGGTTTGGGTTCAGAGAGTTCGAGGCCGATTATGTGCATTAGAGATCACTTCGTCCCTGGATCGATGATATCAAGGCGAAACAAGATGATGATCCGTGTTTGGTTCGATTGAGGGAGGATGTGAGGCGGAAAGCCCCCTGGATTTGTGGTTCGTGATGATGGCGTTACGAGATTTCGCGCGTACTATGTGTACCGAATGTTGTTGAGTTGAGACAAGATCTTGAGTGAAGCTCATACCACGCCTTACTCCATACATCTGTACGAGTAAAATGTACAAGGATGTGAGAAGTAACTCGGTGGAGTAATTTAAAGACAGACGTTAGCGAGTTTGTGTCGAGGTGTTTGACCTGTCGGCGAGTTAAGATCGAGCATCAGCGACCCGCGGGGCTTTTACGACCACTTCCTGTCCCGGAGTGGAAATGGGAGGATATTTCTATGGATTTCATTACCGGTATGCCTAAGACTCGGACTGGGATGAACATGATTTGGGTCATTGTCGATCGACTAACCAAATCGGCTCATTTCCCGGGTATTAAGGACACTTGGGGGCCAGAGAGACTTGCACGAGTGTTTGTTTCGGAGATCGTGAGGTTACATGGGACCCCTAAGAGTATTGTTTCGGATCGTGATGGCGGTTCATATCACATTTTGGCGATCCGTTCATAGAGCCTTGGGGACCGAGCCGAGACTTAGCACATCCTACCACCCTCGATGCAGACGGACTGAGCGGACGATCTGACGCTAGTGGATATTTTGCGAGCGTGTGCTTTAGATTGGAAGGATGATTGGGAGTCGCACTTGCCATTGATCGAGTTCACGTACAACAATAGCTGGCACGCCTCGATCAAGATGGCACCATTCGAGGCATTGTATGGGAGGAGGTGCAGATCGCCGTTGTGTTGGGACGATGCGTCCGAGCTGATGGGTACCGAGCCCGATAAGGTAGTTGAGACGAGGGAGAAGATTGCTCTCATTCGCGGTAGATTGTTGACGGCCCAGAGTCGGCACAAGTCTTATGCCGACACGCGTCGCCGGCCGTTGGAGTTTGAGGTGGGAGATCATGTGTTGCTTAAGGTGTCGCCGACACGGGGAGTTTACCGCTTCGGTCGGAAGGGTAAACTTAGTCCGAGATTTATTGGGCCGTTCGAGATCCTAGAGAGAGTCGGAGAGCTTGCATATCGGTTAGGTTTACCGCCCACCGAGCCACGTTCATAACGTATTTCATGTTTCCCGACTTAGGAGGTACATATCGGACCCTAGCCATATTATCGATTTTGGAGAGATCGGGTGGGACCCGACCTTACCATTGAGGAGAGGCCGATTGATTTTAGAGCGTCGGGTGAAGCAACTTCGTCATAAAACTATCCCTCTGGTTAAAGTTCAATGGTCGAGACATGGGTCCGAAGAAGCCACATGGGAGACGGAGGAGAGTATGCAGTCGAGATACCCCGAGTTGTTCGCGTTGTAAGTTTCGGGACGAAACTTATTTTTAGGGAGATAATGTAATATCCGCGTTTTCTATTTTCGGTAATTTCTATTTTTGATGTATATTCGTTAGGACAACTCGCTTAGCACTGCTTTTGGAATTCTGAATCTATTTTGTTCTTGAAGTTTTTCCGTCAGTCGAGTTTCGAGGATGCTTTTGCATAATTTCATTTTGAATTATACCTTGCCGCATGTGCGTTCGATTCTCGTAAAACTTGTTCGTTTCGTTATTTCTCGATTCGTATAAGTTTGTATGGTTGAGTTGGTCGTGTTGGAACTTTCGGTTTGTTAATCCGACGTTGTATCGCGATGTTTGGGCATTTGGGCCGTTTTGTAATTTTCATAAGTTTGGGAATTTCGCCTTATTTGCTTCGTTTCAAACTCCCTAGTGATCGAGATTATATTCTCTTTCAACGCTCAACTTTGTCGTCTTGGTTATTACGTGTTTATGATTCGGATTCTAGTCTTGCTTCGTTTCGGCACTTGTCAGTTGGCCGGCAGCTGATCGTGCGTAATCTGCTGCTTCTGAGTAGCGCCGCTACTCGGGATTTACTGCGTGCGCTATCATTGTGTGGTTAGCGACGCTAACCAAGGTTCGTAGCGTGCGCTATCGATTTGGCGATTTCGGTCGATGGGTTCGATACCTCGCATCGACCAGCAACAGACGCTAATCGGCGTTAACGCACGCTAATCCCGACTAGCGCACGCTAACCATGTTAGTTTGCGTACGCTAACGGGAGGTCGAAGGCGACTGTACGCCATGCCCGCTAGCGCACGCTAATGCTTATGCATAGCGTGCGCTAAGTCTGTTAAATATAAATAGGGCAATGATCAACTTCGTCATTTTCCTTCATTTCCTATCCTTCTCGGCTTTGAGCGATTCCAAAGGGGGTTAGGGCCGATTCCGACTGTAGATCACCATACACTACCACCGTGCATTCCTTGCGTGGATTCTTCAAGCTCCTAATCACTTTCCACCATCCGAATCAAGGTAAATATTCCCAAAACCCTTGTTTTGAGATTTTGGGGGAATTTTGGGGATTTCTTGGGATTTGACTCTCTTAGTCCGAATTATTACTGGGCTATCGCTAGAATTCGATCGTGCACTTGTAACCCTTCATTTTATTGATGACTCGTGGTTTTAAATTCCAAGTTTTCCATTGTTCGTCACTTATAGTCGACGATACCCAAGTTTTGTTCGACTAAGGGTTTCAGCGGGTTGAACTAGGATGTATTCCATCATTTACGTAGTTTTAAGATTTGTTGTCCATCGTTATTGTGTTAGGATCGGATTTGTGAAGGTTGTTCGGGCCGAAACCTTTCCGTTCGCCGTTTTCCTTCACGTAGTATTACTCAGGCAAGTACATGTATTACATTTCGTTATGTATATTGTGATTTTCGAAATGAATGATGAATGGTGATTTTTGGGTGCGTGAGTTGTGTTCCTTCCACCCGGAGTGTCCGACGGGATGTCTGGGGGTCGATACTAAGGGGTACGGCCGCGGAAGTGGACTTGGGTGCGTGTGTGATTGAACTTCCACCCGGAGTGTTCGACGGGATGTCTGGGGGTCGATACTAAGGGGTACGGCCGCGGAAGTGGTATCCCACCCGGAGTGTTCGACGGGATGTCTGGGGGTCGATACTAAGGGGTACGGCCACGGGATACCAGTTGTGATTTTGTGATATCGTGATGACTGAAAATTGATGTGATTGCCAATGTAGTATTCCGGAATATATATGTGGCAAATGACTTACGTTTGGGACGATTGTGTAAAAACTGTATTTTGTATATAATGTTGTGTAATTGTGTACTTGCACTAGCTATTCGAATGCTAACCCCTTAAATGGGGGAAATGCGTCTTATGCATTTCAGGTACCGGAAGAGCTGAGGAGCAGGCACGGGGCACGCACACGAAGGATGGGATGGCTTGATGATAGTGGCTCGAGTCTGTATTGTACTTTTTATTTTTCGTCATTGCATTTGTCGAGTATTGGAGTTAAACTGCTTACTTCTAAATTTGGTTTAAGTCCCCTGCGTGGGCAATGAATTGATATTTACATTATGTTTCATGTACTCCGTTGAAATGTTTTGGCCGAGTCCACGGCCCTGTGTACTTTTGAGTGCATCTTTTGGGTTTGTCATTGTGGTTATGTGTCTTGTGTTAGCCTGGTAGACCTCACGAGGTTTCTACGGCGTGTAATGTCCCATTTGTGAATTAGGGTGTTACACGTGCGGGCTCTGCTTTTTCTGAGCGACCTCCTGTGACGTCTAAACCCGCGGAATCTCAGTCTCGAGCGGCCAGTTCGGCCATCACCTGTTTTAACTGTGGGGATCTTGGTCATCTCAGTATCAAGTGTCCGAGACAGACTATCACGTGTCATAATTGTGGGATTGCTGGGCATAAGGCCCGTTTTTGCCGTAGGGACTCCAAACCTACTCAGACGTCATCTCAGGCCCCTAAGTAGTCAACCATTCAGAATCAGGCCACTCAATCAGCGTCTTTTAAAACGACAGGAGCGACTAAAGGTGGAACCTATAGCCAGCAGACGGGAGCGTCCGGTGCCGGGACTAGCAAGCCCCGGATTTATGAGATGAAGAATACCGATGATCCAGAGGCCCGAATGATCTCAGGTACACTCGATATTCTATCTCAACCTGTGTGTACCCTTTTTGATACTGGTGCATCACATTCATTCATTTCCGAGTCATGTTTGAGTAGACTACGTCTGGGTAGTGCTACTAGTTGTGAGCCTTATGTCATCGGGCCTACCCGATGGTAGACGAATTATCGTGTCGTGAGATTGATTGTCCGATTCGGCCATGGTCGTGTATGGCAGTGGACCTAATCGTAGTAGATTTGCCGAGGGACGACGCGTCGTCTTGGGTATTGATTGGATGGATCGTCATGATGCCATCATTAGTGTCCGTAAGCGTATGATCACTATCATTTCGCATTTGATGGGGTTGAATGTGTGTTTCAGGGAGGTAATCCCGGCTGTTCTGGTAAGGTCATTAATTTGATGAAAGCAGTGAGATTACTCAGTCAGGGATGTGTTGGTTATTGGTGCTACATGACCAAAACCGAGAAATCATCAGTAATGTTGACGAATATTCCGGTAGTGAAGGAATATGCCGATTTTTTTCCAGATGAGTTACCTGGTTTGCCTCCACAGAGAGATGTGGAATTCACAATTGAGTTGGAGCCCGGTACATCCCCGATATCGAAGGCACCGTACCGGATGGCCCCGACCGAAATGCGGGAATTGAAGAATCAACTGGAGGAGTTATTTGAGAAAGGTTATATCCGACCGAGTGCGTCCCCGTGGGGAGCACCAGTGTTGTTTGTCAAGAAGAATGATGGTTCATTTCGCTTATGTATTGATTATCGGGAGTTGAACAGGGTGACGATCAAGAATAAGTATCCTTTACCCCGTATCGATGATCTTTTGGATCAACTTCAGGGAGCTTCAGTATTTTCCAAGATCGACTTAAGATCTAGATATCATCAGTTGCGGATTCGAGAGTCGGACATCGCGAGGACGGCGTTTTGAACACGCTATGGTCATTATGAGTTTGTGGTTATGCCGTTTGGATTGACTAATGCACCTGCGGTATTCATGGAGTTAATGAATCGGGTTTTCATCGACTTTTTGGATCAGTTTGTTGTTGTCTTCATCGATGACATTTTGATTTATTCTCGTGACCGAGAGGAACACGAGGTTCATCTTCATCAAGTTCTCGACGTGTTGAGACGAGAGCAACTTTATGGAAAGTTTTCCAAATGTGAGTTCTGGATGTCCGAAGTGACGTTTCTCGGACACGTAATTTCTTCAGACGGAGTTCGTGTCGATCCTCAGAAGACAGAGGCTATTCGTGATTGGCTACCTCCGAAGAATGTTAAGGAAATCCGAAGTTTCCTCGGATTAGCAGGTTATTATCGGCGATTTGTGGAGGGATTTTCTAGAATCGCTCAACCCTTGACGAACCTTTTGCATAAGGATAAGAAATACACGTGGTCCGACGCGTGTCAACGGAGTTTTGAGGAACTCAAGAGCCGATTAATGTCAGCACCTGTACTTTCCTTGCCGCAGGGGACGGAAGGATTTGTGGTTTATAGTGATGCGTCCGGACAGGGTCTCGGATGTGTGCTCATGCAGAATGGAAAGGTTATTGCCTATGCTTCACGGCAATTAAGACCTTACGAGGTTAATTATCCGACACACGACCTGGAGCTAACAGCCGTGGTGTTCGCTTTGAAGATTTGGCGTCATTATCTTTATGGCGTTACCTGTCAGATATTCACCGATCATAAGAGTTTAAAGTATATATTTACTCAAAAGGAGTTAAATATGCGACAGAGACGGTGGTTGGAATTAATCAAAGATTATGATATTGAGATCCTTTACCACCCGGGCAAGGCGAACGTTGTCGCCGACGCCTTGAGTCGTAAATCCGTTCAGGAGCAGATGCTTGCTCGTTTAATGCCCGTAAGGAGCTTCATAGAATTCCTTAGACCCGAGATCGAGGTCCAGCTTCAGCGAGTTCAGGGACAACTTTGTATGTTAGAGATTTCATCGTCACTCGAGGAGGCAATCCGAGAGAATCGGAGTTCGACCCTTCATTGTTGCGCATCCGTGAGGATGTGACTCGAGGAAAGCCCTGGATTTGTGGTCCACGAGGATGGACTTTTGAGGTTTAAGAATCGGTTGTGCGTATCGTGAATGACGAGTTGAAAAACTCGATTTTGAAAGAAGCTCATGCTACCCCTTATTCGTTCATCCGGTCTAGCAAGATGTACAAAGACTTGAAAGCAATTACCGGTGGAGTAATATGAAGCGAGAAGTCGCAGAATTTGTTTCGAGATGCTTAACTGTCAACAAGTTAAGATTGAACATCGCCGATCTGGGTATGCTGAAACCTCTTCCTATTCCCGAATGGAAGTGGGAAGACATTTCTATGGATTTCATCACGAGTTTGCCGACGAGTCGTCGTGGCATGAATACGATCTGGGTGATCGTGGACCGCTTAACCAAATCAACTCATTTCCTTGAGATCAAGGATACGTGGGGTCCCGAGAGACTTGCCCAGCTGTTCATCAAAGAGATAGTGAGACTGCACGGTACTCCTAAAAGTATCGTTTCCGATCGTGACGGACGGTTCGTGTCGCATTTTTGGAAATCAGTTCATCGCGCTATGGGAACTCAGCCTAATCTCAGAACCGCTTTTCATCCTCAGTCCGACGGGCAATCAGAGAGGACTATTCAGACATTAGAGGACATGTTGAGGGCATGCGTCCTCGATTGGAAAGACGATTGGGAAGCCCAACTTCCATTGATCGAGTTCACGTATAATAATAGTTGGCATGCTTCGATTAAGATGGCACCTTACGAGGCCTTGTATGGTCGTCGTTGTCGATCTCCTTTGTGTTGGGATGATCTATCAAAATCAATCGGCACCGAGCCCGATATGCTTATAGCCGCCCGTGAGAAGGTAACTTTGATCAGGAGTCGTTTGTTGACAGCTCAGAGTCGAAAGAAATCTTATCCAGATAATCGTCGTCGACTACTAGAGTTCGATACGGGTGACCACGTTTTGGTCAAGGTATCCCCAAGTCGAGGTATTTTCCCTTTTGGAAAACGGGTGAAGTTGAGTCCGAGATTCATTGGACCGTTTGAGATTCTGGATCGAGTAGGCGAGTTAGCTTACCGATTGTCTTTACCTCCGGCGTTGAGCCGAATTCATAATGTGTTTCACGTCTCTCAGTTGCGGAAGTATGTTGCCGACCCGAGTCACATACTTCAGTTCGACGAAATTGAGATCGCCGACGACCATTCATATGAGGAGCGTCCTATACGAGTTTTAGAGCGGCGAATCAAACAGTTGAGGAATAAGACGATTCCTTTGGTTAAGATTCAGTGGTCTAGGCACGGAATCGAAGAGGCTACTTGGGAAACCGAAGATAGTATGCGGGAGAGTTATCCCGAGTTGTTTGACCCTTAGTTTCGGGGACGAAACTCTTTTAAGGGGGGTGTATGTAATACCCGGTTGTAATTCAGTAATTATCATTCAGTATTTATCATTCAGTAATTTTTCACTCGTTAATGATCGTTTGTCACTCTTATTCAATCATGGTATTCATCGTTCAGAGTAATTGTATCGTGTATCAATCGTCGTTCATCACTAATCTAATTGGAGTTTCGTGTCGTGTTTATCATCATTGTCATTTTCATTGTGGGTTGTGCGTGAGGAGTAGCGCACGCTACGTACTCTTTCTAGCGTGCGCTAATTGAGTATAGGTAGCGCATGCTACCACTCAGCATTAGCGCACGCTAATGTAATCCTGGCTGCAGTCCAGAAGGAACTGGACTGCAGGTGAGTTATTAGTAGCGCACTCTACGAGTGGTAAGTAGCGCGCGCTAGTGGGTTGTAGTAGCGCACGCTAATAATTGCTGTAGCGCGCGCTAAGGACGGATCAGGTTGAGTCCAGTGGCTACTGGACTACACTGGATTAATTCATAGCGCACGCTATGAGTTGTTTTTAGCGTACGCAATCGATATTATAGCGCACGCTAAATATTGGTTGTAGCGCACGCTACCGAGGTCAGATCAGAGGACAGATGGTTTCTGGACTTCAGTACTGGACAGCAGATTTTTAGCTAGCGCACGCTAACAATTAGAGTTAACGCACGCTATTGAGATAGAGTTAGCGCACGCTACCAGGTTGTGGCGTACGCTAACGAGTCAGCCAGAATTCACTGGAATGTTCATACAACTCGTTAGCGCACGCTAAATAGCAGGTCATAGCGTGCGCTAACTGAGCAAGATATATATTGGGACGATTAGCTCGAGTTTCGTCATTTCCTCACTTCTCTTCATTTTTGAGCGACGTCGGGCGATTCCGGGCGACTTGGTGTGTTCTCTTCGAGCTGCTATCACCTATCATCATATTCAAGTCTTTGAGTTGGATTATCATCACTTCATCATCTCCTTAACATCAAATCAAAGGTATTAATCTCTTGGATCTAGAATTTTGGATTTTTGGGTTTTTCCTTCCGATTTCTTCGTGTAAGCCTGGATTGTTGTTGGAATATATTAGATATGGATTATCTACCTTGGATAAATGTATTCCTACGGATTTAACGGCTATTTTGGGGATTTATATCAAGAACCCTTGGGGTTGACTTTGGATTAATTGGGGATTTTCCGATTGATGTTGTTGTAATCTTGAATTGTGGATTCCTATTGGATTATTTATATCCTTGAAGTGTTTTTGATAGTTCGAAATACTCATTTTGGTGTTGGTTTCGATATATTCGGGATTGGATATTCTCGAAGTTGTGTGGTTTGTTTCGTATTCGTTAGAATGCCCCTATGAGTTTGATTATCGTTGTATCGGCTTTTGGGTTAGTCGTGTTTCGTTGCTTGATACGAGTATTGATCAGTTGTTGGTAATTATTGTTATTCAAGGTTGTTCGAGCGACCGGTATCTCGATTAGGACGTTGTTCGTGGAAGGACATTGTCATCGGTATTGAGTAAGTTAACTCTTACTCGGTTAAAAGGATACTCATTCCTTTTGTTGTTGATTGCTCATAATCATAATTCATTCATCATAGTATTAATCATATTGAGACTTGTAATTGTCGAATAATCATTTCATTCACGAGGAACGACGGTTCCAAATCATTTCATTGGGTTATCAATCAAGTCACTATTATTTTCATCTCGGTGAGTCATCTTGGCCTTGTCGAATTATTATTCATTGGTATTCATTGTGGTCATTCTCGTTCATATGACCTTCTGGGTTCATATTGCGTGGCCGGGTGTGGCTGTGTGGAATTTTTAGTCGGGCACACGATGGTCATGTTTTGGGTTCACCGATACATTGAACCGTGCACACGGTAACGCTTACCTCCGTGAGACTAATTAGGTACAAGGACGGGTGTGTCCGGTCATTCGTCTTGTACACTTGCACAGAACATTACGGGCGTACTATGATACTCCTCTTCAACGTAATTCATAACTAAGGATATTTCATAACTTCAGTTAATTCATGATTGTGTAATTTCAACCCTTGAGGATTGTTGTTCGTATGTCGACTTCGTTGGGGATTTTTGTTTTCGTGTCACGGCAAGGCAAAGGCACGGGAAGAGCATGTTGACGGCGAGAGTCCGATGATACTAGTAGGGGGCCCCAGTCATTTCGTTTGTTTCATCATTTCACTCATTTGATTATTCCGTCATTTGTATTTTCCGCTGCAAATTCCGTTTGAGATGTTTAATTGTTCAGGGTGGTGTATTTTATCTCCATATAAAATATACTAGTATTCGGTTTAGTCCTGGTGTGTTGTACTTAAACTCCTCATCGGAGTACTTGGTAATATAATGTGGTTCGGTACTACAATTATATTATTTAATTCATCATTTTCATTTGCCTGGTGGGTCCCAGTCGGGGATTCACGGCACTATAATATCCGCCTAGTTTGGGGTGTTACATTTGACACGCTTTTATTTGGGGTTGTTCGGACCCGAATCGGAGCTGATACGATGAGAACTCAATTTTCGGAAAATTCTCATAGGGGCTAGTACACCGAAAATGGGAGAAAATTGAGTCGGGCCGTTTTCTTGATATTTTTTCATGATTGTCCCTATGGGTTTATAAAATTTGACACGCTTTTATTTGGGGTTGTTCGGATTCGAATCGGAGCTGATGCGATGAGAACTCGGTTTTCAGAAAATTCTCATAGTGGTTAATACACGGAAAATGGGAGAAAATCGAGTCGGGCTGTTTTCTTAATTTTTCCACAATTTGTCCCTATGGATTTATAAAATTTGACACGCTTATATTTGGGGTTGTTCGGACCCGAATCGGATCTGATACGATGAGAACTCGATTTTCGGAAAATTCTCATAGGGGCTAGTAGACCGAAAATGGGAGAAAATTGAGTCGGGCCGTTTTCTTGATATTTTTTCATGATTTGTCCCTATGGGTTTATAAAATTTGACACGCTTTTATTTGGGGTTGTTCGGATTCGAATCGGAGCTGATGCGATGAGAACTCGGTTTTCAGAAAATTCTCATAGTGGTTAGTACAAGGAAAATGGGAGAAAATCGAGTCGGACTATTTTCTTCATTTTTTCATAATTTGTCCCTATGGGTTTATAAAATTTGACATGCTTTTATTTGGGGTTGTTCGGACCCGAATCGGAGCTGATACGATGAGAACTCGATTTTCGGAAAATTCTCATAGGGGTTAGCACACCGAAAATGGGAGAAAATTGAGTCGGTCCATTTTCTTGATATTTTTTCATGATTTGTCCCTATGTGTTTAGAAAATTTGACACGCTTTTATTTGGGGTTGTTCGGACCCGAATCGGAGCTGATATGATGAGAACTTGGTTTTCAGAAAATCCTCATAAGGGTTAGTACACAGGAAATGGGAGAAAATTGAGTCGGACCGTTTTCTTGATATTTTTTCATAATTTGTCCCTATGGGTTTGTAAAATTTGACACGCTTTTATTTGGGGTTGTTCGGATCCGAATCGGAGCTGATGCGATGAGAACTCGGTTTTTAGAAAATTCTCATAGTGGTTAGTACACGGAAAATGGGAGAAAATCGAGTCAGGCTGTTTCTTCATTTTTCCATAATTTGTCCCTATGGGTTTATAAAATTTGACACGCTTTTATCAAGGGTTGTTCGGATTCGAATCGGAGCTGATGCGATGAGAACTCGGTTTTCAGAAAATTCTCATAGTGGTTAGTACACGGAAAATGGGAGAAAATCGAGTCGGACTGTTTTCTTCATTTTTCCACAATTTTGGGTTTATAAAATTTGACACGCTTTTATTTGGGGTTGTTCGGACCCGAATCGGATCTGATACGATGAGAACTCGATTTTCGGAAAATTCTCATAGGGGCTAGTACACCGAAAATGGGAGAAAATTGCCGTTTTCTTGATATTTTTTCATGATTTGTCCCTATGGGTTTATAAAATTTGACACGCTTTTATTTGGGGTTGTTCGGATTCAAATCGGAGCTGATGCGATGAGAACTCGGTTTTCAGAAAATTCTCATAGTGGTTAGTACACGGAAAATGGGAGAAAATCGAGTCGGACTATTTTCTTCATTTTTTCATAATTTGTCCCTATGGGTTTATAAAATTTGACACGCTTTTATTTGGGGTTGTTCGGACCCGAATCGGAGCTGATACGATGAGAACTCGATTTTCGGAAAATTCTCATAGGGGTTAGCACACCGAAAATGGGAGAAAATTGAGTCGGTCCATTTTCTTGATATTTTTTCATGATTTGTCCCTATGTGTTTATAAAATTTGACACGCTTTTATTTGGGGTTGTTCGGACCCGAATCGGAGCTGATATGATGAGAACTCGGTTTTCGGAAAATCCTCATAAGGGTTAGTACACAGAAATGGGAGAAAATTGAGTCGGACCGCTTTTTTGATATTTTTCATAATTTGTCCCTATGGGTTTGTAAAATTTGACACGCTTTTATTTGGGGTTGTTCGGATCCGAATCGAGCCGATGCGATGAGAACTCGGTTTTGATGATTCTCATAGTGGTTAGTACACGGAAAATGGGAGAAAATCGTATGACTGCTTTTCTTCATTTTCCCACAATTTGTCCCTATAGGTTTATAAAATTTGACACGCTTTTATTTGGGGTTGTTCGGACCGAATCGGATCTCGATACGATGAGAACTCGATTTTGGAAAATTCTCATAGGGGCTAGTACACCAAAATGGGAGAAAATCGAGTCGGGCCGTTTTCTTTATATTTTTCATGATTGTCCCTATGGGTTTATAAAATTTGACACGCTTTTATTTGGGGTTGTTCGGATTCGAATCGGAGCTGATGCGATGAGAACTCGATTTTCAGAAAATTTGCATAGTGGTTAGTACACGGAAAATGGGAGAAAATCAAGTCAGACTGTTTCTTCATTTTTCCATAATTTGTCTCTATGGGTTTATAAATTTTGACATGCTTTTATTTGGGGTTGTTCGGACCTGAATCGGAGCTGATACGATGAGAACTCGATTTTCGGAAAATTCTCATAGGGGCTAGTACACCGAAAATGGGAGAAAATTGAGTCGGGCCGTTTTCTTGATATTTTTTCATGATTTGTCCCTATGGGTTTATAAAATTTGACACGCTTTTATTTGGGGTTGTTCGGATTCGAATCGGAGCTGATGCGATGAGAACTTGGTTTTCAGAAAATTCTCATAGTGGTTAGTACACGGAAAATGGGAGAAAATCGAGTCGGACCGTTT
Source organism: Orobanche coerulescens (assembly GCA_033398695.1). Lineage (NCBI taxonomy): Eukaryota > Viridiplantae > Streptophyta > Magnoliopsida > Lamiales > Orobanchaceae > Orobanche > Orobanche coerulescens. The sequence goes on from JAWKAU010000159.1 coordinate 208,123, forward strand.
TCTTCATTTTTTTCATAATTTGTCCCTATGGGTTTATACAATTTGACACGCTTTTATTTGGGGCTGTTCGGACCCGAATCGGAGCTGATACGATGAGAACTCGATTTTCGAAAAATTCTCATAGGGGCTAGTACACCGAAAATGGGAGAAAATTGAGTCGGGCCGTTTTCTTGATATTTTTTCATGATTTGTCCCTATGGGTTTATAAAATTTGACACGCTTTTATTTGGGGTTGTTCGGATTCGAATCGGAGCTGATGCGATGAGAACTCGATTTTCAGAAAATTCTCATAGTGGTTAGTACACGGAAAATGGGAGAAAATCGAGTCGGACCGTTTTCTTCATTTTTTTCATAATTTGTCCCTATGGGTTTATAAAATTTGACACGCTTTTATTTGGGGTTGTTCGGACCCGAATCGGAGCTGATACGATGAGAACTCGATTTTCGAAAAATTCTCAAAGGGGCTAGTACACCGAAAATGGGAGAAAATTGAGTCGGGCCGTTTTCTTGATATTTTTTCATGATTTGTCCCTATGGGTTTATAAAATTTGACACGCTTTTATTTGGGGTTGTTCGGATTCGAATCGGAGCTGATGCGATGAGAACTCGGTTTTCAGAAAATTCTCATAGTGGTTAGTACACGGAAAATGGGAGAAAATCGAATCAGACTGTTTCTTCATTTTTCCATAATTTGTCCCTATGGGTTTATAAAATTTGACACGCTTTTATTTGGGGTTTTTTGGACCCGAATCGGAGCTGATACGATGAGAACTCGATTTTCGGAAAATTCTCATTGGGGTTAGCACACCGAAAATGGGAGAAAATCGAGTCGGACTGTTTTCTTCATTTTTCCACAATTTGTCCCTATGGGTTTATAAAATTTGACGCGCTTTTATTTGGGGTTGTTCGGACCCGAATCGGATCTAATACGATGAGAACTCGATTTTCGAAAAATTCTCATAGGGCCTAGTACACCGAAAATGGGAGAAAATTGAGTCGGGCCGTTTTCTTGATATTTTTTCATGATTTGTCCCTATGGGTTTATAAAATTTGACATGCATTTATTTGGGGTTGTTCGGACCCGAATCGGAGCTGATAAGATGATAACTCGATTTTCGGAAAACTCTCATAGGTAACGTATACTGGAAATGGGAGAAAATTGAGTCCGTCCGTTTTCTTGATATTTTTTCACGATTTGTCCCTATGTGTTTATAAAATTTGACACGCTTTTATTTGGGGTTGTTCAGACCCGAATCGGAGCTGATATGATGAGAACTCGGTTTTCGGAAAATCCTCATAAGGGTTAGTACACCGGAAATGGGAGAAAATTGAGTCGGACCGTTTTCTTGATATTTTTTCATAATTTGTCCCTATGGGTTTGTAAAATTTGACACGCTTTTATTTGGGGTTTTTCGGATCCGAATCGGAGCTGATGCGATGAGAACTCGGTTTTCAGAAAATTCTCATAGGGCGTACACCGAAAATGGGAGAAAATTAAGTCGGGCCGTTTTCTTGATATTTTTTCATGATTTGTCCCTATGGGTTTATAAAATTTGACACGCTTTTATTAAGGGTTGTTCGGATTCGAATCGGAGCTGATGCAATGAGAACTCGGTTTTCAGAAGATTCTCATAGTGGTTAGTACACGGAAAATGGGAGAAAATCGTGTCGGACTGTTTTCTTCGTTTTTCCACAATTTATCCCTATAGGTTTATAAAATTTGACACGCTTTTATTTGGGGTTGTTCGGACCCGAATCGGAGCTGATACGATGAGAACTCAATTTTTGGAAAATTCTCATAGGGGCTAGTACACCGAAAATGGGAGAAAATTGAGTCGGGCCGTTTTCTTGATATTTTTTCATGATTGTCCCTATGGGTTTATAAAATTTGACACGCTTTTATTTGGGGTTGTTCGGATTCGAATCGGAGCTGATGCGATGAGAACTCGGTTTTCAGAAAATTCTCATAGTGGTTAATACACGGAAAATGGGAGAAAATCGAGTCGGACTGTTTTCTTCATTTTTCCACAATTTGTCCCTATGGGTTTATAAAATTTGATACGCTTTTATTTGGGGTTGTTCGGACCCGAATCGGATCTGATACGATGAGAACTCGATTTTTGGAAAATTCTCATAGGGGCTAGTAGACCAAAAATGGGAGAAAATTGAGTCGGGCCGTTTTCTTGATATTTTTTCATGATTTGTCCCTATGGGTTTATAAAATTTGACACGCTTTTATTTGGGGTTGTTCGGATCCGAATTGGAGCTGATGCGATGAGAACTCGGTTTTCAAAAAATTCTCATAGTGGTTAGTACACGGAAAATGGGAGAAAATCGAGTCAGACTGTTTCTTCATTTTTCCATAATTTGTCCCTATGGGTTTATAAAATTTGACACGCTTTTATTAAGGGTTGTTCGGATTCGAATCGGAGCTGATGCGATGAGAACTCGGTTTTCAGAAAATTCTCATAGTGGGCTAGTAGACCGAAAATGGGAGAAAATTGAGTCGGGCTGTTTTCTTGATATTTTTTAATGATTTGTCCCTATGGGTTTATAAAATTTGACACGCTTTTATTTGGGATTGTTCGGATCCGAATCGGAGCTGATGCGATGAGAACTCGGTTTTCAGAAAACTCTCATAGTGGTTAGTACACGGAAAATGGGAGAAAATCGAGTCAGACTGTTTCTTCATTTTTCCATAATTTGTCCCTATGGGTTTATAAAATTTGACACGCTTTTATTAAGGGTTGTTCGGATTCGAATCGGAGCTGATATGATGAGAACTCGGTTTTCGGAAAATCCTCATAAGGGTTAGTACACAGGAAATGGGAGAAAATTGAGTCGGACCGTTTTCTTGATATTTTTTCATAATTTGTCCCTATTGTAATATCCGCAATTTCGGATTTCCGGTAATTTTCATTTTTCGGCGGAGGTCCGTTTCGAAAACTCGCTTTTGACCGTTTCGTCATTCGGAGAATATTTAATTCTGCACTTTTTGTCATCCGAGTTCGTTTCGGTGCTGCTTTGTTGAGTTCCGTGCTTTTTAGCAACTTTTCCGCGCTTGAGTTCGGTTCTTGCGAATCTCGTTCGAAACTGTCGTTCGGGGTTTTTCGTAAGTTCATTTAACGTTGTTATACGTGTTGTGAGCTTCGGTTTGATTATTCGTTGTCGTATGGTGATTTTTCGGGCATTTGGGCCAATTTCGTAATTTCCCAAAGTTTGGGGTAATTACCTTCCGTTGTCGAATTTCGAGCCTTCGGGTGGTCGGAATCGTGTGTTCTACTAGCTCTTAGATTCGTCTTTGTGAGTACTTCGTAACCGTATCTTCGGTTCGTATTCAGGTTCGGGTTTCGGTGTCGTTTTGTTGAGTTCAGGATTACTAAACGACTTTTCTAAGTATGAGTTCGGCTTTGTAAAAATCACCATAAATTCTTGGAAACTCCAAAAATTCTGAATCTTTGCAATATTATAAAGCATCAAGTTGGCTTTCCAATGGTTCAAGCGGTGAGTCAATCGGAGTCCGGACGAGAGAGTTATGGTCGTTTTAGCTCACCCGCTCATTTTTTTCAGTTATTGGCCGATCACTGCCGACCGAACTCGGCCGTGTCGTCCGACACGGCCCGTGCCGTACTCGTCCGGAAATGCCGAAGTCTCTGCCTCAGGACCCGACCGTGTCGTCTGGCACGGCCGAGTCGAACTCTTCCGGATAGGCCAGAACCGACTGCCCAGACGCCCGACCGTGTTCCAGGACACGGTTGAGTCATGCCGAGTCGCTGTCGGACGGGTCACTATCGGAAGGCCCCTCCGCGCCGCGACCGTGTCTAGCAGGACACGGTCGAGTCCTCGCCGCCAGTGCGCGCGCGACCGTGTCGCGGACACGGCCGAGTCTGTCACCCGAGTCAACCCCTATAAATTCGTTTTTGAGCATTTCACTCATTTCTTTCTCTTTTCTTCACCTACAACCGAGAGAGAGCTTGAGGGAGGGTTTTTCCTTCACAAATCATTTGAGTGTTTTATTTTCTTCATCCTCCTTCGATCGTGTAGCTCGGATTGTGGATTTAGCACGTGTTCTTCGGATTATAGGGCTTGAATCTTCAAGAGGTAAGAACACCTAAACTCTTGGTTTTGGGAATTTTGAGGTTTCTTGATGTTTTGGCCGATTTGATTCGTTTTAGTTAGATTATTGTTAGAACATGGTTGTATACTCGAAATCATTCATTACCCTGAAGTTTTGTGAAACGAATTTGAGTATTACCTTGAATAATCGATTGAATTGGACTATGCCCTCAAGGTGTCCGATAAAATGCTTCAATGAGTAGAACTTGGGAAGTTCCATACGTTTTCGTAGAATTGTGATTGAATTGACATCGTTGTGACTTAGGAGCGAATTCTTGTGAAGAACTCGAGTCGGAACCCTTCCGCTCGTTGCCTTCTTTGGGGTTCGAGCTTCCTGGTCGAACCGTGTTCTTCTGAGCGTTCGGTAGCGGTTATTAAGGCAAGTATCTTACTATACGACTTGTATCTTGCGACTAGTAATTACGTATGAGATGTATAATGACTTTGCTTGCCTTCGTAAATATGTTCCGTTTGATTTGGTTGTGTTTTCCGCAATTTGAAGGCTTTGTGATAATAGTGTTATATCAGTATACGTGTTAGGCGTTGTGCCATTTGTGCAGGAATGCGACGTACATATGGGATGGTTGTACACTTGGTTGTACAATGTATTGTGTACCGAATGTGTGTTATGTTGGTTAAATGTCGTTGATTGATGATAGTTGTTGCGAGTGTCGAGGTTGTGTTATTTGCGTGCAATGTACGATTTTGTGGTGATCAAGGTGATTGATTAATGGTGCTCGTTGTTGTATGTAATGTGAATGTGAATATGTGTGTGACCGCTAAGTTCACTGGTGTTGGTTCGACGGGACCTACGAGGATTCGTGGCAGTGGACTATGGGATCAGAACTTAGTGAGGTACTGAGGTCCAATCGTGCTGGTCTGACGAGGCCTACGATAACGCATGGCAGTGGACCATGAGTTTCGGACACAGTGCGTCCAACCGGCAACGGGGCTTACGGTGACACGTGGCAGTGGACTACGGTGTCAGGACTGTGTGTGTGATTGTTGTGATTGATATAGTCCGTGCGGGTTGTTATGCCTACGGAGACACGTGACAGTGGATTACGGTGTCGGAATTGGTTATGTTTGGTTAATAGTCCGTGTGGGTTGTTGAACCTACGGAGACACGTGACAGTGGATCACGGTGTCGGAATTGATTATGTTTGTTTAATTGTGCGTGATGTAGTCCGTGCGGGTTGTTGAACCTACGGAGACACGTGACAGTGGATCACGGTGTCATGAGCATGATACTTTTCAAATCAAAGTTTTTACAGGAAAAGTTTTAAGAAAGAATGTTGGGCCGAGCCCCACGAGATTTATGGAAATGTTTCCGGTATTGTAAACTGTTGAATTATGAAACAAGTTTTGGGTTAAGGCCCTTAAGTTTTTCGAAAGGTTTTGTGAATAAGGACTTGAGGTCTTAAGGTTTTGAAATTCTAAAATTCCGAGATGATAATCTTATTTTCGAATGCTTCATAGCTTATCTTCCCTTGTGAAAACCTCCCGGGAATATTTGATGCTTGATTATTATATTTGATCACGATTATTAATTGCTTGTTACATTTCGTATGATTTGATACTTGCACTAGTTAAACAGTGGAGTTTTACTAACCCCCGAGTAATCGGGGGATGGATGTCTGTTTTGCGTCCAGGTACATGCAGTTCTGGGGAGCGATCACAGGATTGGCACAAGAGGATGACGAGTGCGATACTAATCATGAGTCGAGAGTTATTTTGATTTTGTTGTGTTGTCGAGTTGATTTCAGTCTTCATTGTATTGTATTTCGACCCCTGTGTGGGTAATGTTATTTAAGTCGGTTTTATCGATTAGGTTGTGTGACCTCATCGATGCGTGTATTCACGTGTTAGTGACCATATCGGTCTTTATCATTTTTGTGTTTGTGCGTGGTCGGGCAAGCTCTTGGTTGTTGTTGTATGCTTAGCCTGGTAGTTCGGTGTGGTAAGGGTCTTCGGCGTGTTATATTACCAGACGGTTTTGGGGATGTTACAATTATGGTATCGAGCATTAGGTTTGCGGAAACCTAGTCCGTCGGGTCGTTTCAAGTCATGTTTTGTCGAGTAATGTGTTGTCTTGTCGTTCGAGTCGTCAGTGACAAGTTGAGTTGTGCGTGGTCACAACGTGTCGGCTATGTTGTCGGACGAGATTAGTATCGTGGGCGATTGTCACCTCCGTGCGACCTGTGGATGTAAGTCTCCTCCTTTATGCGTAATACCCGTATCTCGATTTTATTTTAGTGAGTTAATTGCGGTGTATAATTTTATTTACACGGTATTGTGTAATATAGTTGTGTTTCATACTTGTGGCACATAGCATGTGTATAGAATCGGCACGTTATTATTTTATCTTTGAACCACCGGGTGGGGTGGTATGTTGTGAAGGTTGTAAACCTCGATGGGTTTCAAAAGGTACCACCGTAGAGTTTGTGAGAAACTCCGATGAATGATTTTCTTTGTGTGTTTAAACTTGATACCACGAGATGCATTTGATTGAATTGGCAACCACAGTTGCCATTTGAGTATGTGGTTTTAAATTCATTTGTTTTGGAATGTTGTAAATTTTGTCCTATGGGTAAGTTTGTGAATGTTTCTGAAGGACTTTACGTTTGAGAATTTTGTAGAAATCGATTTTTGGAAAATATTTTGGTGGTGCGGTCAAACCATGGTTTATATGGATTTTTAAAATTTGTTAAATTTTGACAAATGGGCCGTGTATTTTCAAATGACACAATCAGACGGTATTTGAAAAATGTGTTTTAAAATACTTCGGACATTGTAAAATATTACCGTCATTTTGCTTATGAACTAAAGGATTTTGGAAATTTCTGTTTTGCAAAACAACTTTGGCTTCCGTAATTCAGAACGTTATGTGTTTATGTATTGAGGTTAAGTCGTGCAGTGAGTTGCTATATTATTATTCTCGTCAGAAAATCTTGGTTGTATGCCCAAGTGGCGGGATACGTTGTTAGGTATCGTTCCCCACTTCAATGACCGAGGTATTAATCAAAGTACTTTCAAAATTTCACCCCAGCAAAATCTTTCGAACTCGCGAATTTTCTTTTATATATTATCATTCGAACAAATACCTCGATAAACTTGTTTTTTTTTTTAAATATTACCGGTGTTGGACCACAATGGTATGCTTAATGTTTTAACCGTGTATGCTGAGGTATAGGTCGTTCATCTTTGTCAATGTGAACGTGTGAATATTGCATTGTGCTGCTGATTTTGGGCTTATGTCGATTATGTGAGGTTTGTTTTATCTCGTTATTCTGATTGGATGTCCGTTCAGTATCCTAAGGGGTCGAGGTCGAGGCCGTGGTCATGGTCGTGGTCGTGGTCGTAATCGGGAGCAGGAGAGGGCGACTCCCTCCTTGCCGAGTACCAATCACCAAGATGCAGATCGGGGATATTCGACTAGCGTTAATGTTGACGTGGCGCCGCCACCATCCTTCGTCGTGGTTGATCGATTAGTGCAGATGAATCAGCCGTACGTCGGGATGAGAACCCAAATAGGGATAACGGAACTAGTAAGTGGTTACGAGATGTGATGAAGATGCAACCGCCTGCTTTTGTGGGTTCGCCCGACTTGTTAGGTTGGGAAAACGGCTCTTCCAAATGAGAATATTTGATGATGTAGCTTGTCCGGATGATAGGAGGGTACCCATTGCTCAAGACTACTCGACAAAGAAGTCAGCAGACCGGTGGCACATTGTAGTGCCTGCAGATCGTACACCTACATGGGCTGAGTTTAAGACCGCCATGGAGGCAGTATTGCCGCCGCTGCTCGTGAACGCAGAATCGTTGAATTTTTCTACCGCGCCTGGGATGTGTCAATATCCTGTGCGATAATCGATTATAATCGATTGGCTTATGTTCGTGATCAAGTGAGAAGTGAAGCGGACAAGGTCCGATACTTCAATATGCGCATGAAACCCCATATCCGTAAGAGTATGGCTCCGCTCATGTGTACCACCCTCGAAGGAATATCAGACCGAGCTTTAGCCATTGAGATGGCCGTTTCGTGACGGAATGGTTCGAGAGTAAGAGACAAGACCTCGAGGAATTTTTCAAGAGGCCGAGGAGTGAGATCCGTGAGCCCGTTGCTTCAGCCTCTTCAGGAGCACTCCTCGGTTGACTGGGCCTAAGAACCTTACCCTGCAGGCGAGTAAGACGATCGGTGTGAAGACTCGCTTAATCGCAATGTGTAGGCCATGCGAGATGCATTGTTGTTCGCCACCGGTTAATTGTTTTAAGTGCGGCCAATCGGGCACCAAGCGGTGCATTGTGAGTCCGTTGCCGATGTTCGGGAATCGGGTTTTCGCTCCTACTCGGGAGGGCCCGTGGTGTCCAAAGGATGTAGTTGTGTATCGTACTTTGTCCGTAATTCGTGTAGAGATTGATATTTGTTGCGTGAACTTTTTGGTTTTGTTTCTATTCTATCATGATGTTTTATTTTAAGTTTCGGGACGAAACTTGTTTTAAGGAGGGTAGAATGTAATATCCGCAATTTCGGATTTCCGGTAATTTTCATTTTTCGGCGGAGGTCCGTTTCGAAACCTCGCTTTTGACCGTTTCGTCATTCGGAGAATATTTAATTCTGCACTTTTTGTCATCCGAGTTCGTTTCGGTGCTGCTTTGTTGAGTTCCGTGCTTTTTAGCGACTTTTCCGCGCTTGAGTTTGGTTCTTGCGAATCTCGTTCGAAACTGTCGTTCGGGGTTTTTCGTAAGTTCATTTAACGTTTTTATACGTGTTGTGAGCTTCGGTTTGATTATTCGTTGTCGTATGGTGATTTTTCGGGCATTTGGGCCAATTTCGTAATTTCCCAAAGTTTGGGGTAATTACCTTCCGTTGTCGAATTTCGAGCCTTCAGGTGGTCGGAATCGTGTGTTCTACTAGCTCTTAGATTCGTCTTTGTGAGTACTTCGTAACCGTATCTTCGGTTTGTATTCAGGTTCGGGTTTCGGTGTCGTTTTGTTGAGTTCAGGATTACTAAACGACTTTTCTAAGTATGAGTTCGGCTTTGTAAAAATCACCATAAATTCTTGGAAACTCCAAAAATTCTGAATCTTTGCAATATTATAAAGCATCAAGTTGGGTTTCCAATGGTTCAAGCGGTGAGTCAATCGGAGTCCGGACGAGAGAGTTATGGTCGTTTTAGCTCACCCGCTCATTTTTTTCAGTTACTGGCCGATCACTGCCGACCGAACTCGGCCGTGTCGTCCGACACGGCCCGTGCCGTACTCGTCCGGAAATGCCGAAGTCTCGCCTCAGACCCGACCGTGTAAATGCACGGCCGAGTCGAACTCTTCCGGATAGGCCGTAACCGACCGCCAGACGCCCGACCGTGTTCCAGACACGGCCGAGTCATGCCGAAGTCAGCCGTCGGACGGGTCACTATCGGAAGGCCCCTCTGCGCCGCGACCGTGTCTAGCAGACACGGCCGAGTCCGCCGGCAGCAGCGCCGCGACCGTGTCGGCGGACACGGCCGAGTCTGTCACCGAGTCAACCCCTATAAATTCGTTTTTGAGCATTTCGGCTCATTTCTTTCCCTTTCTTCACCTACAACCGAGAGAGAGCTTGAGGGAGGGTTTTTCCTTCACAAATCATTTGAGTGTTTTATTTTCTTCATCCTCCTTCGATCGTGTAGCTCGGATTGTGGATTTAGCACGTGTTCTTCGGATTATAGGGCTTGAATCTTCAAGAGGTAAGAACACCTAAACTCTTGGTTTTGGGAATTTTGAGGTTTCTTGATGTTTTGGCCGATTTGATTCGTTTTAGTTAGATTATTGTTAGAACATGGTTGTATACTCAAATCATTCATTACCCTCAAGTTTTGTGAAACGAATTTGAGTATTACCTTGAATAATCGATTGAATTGGACTATGCCCTCAAGGTGTCCGATAAAATGCTTCAATGAGTAGAACTTGGGAAGTTCCATACGTTTTCGTAGAATTGTGATTGAATTGACATCGTTGTGACTTAGGAGCGAATTCTTGTGAAGAACTCGAGTCGGAACCCTTCCGTTCGTTGCCTTCTTTGGGGTTCGAGCTTCCCGGTCGAACCGTGTTCTTCGGAGCGTTCGGTAGCGGTTATTAAGGCAAGTATCTTACTATACGACTTGTATCTTGCGACTAGTAATTACGTATGAGATGTATAATGACTTTGCTTGCCTTCGTAAATATGTTCCGTTTGATTTGGTTGTGTTTTCCGCAATTTGAAGGCTTTGTGATAATAGTGTTATATCAGTATACGTGTTAGGCGTTGTGCCATTTGTGCAGGAATGCGACGTACATATGGGATGGTTGTACACTTGGTTGTACAATGTATTGTGTACCGAATGTGTGTTATGTTGGTTAAATGTCGTTGATTGATGATAGTTGTTGCGAGTGTCGAGGTTGTGTTATTTGCGTGCAATGTACGATTTTGTGGTGATCAAGGTGATTGATTAATGGTGCTCGTTGTTGTATGTAATGTGAATGTGAATATGTGTGTGACCGCTAAGTTCACTCGTGTTGGTTCGACGGAACCTACGAGGATTCGTGGCAGTGGACTACGGGATCGAACTTAGTGAGGTAATCGAGGTCCAATCGTCGGCCGTCCGACGAGGCCTACGATAACGCATGGCGGTGGACCATGAGTTTCGGACACGCGCGCCCAACCGCAATGGGGCTTACGGTGACACGTGGCGGTGGACTACGTCGTGGACCGTGTGTGTGATTGTTGTGATTGATATAGTCCGTGCGGGTTGTTATGCCTACGAGACACGTGATGTGGATCACGGTGTCGGAATTGGTTATGTTTGGTTAATAGTCCGTGTGGGTTGTTGAACCTACGGAGACACGTGACAGTGGATCACGGTGTCGGAATTGATTATGTTTGTTTAATTGTGCGTGATGTAGTCCGTGCGGGTTGTTGAACCTACGGAGACACGTGACAGTGGATCACGGTGTCATGAGCATGATACTTTTCAAATCAAAGTTTTTACAGGAAAAGTTTTAAGAAAGAATGTTGGGCCGAGCCCCACGAGATTTATGGAAATGTTTCCTGTATTGTAAACTGTTGAATTATGAAACAAGTTTTGGGTTAAGGCCCTTAAGTTTTTCGAAAGGTTTTGTGAATCAGGACTTGAGGTCTTAAGGTTTTGAAATTCCAAAAATTTCTGAGATGATAATCTTATTTTCGAATGCTTCATAGCTTATCTTCTCTTGTGAAAACCTCCCGGGAATATTTGATGCTTGATTATTATATTTGATCACGATTATTAATTGCTTGTTACATTTCGTATGATTTGATACTTGCACTAGTAAAACAAAGGAGTTTACTAACCCCCAGTAATCGGGGTGGATGTCTGTTTTGGCCTGTGTACATGCAGATTAAGTGGAGCAGTCACAGGATTGGCACAAGAGGATGACGAGCTGCGATACTAATCATGAGTCGAGAGTTATTTTGATTTTTGTTGTGTTGTCAGAGTTGATTTCAGTCTTCCGCTGTATTGTATTTCGACCCCTGTGTGGGTAATGTTATTTAAGTCAGTTTTATCGATTGGGTTGTGTGACCTCATCGGTCTGTGTATTCACGTGTAAGTGACCATATCGGTCTGTATCATTTTATTGTTTGACCCTGGTCGGGTAAGCACTTGGTTGTTTATGGATGTTTAGCCTGGTAGATCCTTGTGGAAAGGGTCTACGGCGTGTAATATTCCCATACGGTTTTGGGGATGTTACACCTATGGGTTTATAAAATTTGACACGCTTTTATTTGGGGTTGTTCGGATTTGAATCGGAGCTGATGCGATGAGAACTCGGTTTTCAGAAAATTCTCATAGTGGTTAGTACACGGAAAATGGGAGAAAATCGAGTCGGACTATTTTCTTCATTTTTTCATAATTTGTCCCTATGGGTTTATAAAATTTGACACGCTTTTATTTGGGGTTGTTCGGACCCGAATCGGAGGTGATACGATGAGAACTCGATTTTCGGAAAATTCTCATAGGGGTTAGCACACCGAAAATGGGAGAAAATTGAGTGGGTCCATTTTCTTGATATTTTTTCATGATTTGTCCCTATGTGTTTATAAAATTTGACACGCTTTTATTTGGGGTTGTTCGGACCCGAATCGGAGCTGATATGATGAGAACTCGGTTTTCGGAAAATCCTCATAAGGGTTAGTACACAGGAAATGGGAGAAAATTGAGTCGGACCGTTTTCTTGATATTTTTTCATAATTTGTCCCTATAGGTTTGTAAAATTTGACACACTTTTATTTGGGGTTGTTCGGATCCGAATCGGAGCTGATGCGATGAGAACTCGGTTTTCAGAAAATTCTCATAGTGGTTAGTACACGGAAAATGGGAGAAAATCGAGTCAGACTGTTTCTTCATTTTTCCATAATTTGTCCCTATGGGTTTATAAAATTTGACACGCTTTTATTAAGGGTTGTTCGGATTCGAATCGGAGCTGATGCGATGAGAACTCGGTTTTCAGAAAATTCTCATAGTGGTTAGTACACGGAAAATGGGCGAAAATCGAGTCGGACTGTTTTCTTCATTTTTTCACAATTTTGGGTTTATAAAATTTGACACGCTTTTATTTGGGGTTGTTCGGACCCGAATCGGATCTGATACGATGAGAACTCGATTTTCGGAAAATTCTCATAGGGGCTAGTACACCGAAAATGGGAGAAAATTGAGTCGGGCCGTTTTCTTGATATTTTTTCATGATTTGTCCCTATGGGTTTATAAAATTTGACACGCTTTTATTTGGGGTTGTTCGGATTCGAATCGGAGCTGATGCGATGAGAACTCGGTTTTCAGAAAATTCTCATAGTGGTTAGTACACGGAAAATGGGAGAAAATCGAGTCGGACTATTTTCTTCATTTTTTCATAATTTGTCCCTATGGGTTTATAAAATTTGACACGCTTTTATTTGGGGTTGTTCGGACCCGAATCGGAGCTGATACGATGAAAACTCGATTTTCGGAAAATTCTCATAGGGGTTAGCACACCGAAAATGGGAGAAAATTGAGTCGGTCCATTTTCTTGATATTTTTTCATGATTTGTCCCTATGTGTTTATAAAATTTGACACGCTTTTATTTGGGGTTGTTCGGACCCGAATCGGAGCTGATATGATGAGAACTCGGTTTTCGGAAAATCCTCATAAGGGTTAGTACACAGGAAATGGGAGAAAATTGAGTCGGACCGTTTTCTTGATATTTTTCATAATTTGTCCCTATGGGTTTGTAAAATTTGACACGCTTTTATTTGGGGTTGTTCGATCCGAATCGAGCCGATGCGATGAGAACTCGATTTTCGAAGATTCTCATAGTGGTTAGTACACTAAAATGGGAGAAACTCGTATCGGACTGTTTTCTTCATTTTCCCACAATTTGTCCCTATAGGTTTATAAAATTGGACACGCTTTTATTTGGGGTTGTTCGGACCCGAATCGGATTTGATACGATGAGAACTCAATTTTCGGAAAATTCTCATAGGGGCTAGTACACCGAAAATGGGAGAAAATCGAGTCGGGCCGTTTTCTTTATATTTTTTCATGATTGTCCCTATGAGTTTATAAAATTTGACACGCTTTTATTTGGGGTTGTTCGGATTCGAATCGGAGCTGATGCGATGAGAACTCGATTTTCAGAAAATTTGCATAGTGGTTAGTACACGGAAAATGGGAGAAAATCAAGTCAGACTGTTTCTTCATTTTTCCATAATTTGTCTCTATGGGTTTATAAAATTTGACATGCTTTTATTTGGGGTTGCTCGGACCCGAATCGGAGCTGATACGATGAGAACTCGATTTTCGGAAAATTCTCATAGGGGCTAGTACACCGAAAATGGGAGAAAATTGAGTCGGGCCGTTTTCTTGATATTTTTTCATGATTTGTCCCTATGGGTTTATAAAATTTTACACGCTTTTATTTGGGGTTGTTCGGATTCGAATCGGAGCTGATGCGATGAGAACTTGGTTTTCAGAAAATTCTCATAGTGGTTAGTACACGGAAAATGGGAGAAAATCGAGTCGGACTGTTTTCTTCATTTTTTCATAATTTGTCCCTATGGGTTTATAAAATTTGACACGCTTTTATTTGGGGTTGTTCAGACCCGAATCGGAGCTGATACGATGAGAACTCGATTTTCGAAAAATTCTCATAGGGGCTAGTACACCGAAAATGGGAGAAAATTGAGTCGGGCCGTTTTCTTGATATTTTTTCATGATTTGTCCCTATGGGTTTATAAAATTTGACATGCTTTTATTTGGGGTTGTTCGGATTCGAATCGGAGCTGATGCGATGAGAACTCGGTTTTCAGAAAATTCTCATAAGGGTTAGTACACAGGAAATGGGAGAAAATCGAATCAGACTGTTTCTTCATTTTTCCATAATTTGTCCCTATGGGTTTATAAAATTTGACACGCTTTTATTAAGGGTTGTTCGGATTCAAATCGGAGCTGGTGCGATGAGAACTCGGTTTTCAGAAAATTCTCATAGTGGTTAGTACACGGAAAATGGGAGAAAATCGAGTCGGACTGTTTTCTTCATTTTTCCACAATTTTGGGTTTATAAAATTTGACACGCTTTTATTTGGGGTTGTTCGGACCCGAATCGGATCTGATACGATGAGAACTCGATTTTCGGAAAATTCTCATAGGGGCTAGTACACCGAAAATGGGAGAAAATTGAGTCGGGCCGTTTTCTTGATATTTTTTCATGATTTGTCCCTATGGGTTTATAAAATTTGACACGCTTTTATTTGGGGTTGTTCGGATTCGAATCGGAGCTGATGCGATGAGAACTCGGTTTTCAGAAAATTCTCATAGGGGTTAGCACACCGAAAATGGGAGAAAATTGATTCGGTCCATTTTCTTGATATTTTTTCATGATTTGTCCCTATGTGTTTATAAAATTTGACACGCTTTTATTTGAGGTTGTTCGGACCCGAATCGGAGCTGATATGATGAGAACTCGGTTTTCGGAAAATCCTCATAAGGGTTAGTACACAAGAAATGGGAGAAAATTGAGTCGGACCATTTTCTTGATATTTTTTCATAATTTGTCCCTATGGGTTTGTAAAATTTGACACGCTTTTATTTGGGGTTGTTCGGATCCGAATCGGAGCTGATGCGATGAGAACTCGATTTTCAGAAGATTCTCGTAGTGGTTAGTACACGGAAAATGGGAGAAAATCGTATCGGACTGTTTTCTTCATTTTCCCACAATTTGTCCCTATAGGTTTATAAAATTGGACACGCTTTTATTTGGGGTTGTTCGGACCCGAATCGGATTTGATACGATGAGAACTCGATTTTCGGAAAATTCTCATAGGGGCTAGTACACCGAAAATGGGAGAAAATCGAGTCGGGCCGTTTTCTTTATATTTTTTCATGATTGTCCCTATGAGTTTATAAAATTTGACACACTTTTATTTGGGGTTGTTCGGATTCGAATCGGAGCTGATGCGATGAGAACTCGATTTTCAGAAAATTTGCATAGTGGTTAGTACACGGAAAATGGGAGAAAATCAAGTCAGATTGTTTCTTCATTTTTTTTCATAATTTGTCCCTATGGGTTTATAAAATTTGACACGCTTTTATTTGGGGTTGTTCAGACCCGAATCGGAGCTGATACGATGAGAACTCGATTTTCGAAAAATTCTCATAGGGGCTAGTACACCGAAAATGGGAGAAAATTGAGTCGGGCCGTTTTCTTGATATTTTTTCATGATTTGTCCCTATGGGTTTATAAAATTTGACACGCTTTTATTTGGGGTTGTTCGGACCCGAATCGGATCTGATACGATGAGAACTCGATTTTCGGAAAATTCTCATAGGGGCTAGTAGACCGAAAATGGGAGAAAATTGAGTCGGGCCGTTTTCTTGATATTTTTTCATGATTTGTCCCTATGGGTTTATAAAATTTGACACGCTTTTATTTGGGGTTGTTCGGATTCGAATCGAGCCGATGCGATGAGAACTCGGTTTTAAAATTCTCATAGTGGTTAGTACACGGAAAATGGGAGAAAATCGAGTCGGACTATTATCTTCTTTTTCATAATTTGTCCCTATGGGTTTATAAAATTTGACACGCTTTTATTTGGGGTTGTTCGGACCCGAATCGGAGCTGATACGATGAGAACTCGATTTTCGGAAAATTCTCATAGGGGTTAGCACACCGAAAATGGGAGAAAATTGATTCGGTCCATTTTCTTGATATTTTTTCATGATTTGTCCCTATGTGTTTATAAAATTTGACACGCTTTTATTTGGGGTTGTTCGGACCCGAATCGGAGCTGATATGATGAGAACTCGGTTTTCGGAAAATCCTCATAAGGGTTAGTACACAGGAAATGGGAGAAAATTGAGTCGGACCGTTTTCTTGATATTTTTTCATAATTTGTCCCTATGGGTTTGTAAAATTTGACACGCTTTTATTTGGGGTTGTTCGTGTAACACCCCCAGATCAAACCAGGAATATTACACGCCGCAGACCCTCTCCGTGAGGATCCACCAGGCTAGACATCAAAACAACACATTACATTACATACCGACGAATCAAAATAACAGACCAATAGACCGATTTGGTCTTTCGTCACTGACTTAAAAATCAAAATACATAAACTCATCCAGACTCATACCCACGCAAGGGTAAAATACTAGCAACAACGAACAATAAGACAGCGGAAGAGACAATACAATGAACTCCGACTAACTGAACCCAAAACTGGCCTTCGTGTGATTAGTATCATTCGTCTTTCATCATCCCTCGTGCCGATCCTGTGTCTTGCTCCCGAAAACCTGCATGTACCTGGACACAATACAGATATCCACCCCCCGATTTCTCGGGGGTTAGCAAAACTCCACTGTTTCGCTAGTGCAAGTATAAAGTGCAAATACGAGCCATACACAACACATTCCGAGAATATAACGAAAGACTTCCCGAGATATATCTAGTTAAAAAATAGTTCAAGTCTTGAAAGCAGAAACGAAGCAAGTAAGCATTTTGAAAACATTTCCAAATCTCAGGAGTTTTGAAAACATCAAAAATTGGAAATGTTCTTAATTCCTCGAAGCCATTTAGTGGTCACAGCCCCAAAGTTCATTTTTCAAAATACAAATCTGTTTAACAAAACACGGGGTCCACGACCCAACCATTCCGGTCACAAAACACAGGGTCCACGACCCGATCATCCACGTCAATTCACTTTTAAAAGAACACATTACACATATCACATTATTCCTATGCCATTCTAGTCAAGCACCAAGACTCGATATATAATGTCTCTCGACCCCAAGCACAAAGCATTGTGATACTCCGGACAATATCACAATTAACGAAAACATCAACGTCAGCCTCAAGATGAAAACCACAACTGGTAACCCGCGGCCGTACCCCTTAGTATCGACCCCCAGACATCCCGTGGGACACTCCGGGTGGGAAACCACTTCCGCGGCCGTACCCCTTAGTATCGACCCCCAGACATCCCGTCGGACACTCCGGGTGGAAGTTCATCCACACACGCACCCAAGTCCACTTCCGTGGCCGTACCCCTTAGTATCGACCCCCAGACATCCCGTCGGACACTCCGGGTGGAAGGAACAACACACACACGTTCCAAAATCACGCTTGCAAACCACAAGCCTCGAAGGTCAATCACAGATATATAGTCGAGGTACCTTACTAGAATGGCGTTCATCCAACATATACTCACGACCAAGTAATGATACGATTCACAAGGACGCGCAAGATTTCAACAAAGACCGAACGACACAACTAATATCACACAAACTCACATATTCATCCATAAACACGTGACTCCAAGCACATAATTTCACAAGAGAGTTACATCAGACATTTACCGACGCCATAATCATACATAATGACGTCACATGAAAGTAAGGCGATCCTATACTCCACTAACACACATATCCAACTAAACATATTAATTCCCGACACACACGGTTCACCTTTACGAAAAGCATGATGGTAAATATACCGATTCTTTTGAAAAATGGTTATAAATATTTATTTAGCACATATCGACGATTAACAACCATAATATCCACAAAACACGTAATGTATGGGCAAGATACTTGCCTCGAAACCACGATCGCAACAAGACGACGGATGAAATACGGTCGAATAGCCCCGAACCCCCGAACAATATCAAGAACGCAATAGCACCACGAGTACTACGAGAATAACACCACACGAATCATCAATCACCAAACGGGATTCAACATCGGAAATCCTCGAGCACCTATAATCCTCCGGAAGGAACAACAAAAGATGATTACGACAAGAATCAAGGCAAAAACGACGGAAATCCCAACAAACTATCGAAAGGAACTCATTGGGACATTTAATCGAACACTAAATGTTCAATAATTCCCAAGAACACTCGAATCGTCGATCGAGTTAAACAAACTTGATATATGGATATACAACCCATATAACATGATTAATAACATCATACTACACCAATCGATGTATCAAAATCGGATTAGAAATGAAATCAAGAACAATTCTCCGAAAAGTCAACTTGAAGGAAAATCAAGAAATATACCTTGATTCGACGAAATACACGGATTAGATGTTGATATAATCAACAAGGATCTTCCAAAATGCCTTGGAAATGATTAGAATCGGCCAAGAACTCCATTTCCCGTCGCACCCGTCGCCAATCGCCGAAAGAAGGAAAAAAATCGGGTAGAAATGAAATCGCCGAGCCGAGCTATATATAGCCGTGAGTTACGGCCAGAATCGGCAGCCTTACGGCCGTAACTCGGACACCTTACGGCCCGTACTCGGGCAGCCTTACGGCCGTAACCGCATTCGCTGCAATCAAAAATCGCGGCCTGGACACTTACTGGCCGTAACTCGCACACCTTACGGCCGTAATCGGCCTTCGTCAAAATCCGCCCCAGCGCTCATACGGCCGTACCCGATCACGCTTACGGCCGTAACTCGACACCTTACGGCCAGTAATCGGCACCTTACGGCGTAACTCGGCGAGCCAGGCCACCCTCCGTGTGACTTCGGCCGTAGCCACTCCGACGGCCCGGACGACCGAAACCCGAACACAGGTAAAAATCGAAGATACGGTTACGAAGTACTCGCAAAGACGAATCAAGCACTAAGAGAACACACGATTCCGACCATCCGAAGTGTCGGAATTCGACAACGGAAATAATTACCCCAAACTTTGGGAAATTACAAAAATGGCCCAAAACGTCCGAAAATCACGATACGTGATCGAAACACCGAACCAAAGCTCGCAACATGAATAATAACATTAAATGAACTTGCGAGAAACTCGAAACAATAGTTTCGGATGAGATTCGCAAGAATCGAGCTCAAGTGCGGAAAAGTCGCTAAAAAGCACGGAACTCAACAAAACAACACCGAAACGAACTCGGATGACAAAAAGTGAAGAATTAATCATTCTCGAAATGACGAAATGGTCATGAGCGAGTCGTCAAAACGGACTTCCGCCAAAAAAAAGAAAATTACCGAAATTCGAAATTGCGGATATTACATTCTACCCTCCTTAAAAGAAGTTTCGTCCCGAAACTTAAAACAAGTAGGGGGAAGCAATATACCCTGCCAGGAAAACTCGACGAGATACGCAAAAACCGAAAACTCGCGCCCGACGGCGAAACGCTGCAAGAAACGCAAAGAGACATACTGTAACACCCCCAAATCCTATTGGGTTATTACAGTGCCGTGGACCCCACGCCAGGAGATCCACCAGGCGAACATGACTAAAAATACATTAATTAACACAACAAGGGAAAATCATAGTCCCTACCATGATATCCGACACAATATTCCGATAAGGAATTTTTAACGACAGAAGTGGCCTACATGGCCAAAATGAAAAACAACAACCTCCACGAACATCCTGTCGTAATACAACATGACAACAACTGACCAACAATGAACAACTCGGACTAGTATCGCTCGAATGCCTCGTTGCCAACGTCATGCCTCTGTGTCTCAACTCTCTCCTCGCAAGCACCTAAAACATGAAAACATGTTCCGCCCCCACGGGGTCAGTCATCCAGATAATGAACATCAAATACCTGTATAACATGATATGCATCCAAAGCGTAATGAAACGGTACAATGATGATAATAATACGAGATGCTCACAAACCAAGGTAAGAATTGAGCATTCGTGAAATACTATGCCCACGGCATACTATTAATAATTCGGACGTGTTAGAACATAAATGCCCAACGGCGAATTATAATCACAGAATACCACAATGAATTAAACGACATGAACCAAACCAGAACTGAATTAATTATGAATCAAAATGCCCGAAAGCTCCGATAAAATTACCAGAACCATAATAAAGGCTTGAAAGCCGTTCAGCGGAAATTAACAAATATCACAAACACCTGAAGTCTAAAAAGCGAAGTCAGAATAATGAGGGCGAAGCACGCACGGCCGTATCACAATGAGGGCGAAGCGGCATCGGCCAGTATCACAATTAGGGCCGAAGCCACGGCATCCAGCCGTATCACAATTAGGGCCGAAGCCACGGCACGAAGCCGTATCACAATGAGGGCCGAAGCCACAGCATCCAGCCGTATCACAATGAATGATAGTGTGCTGCCTTGAGTCGGCCAACACGATGATAGTAACACACGGATAGACACCGTCCTTGACAGTCCCAAATTAACACCTCGATTGCCTTAGAACGGCCAACCGACAACAATGATGCAGCGGATGATTTAATACCTCGATTGCCTAAAACGGTCAATCGACAACAATGATACCATAGATGATTGAACACTTCGATTTGCACGAGCGCCAATCGATGACAATGATACGATGAATGAGTGAATACCTCGATTGCCTTAGAAAGGTCAATCGATAACAATGATTTAGGGAATGATTGAACATTTCGATTTACCCGAGAACGGCAATTGATAACAATGATATGAAGGATGCCTCGGCACCTTTAATCGATTCTGACGCGAAGATGAGAAATGAGTAAGCCAATGCCTTAAATCGGCTGTCTGACTTTAATGACAATCGAACAGAATAACAATGATCTCAACGATATCTTAAATTGAAATCTATATTAACAACAATCGATACATCGATACCGCAAACCGCTATCGACAATGACATTAATAATGAGTATCACAATGCCTTGGATCGGCCGTTAACGAACAACAATAACATTTGGCAAAATTGCCGAAGGTATCGTATCGAACGATCTCTTGATATCAATGAATTCATGAAGAGACTAAGTCTCGGAATGATACAACACATTCATACACATACATGATGACATTAGCTCATTGACCAAGACAAGTATAAAACTTGCCTCAATACCGAAGGCGAGAAGGTACTTCCACGATCAACGCCCTTAGTGAAATTACCGGCCGCTCGAACAACCTTAAACAACACAAAACCAACAATTCTCTTAATACATGAATCAATCATGATCACAACCAACTCAAAAATCGATTCAACAATACCGAAACTCATTGGGGCATTTAAACAACGCGTTGTAAACAATCTCCAATTGTTTACAACCAAAACTCATTTACATCCGAAACCAACTCCAAATGAATGATTCAAAACCACCAAAAACTCATGAATACTATCAATAATCTAATAGGAATACTTAGAACGATATTTCAACAACATTTAGTCGAAAACCCCCAAAATTCCAAAGTCAACCCGTAAGGGTTCTTGAACAATTCCTCAATTATTCACAAATCCGAAAATTACACCAATGAATCCGTAGAAATACATGTATCCAAGATAGATAATCCATATCTAACATATTCCAAAGATAATATCGATTTAACACGAAGAGATCGGAAGCAAAACACCCAAGATCCGAAATTCTAGATCCAAGAATCATTACCTTGATTTGGAGTGATGAAACTGATTTAGATGATGATTAATCCAACTTAGGAGCTTGAAAATGATGCTAGATGATTGCACTCGAAAAGACCTTTCCGAATCGCCCGAGCTCGTCGAAATGATGGAGAAATGAAGAAATGACAAAGGTTGGACCGAATCGTCCTATTTATATTGTCCCAGCTTAGCGCACGCTATGACTTGATATTTAGCGTGCGCTAGCGGTTTACTGGGCACTCCAGTGAGGTCTGAAATGCCTCGTTAGCGTGCGCTACGACTTGGTAGCGTGCGCTAACACCTTACCGATAGCGTGCGCTATTCCATATTGTTAGCGTGCGCTAACTGATGTCTGATACCCAACGACTGAAATCCAGAACCTACTGTCCTCTGTCTTGCACGCGTTAGCGTGCGCTACTAAAGTGACTTAGCGTGCGTTGCCAACACAATTAGCGTACGCTACTTACCACTCGTAGCGTGCGCTACGAATTTCCCAAATCAGCCCAGTACCTTCTGGACTGTCTGCCTCACTTGCGCTAGCGTGCGCTAATACTGAATCATTGCGTGCGTTACATGCACCTTATTAGCGCGCGCTAACTACAATGTGTAGCGTGCGCTACCTCTCAAACTGCAAATAAAAACATGATGATGATGACGACAACAATTTCGGCTCGATCTCAAACAGTGATGATCCCAAAATACGCCGAATGGTGAACATAGTTGACTGAATATGAATGATGAATGATTATTACTGAGTGAAAAAAATTGAGTGACGATTCTTGAATGATAATAAATGAATTCACAAATGTATTACATACTCCCCTTAAAAAGAGTTTCGTCCTCGAACCGAGGGTAAACAACTCGGGATATGAACTATCCATCACGATCTGAAAACAATAACGCCCAAATAGTCCTCGGGACCAAATCAACCGCAAGCCCAAGTCCCCAAGACTTGATGTCTCGAAACACAGTGAACGATTTCTCAAATTATCACGAAATCTCGAGCACAACGCCGGAGGTATGAACTCCCAACAAATGATCCAAATCTCAAGATTCTCAAATATAATCATAATAAGATAGATCAACAATAAATGATCCATGATCACGATACATTATTACTGATAGATTAACACAGTCATCCAAAAACAAGGTTACATCTCAAATGTACCCAACATCGATATCCTTCCATATCCTCGATTTCCTCTATCTCAACGATTTAAGGTATATCTGACGATGAACTCGCCGCTAACTAAGACCTCAGAAGGTCACGAGAATGAAAGTGACAAAAATGAATGATGAATGATAAATGACTACAAATCCGACACGGATTTAGAATGACTCACCAAGGTGAATTACTAATGTCATGAGTGATAGTTCCTGAAGTGATTGGAACCGCCGTTCCTCGTGAATTGAATGACTAATCGATAATTATGAGTCCCCATATGATTGATATATATGATGAATGAATTATATGAATGAATGAACGACACTGAAATGAATGATTATACTATTAACGCACAAGAATTAACTTGTTCAAACCGGTGATGAATGTCCTTACCTCTGGCCCTCGAGGCCTGATAGGGTCCCTTGGATGATGCACGGGCTGAAGTAAAGAAGTCTCTCGAGGCCCTCGAGCTCTCTTGAGATTTACTGGCGCTAGAACCCCTGCAGTATTTCTGCCGGTGTCCCTGCCTCCCACACAGAAAACAAACAATAGCTGGCACCGTGCACCGGGTACTAACGTGACCTGCCGAATCACGATTAAAGCAAACAACGGTCGAACTCGTCGCTCGAGAGGAAGATGTTGTTCCAGACGAAGACGACTAGAAAACGACCCCTTGGATGGCGGAGCCCGATGTCCCTCTGAACGAGCCGGCATTCTAGTCCTCTTACTCAAGAAACTCAAGGATGCTTCGAGTAAGCTCCTTGATCAAAAGCTCGCTCCAAGAGCCTTCCCGATGAACTCACTAAGTGAATTACAATTGTGGTTGAACAACTGCATCCTCAATCTGCGGATTTAGCCTCTTGCTAAAATACTTAATTTTATCCGCCTCGGACGGATAATTGTGAAGCAAATCAAGTAGTCCTGAAACTTCTCGGCGATGACAATAACACCCTCGTCCCCATCGGGTTCGGGGTTCAAAACCTCGACAACTTAGCTTCACGAAGTGGAGCCGGATAATACCTCTCTAACATGAGAGTCTTGAACTCGCTCCAAATACAATCACGATCGATGGGTTTCACGAGAAAGCCACCACGAATAAGCGCCCTTACTCAAGTAATAAGCCGCTCGCCACTTTACTCTCCTCCGACACCGAACCATGTCGAAGAGTTTATCAAAATGCTCGAGCCAATGAACAATATCGGTGGTTCGACGAACCCTCAAAAGTAGGCGGCATCGGCGAGAGATATCGCCAACAATCGATTCACTCCTCGGTGGTCCATGAAATGGCACTGTATCCTGTTGCGGTGGACCACAACCCATCGAGGTCTGCATGGTCTCCACTATCCGCGTCATCTCGAGTCATCTGGGCCATCATGCCTGCATAAATATGAATGGATCAACCCGAACACCTTCCGAGTGAGATGCCTCTCGGGTACGACTCCTGACGGTGAATGATTATCTGGCGATGAATGAGTAGCCTCATTTGTTTGATGAATTAATGATATCCCTCGCGTTCGTGTGGGCATGCACACGAGATCCGGGTTCGGCCCGCACCGCGGCCTCTTCCCCTGCGTCCTCTGACAGCTCTATCCATACTGAAGTAGGAAAGTCACATGATTATAGATTCCGCATGAATATCGTATTATGATTACGTTACAGAGTGACAACAATGAGCATACACGCTCTAACACAATGAATGCATTAATGATTTAATGAAATGATCATCGACATTACGTCAGAGTATGATAAGACCGTATGAAACATCAAATGAGGTAACATGATTGCCTGATGAAATTCATGAAATGATTACCTTGAACAAGTTAACAAGGTTGAAAATTAGATCCTCAAGATCAACAACTGAACCGTGAGATGGGCTGAATGATTAATGAATTAACTGAACAATGAGATTGACTGAATGAGGAATGAATTAACTGAGCAATGAGATTGACTGAGTGACGAGTGAATTAGCTAAACGATGAGATTAATTGAGTGATGAATGAAGCAACTGAGTAATTGATATTGACTGAATGATGAATGAATTAACTGAGTGATGAATGAGTTAACTGAGTGATGACTTAACTGGGTAATGATATTGACTGAGTGATGAATGAATTATCTGAGTGATGAATTGACTGAGTAATGATATTGACTGAGTAATGAATGAATAATCAGAGTGAAGAATAGAATGAGTAATGAAATTGGATGAGAAATGAAGGAATTATCCGAGTGATGAATTGATCGAGTAATGATATTGGTGAGTAATGAATGAATTATCGAGTGATGAATTAGTGAGTAATGATATTGGTGAGTAATGAATGAATTATCGAGTGATGAATTGGTGAGTAATGATATTGACTGAGTAATGAATGAATTAACATAATCGACAAGATCAGCATGACGATTGAGGATTATTAACCGATGAATGAGTTGATCCTTAATGCTTACACAAGCCACACGTGTCCCAAAACAATTAGTCATGAATCAATCATAACACTAATATCACATATAGGTTTCAACAAGGCACGAACAATTAATGACATGATGAATGTATGAACATAAAGAGAATCGAGTCCTTACACAGGTCATACGAAGCTTCGAGGTCTCGCGATACTAGTCTTCACTGACGACGACTCGATGAATGAATGACTCGTGCAGTCGTACTAATATTACGACTCACAAAACCTGACTGACTAGATTGTCATAACCTGACAATCCCACTACTACCGCGTCGGTAGGACCACATAACTCACATCTCAGGGTATTTCACAACCCAAAGCGCTCTGATACCATTTCTGTAACACCCCCAAATCCTATTGGGTTATTACAGTGCCGTGGACCCCACGCCAGGAGATCCACCAGGCGAACATGACTAAAAATACATTAATTAACACAACAAGGGAAAATCATAGTCCCTACCATGATATCCGACACAATATTCCGATAAGGAATTTTTAACGACAGAAGTGGCCTACATGGCCAAAATGAAAAACAACAACCTCCACGAACATCTGTTCGGGTAATACAACATGACAACAACTGACCAACAATGAACAACTCGGACTAGTATCGCTCGAATGCCTCGTTGCCAACGTCATGCCTCTGTGTCTCAACTCTCTCCTCGCAAGCACCTAAAACATGAAAACATGTTCCGCCCCCACGGGTCACCATCCAGATAATGAACATCAAATACACGTATAACATGATATGCATCCAAAGCGTAATGAAAGCGGTACAATGATGATAATACGAGATGCTCACAAACCAAGGTAAGAATTGAGCATTCGTGAAATACTATGCCCACGGCATACTATTAATACTGTTCGAGGTTAGAACATAAATGCCCAACGGCGAATTATAATCACGAATACCACAATGAATTAAACGACATGAACCAAACCAGAATCAATTAATTATGAATCAAAATGCCCGAAAGCTCCGATAAAATTACGAACCATAATAAAGGCTTGAAAGCCGTTCGGAAATTAACAAATATCACAAACACGAAGTCAAAAGCGGCCATTTGTAATAATGAGGGCGAAGCCACGGCACGGCCGTATCACAATGAGGGCGAAGCCACGGCATCGGTAGTATCACAATTAGGGCGAAGCCACGGCATCGGCCGTATCACAATTAGGGCGAAGCCACGCACGGCCGTATCACAATGAGGGCCGAAGCCACATCGGCCGTATCACAATGAATGATAGTGTCTTGCCTTGAGTCGGCCAACACGATGATAGTAACACACGGATAGACACCGTCCTTGTGATCCCAAATTAACACCTCGATTGCCTTAGAACGGCCAACCGACAACAATGATGCAATGGATGATTTAATACCTCGATTGCCTAAAACGGTCAATCGACAACAATGATACCATAGATGATTGAACACTTGATTTGCACGAGAACGGCAATCGATGACAATGATTCGATGTATGTGTGAATACCTCGATTGCCTTAGAAAGGTCAATCGATAACAATGATTTAGGGAATGATTGAACATTTCGATTTACGAGCGGCAATTCGATAACAATGATATGAAGGATGCCTCGGCACCTTTAATCGATTACCGACAGCGAAGATGAGAAATGAGTAAGCCAATGCCTTAAATCGCCTGCATGCGACTTTAATGACAATCCGAACAGGAATAACAATGATCTCAACGATATCTTAAATTGAAATCTATATTAACAACAATCGATACATCGATACCGCAAACCGGCTATCGACAATGACATTAATAATGAGTATCACAATGCCTTGAATCGGCCGTTAACGAACAACAATAACATTTGGCAAAATTGCCGAAAGGTATCGTATCGAACGATCTCTTGATATCAATGAATTCATGAAGAGACTAAGTCTCGGAATGATACAACACATTCATACACATACATGATGACATTAGCTCATTGACCAGTACAAGTATAAAACTTGCCTCAATACCGAAGGCGAGAAGGTACTTCCACGATCAACGTCCTTAGTGAAATTACCGGTCGCTCGAACAACCTTAAACAACACAAAAACCAACAATTCTCTTAATACATGAATCAATCATGATCACAACCAACTCAAAAATCGATTCAACAATACCCGAAACTCATTGGGGCATTTAAACAAACGCGTTGTAAACAATCTCCAATTGTTTACAACCAAAACTCATTTACATCCGAAACCAACTCCAAATGAATGATTCAAAACCACCAAAAACTCATGAATACTATCAATAATCCAATAGGAATACTTAGAACGATATTTCAACAACATTTAGTCGAAAACCCCCAAAATTCCAAAGTCAACCCGTAAGGGTTCTTGAACAATTCCTCAATTATTCACAAATCCCGAAAATTACACCAATGAATCCGTAGAAATACATGTATCCAAGATAGATAATCCATATCTAACATATTCCAAAGATAATATCGATTTAACACGAAGAGATCGGAAGCAAAACACCCAAGATCCGAAATTCTAGATCCAAGAATCATTACCTTGATTTGGAGTGATGAAACTGATTTAGATGATGATTAATCCAACTTAGGAGCTTGAAAATGATGCTAGATGATTGCAGCTCGAAAAGACCTTTCCGAATCGCCGAGCTCGTCGAAATGATGGAGAAATGAAGAAATGACAAAGGTTGGACCGAACTGTCCTATTTATATTGTCGACTTAGCGCACGCTATGACTTGATATTTAGCGTGCGCTAGCGGTTTCTTGGCGATCCGGTGAGGTGCGAAATGCCTCGTTAGCGTGCGCTACGACTTGGTAGCGTGCGCTAACACCTTACCGATAGCGTGCGCTATTCCATATTGTTAGCGTGCGCTAACTGATGTCTGATACCCAACGACTGAAATCCAGAACCTACTGTCCTCTGTCTTGCACGCGTTAGCGTGCGCTACTAAAGTGACTTAGCGTGCGTTGCCAACACAATTAGCGTACGCTACTTACCACTCGTAGCGTGCGCTACGAATTTCCCAAATCAGCCCAGTACCTTCTGGACTGTCTGCCTCACTTGCGCTAGCGTGCGCTAATACTGAATCATTGCGTGCGTTACATGCACCTTATTAGCGCGCGCTAACTACAATGTGTAGCGTGCGCTACCTCTTAAACTGCAAATAAAAACATGATGATGATGACGACAACAATTTCGGCTCGATCTCAAACAGTGATGATCCCAAAATACGCCGAATGGTGAACATAGTTGACTGAATATGAATGATGAATGATTATTACTGAGTGAAAAAAAAAATTCTGAGTGACAGTTACTGAATGATAATAAATGAATTCACAGCCGGGTATTACACATACGGCGTGAAAACACGCTCCACGACGACCAATACAACGTCGCCGTTAGGAACATAATAAAGTCAACAAGTGACAAGCGTCAGCAAACAGATAGTATAATCAAGTCGATTATCCAGACAATCACAAAACACAACGAACGAAAATCAACAGGATTGACCAACCCAACGGTACATCAATCAAAACGCGGGCCAACCGCTGAACAAATACAGAATTCCACCGCCCAAGGGTTGGAAGATTGAAAACGAGACTAACTTCCCGAACTTAAGGGAATTTCGAAGGAGTCTGAATGTTCAACAATCACGAAACGAGATCAACAAAAACTGAACAATCAAACGATCGAACCACAAAGATCGAGACAACAAAAATCGAACGATCATGTTCGGATCACGAAGAACAATAAGGTTCAACCGACAATTCCGAGGTTCACATCTCGACTCGAGACAAAACATGATCCGGTGAAAACAACAAGATGCACACTCGTATAAGATCCACAGAAAGGAAATAATAATTGAAAAGTCACAACGACGAGCGAGTAATTCGAAATAATACCACCTCGTTCGATCAACAAAAGCAAGGGCGGGACAAGCTCGAAAATGTCAATGAACATAAACGAGTCGACAGAGTCGAAAATACGAAGTTCCAAATCCGATCCACTTCGAATAAGAGAACTAGTAAAACCAGATGATGTCACTTCCGAACAAGGTTCACAAGAATCGAACCGAACTCGAAAAAGTCACAACGATAACCAGTTGACCCAAAACAAGATCACGGCTCGTTCGAACGACGAAACCGAAATACGAACAAGTTCGAAAGTATCAACGAACACGAGCGAGTCGATAGACTCGAGAAAGAGAAAATGCAGAGTCTAAAAACAACATGGGTACTACATTCGACCTCTTATAAAATAAGGTCGCCCCGCAACTCACAATGAAATCAAGGTGACGACACAACAAGCAACCGCGAAACATCCTTCAAAGGCCTCTCAAAGCCGATTCCGATGATCAGTCTTTGAGCGCGAACTTCGAAAGTCTCGGTAGCTAATTCGCAAACGGAATTCGGTGTCCCTCGAGTCCACACTTGAAATGTGTTACCGACGAGAAGGACAGTTTACACGTGCATGCCCCGGCACATCACGGTTGAAACGTCTCGGCTCGGCATACCGAAAATACAAATGCTAGATACAATGGGGCACAACGTCGCAAAACAACATAGCGGAGATGCCAACTCAAAGACAACAAAGAATCATAACACATACCATATACAACGATTACCATCATAAAGTAATACACACACAAACACTACGGCAGAACGGTATCGTTCGGCGACCTCAACGGCCCGAACGATAACCAGCACATAATTTCAACCATCATGAAACAATCACACATGTACACAAACGTACAAACTCAAGCTTCAACAGCTCACACCCGTGCGACAACACGCAAATCACTCCGAGGTGACAAACAGTAAATACCAGTTCATACCTCTCACAGAAGACTAGTACAACAAATGCGTGGCAACGCCTCGACGTTCATGCCACCAATTCGATCACAATTCGGGGTTAACACCGTAACGAAAGTTCGAAAACCATACACGCATTTCCGGTCCGCAAACAGGAATGATAGGTTTTAAAAACAAAAACCACCTTTGAAGACAGTTTGGAAACACCAGTTGATCTTGAGTATCATTTTACAAAAAGTTGAACAAACATCATTTTCGAGACTTTGAAAATCATCTTTCGTTTGAACAAAAATGAGGACACCTTCTCGTAGTGAAAAACTTTCAAAAATATTCGACCCTTGGGTCTAAGCAACTGCATTTGAAAATATCTCAAAAATATTTTTGGTCCTCAACCGGAAATTTTTTGAAATGTATTGCGGCATTAGAAAACACCTTGAAAACACCGCAAGAAAATAATTCGTTTTAAAAGTACGTCTCGAATTTTAATTTTCTAAGACACTCAAGGTTTTCAAAAATAATTCAATGGGCTAGAATGCCCAAAAATTTCGTAATTACAAGGAACAATATAGCGCCGTGGGTCCCGCGGAACCCACCAGGCTAAAAACCATTCACAAAAACGCCAAAAAGGCCGATGACGGTAATATTTCAAAAACTCACAAAATCCATTTACAAAATACTAAATACCGTCATAAGAAT
Source organism: Orobanche coerulescens (assembly GCA_033398695.1). Lineage (NCBI taxonomy): Eukaryota > Viridiplantae > Streptophyta > Magnoliopsida > Lamiales > Orobanchaceae > Orobanche > Orobanche coerulescens. The sequence continues at coordinate 239,274 of JAWKAU010000159.1, forward strand.
TTCGCCAAAATGATCAAGGCCATAATGCCAAAAACTCGGTTAATGGAATCAATTTTCGAAATAAAACTCAGTCGGTAAAATACCGAAAATCATTACAAAGGAACTCACGCAGCGGATAAAAGAAATAAAGTCAAACATGCACAATCCATCAACACTACTCCTCATATGAACGAAGTATTAGAGTCAAGTAACCACATATCACGAAATCAAAATTCATAAAAGAATTCCGTCGCTTAACAAATAATCATAAAAATAGCTCGTGTCATACGAGGCACAACACAAAGAAGGGAGACTTACAGCCACAGGTCGCACGAACACTACAAAAAAAACAGTTTTTACCGACGCCATTTACCGACGCCAGCACCGCCGTTGTTAAACTTATAATTTACCGACGCCATTTACCGACGCCCGTACCGCCGTTGTTAAATTTATAATTTACCGACGCCATTGCCGACGACCGATTCGCAGACTTATTTTTTTTACAATTAACGACGCCGTTTACCGACGCCATTTACCGACGCCATTACTGACGCCATTTTGGCGTTGGTAAATTTTTTTTTTTTTTTTTTTAAAATTTACCGACGCCGTTTACGCCATTACCGACGCCATTTTCGGCGTCGGTAATTTTTTAACACAATCCCACATCGAAAAAACATCAATATTTTTGGTGGTTTATAAACCAAAATCCTTCTCAACCATTTGAAATTGAATGGAGCCCGAACACGATCCGCCGGACCCGCACACCCACCCGACCCAGACTGGACTCGACCGAACCCTCACTTTGAGCCGGACCTAACCCTTTGAGCCCCGCCCGAGTCCCGACTCCGACTTTTTATTTTTTTAATTTAACGACGCCAAAAATGGCGTCAGTAAATGTGGCGTCGGAAAATGGCGTCGGTAAAAAATTACCGTCGAGCGTTTTTCCAACGGCGATTTGCCGTCGGTAATGGCGTCGGTAATTTTTTTACCAACGCCATTTTCTGTTTTACCAACGCCATTTTGGCGTCGGTAAAAACTGTTTTTTTTGTAGTGGAAGATGATGATCGCCCACGATACTAATCACGACCAACAAACTCAGAAGACGCGTCGCGACACGACTTAGTCAGACATAATCCGACAAGACAAAACTCAATAGACACCACTGACCCGACAGCCTAGGTTTCCACAACCTAAGCTCTGATACCATAAATGTAACACCCCCATATCAAACCAGGAATATTACACGCCGCAGACCCTCTCCGTGAGGATCCACCAGGCTAGACATCAAAACAACACATTACATTACATACCGACGAATCAAAATAACAGACCAATAGACCGATTTGGTCTTTCGTCACTGACTTAAAAATCAAAATACATAAACTCATCCAGACTCATACCCACGCAAGGGTAAAATACTAGCAACAACGAACAATAAGACAGCGGAAGAGACAATACAATGAACTCCGACTAACTGAACCCAAAACTGGCCTTCGTGTGATTAGTATCATTCGTCTTTCATCATCCCTCGTGCCAATCCTGTGTCTTGCTCCCGAAAACCTGCATGTACCTGGACACAATACAGATATCCACCCCCCGATTTCTCGGGGGTTAGCAAAACTCCACTGTTTCGCTAGTGCAAGTATAAAGTGCAAATACGAGCCATACACAACACATTCCGAGAATATAGCGAAAGACTTCCCGAGATATATCTAGTTAAAAAATAGTTCAAGTCTTGAAAGCAGAAACGAAGCAAGTAAGCATTTTGAAAACATTTCCAAATCTCAGGAGTTTTGAAAACATCAAAAATTGGAAATGTTCTTAATTCCTCGAAAGCCATTTAGGGTCACAGCCCCAAAGTTCATTTTTCAAAATACAAATCTGTTTAACAAAACACGGGGTCCACGACCTAACCATTCCGGTCACAAAACACAGGGTCCACGACCCGACCATCCACTTCAATTCACTTTTAAAAGAACACATTACACATATCACATTATTCCTATGCCATTCTAGTCAAGCACCAAGACTCGATATATAATGTCTCTCGACCCCAAGCACAAAGCATTGTGATACTCCGGACAATATCACAATTAACGAAAACATCAACGTCAGCCTCAAGATGAAAACCTGGCTCGTAACCCGCGGCCGTACCCCTTAGTATCGACCCCGGACATCCGTCGGACACTCGGGTGGGAAACCACTTCCGCGGCCGTACCCCTTAGTATCGACCCCGGACATCCCGTCGGACACTCCGGTAGGAAGTTCATCCACACACGCACCCAAGTCCACTTCCGTGGCCGTACCCCTTAGTATCGACCCCCAGACATCCCGTCGGACACTCCGGGTGGAAGGAACAACACACACACACGTTCCAAAAATCACAGTTGCAAACCACAAGCCTCGAAGGTCAATCACAGTATATATAGTCGAGGTACCTTACTAGAATGGCCAGTTCATCCAACATATACTCACGACCAAGTAATGATATGATTCACAAGGACGCGCAAGATTTCAACAGCACCGAACGACACAACTAATATCACACAAACTCACATATTCATCCATAAACACGTGACTCCAAGCACATAATTTCACAAGAGAGTTACACTGTACATTTACCGACGCCATAATCATACATAATGACGTCACATGAAAGTAAGGCGATCCTATACTCGTCACTAACACACATATCCAACTAAACATATTAATTCCCGACACACACGGTTCACCTTTACGAAAAGCATGATGGTAAATATACCGATTCTTTTGAAAAATGGTTATAAATATTTATTTAGCACATATCGACGATTAACAACCATAATATCCACAAAACACGTAATGTATGGGCAAGATACTTGCCTCGAAACCACGATCGCAACAAGACGACGGATGAAATACGGTCGAATAGCCCCGAACCCCCGAACAATATCAAGAACGCAATAGCACCACGAGTATTACGAGAATAACACCACACGAATCATCAATCACCAAACGGGATTCAACATCGGAAATCCTCGAGCACCTATAATCCTCCGGAAGGAACAACAAAAGATGATTACGACAAGAATCAAGGCAAAAGCAGCGGAAATCCCAACAAACTATCGAAAGGAACTCATTGGGACATTTAATCGAACACTAAATGTTCAATAATTCCCAAGAACACTCGAATCGTCGATCGAGTTAAACAAACTTGATATATGGATATACAACCCATATAACATGATTAATAACATCATACTACACCAATCGATGTATCAAAATCGGATTAGAAATGAAATCAAGAACAATTCTCCGAAAAGTCAACTTGAAGGAAAATCAAGAAATATACCTTGATTCGACGAAATACACGGATTAGATGTTGATATAATCAACAAGGATCTTCCAAAATGCCTTGGAAATGATTAGAATCGGCCAAGAACTCCATTTCCCGTCGCACCCGTCGCCAATCGCCGAAAGAAGGAAAAAAATCGGGTAGGAAATGAAATCTGGCCGAGCCAGGCTATATATAGCCGGCAGAGTTACGGCCGTAACTCGGACACCTTACGGCCGTACTCGGCAGGCCTTACGGCCGTAACCGGCATTCGTCAAAAATCTGCCCAGCACCAGCCGGACACTTACGGCCGTAACTCGCACACCTTACGGCCGTAACCGGCCTTCGTCAAAATCCGCCCAGCGCTCATACGGCCGTACCCGATCACGCTTACGGCCGTAACTCGGACACCTTACGGCCGTAACCGGCACCTTACGGCCGTAACTCGGCCAGGCCAGGCCCTGCTCCGGCCGTGACTCGGCCGTGGCCACTCCGACGGCCCGGACGACCCCGAAACCCGAACCTGGGTAAAAATCGAAGATACGGTTACGAAGTACTCGCAAAGACGAATCCAAGCACTAAGAGAACACACGATTCCGACCATCCGAAGTGTCGGAATTCGACAACGGAAATAATTACCCCAAACTTTGGGAAATTACAAAAATGGCCCAAAACGTCCGAAAATCACGATACGTGATCGAAACACCGAACCAAAGCTCGCAACATGAATAATAACATTAAATGAACTTGCGAGAAACTCGAAACAATAGTTTCGGATGAGATTCGCAAGAATCGAGCTCAAGTGCGGAAAAGTCGCTAAAAAGCACGGAACTCAACAAAACAACACCGAAACGAACTCGGATGACAAAAAGTGAAGAATTAATCATTCTCGAAATGACGAAATGGTCATGAGCGAGTCGTCAAAACGGACTTCCGCCGAAAAAAAGAAAATTACCGAAATTCGAAATTGCGGATATTATATTCTACCCTCCTTAAAAGAAGTTTCGTCCCGAAACTTAAAACAAGTAGGGGGAAGCAATATACCCTGCCAGGAAAACTCGACGAGATACGCAAAAACCGAAAACTCGCGCCCGACGGCGAAACGCTGCAAGAAACGCAAAGAGACATACGGCGTGAAAACACGCTCCACGACGACCAATACAACGTCGCCGTTAGGAACATAATAAAGTCAACAAGTGACAAGCGTCGGCAAGCGGATAGTATAATCAAGTCGATTATCCGGACAATCACAAAACACAACGACGAAAATCAACAGGATTGACCAACCCAACGGTACATCAATCAAAAGCGGGCCAACCGAACAAATCTGAGAATTCCACCGCCCAAGGGTTGGAAGATTGAAAACGAGACTAACTTCCCGAACTTAAGGGAATTTCAAGGAGTCTGAATGTTCAACAATCACGAAACGAGATCAACAAAAGCGAACAATCAAACGATCGAACCACAAAGATCGAGACAACAAAAATCGAACGATCATGTTCGGATCACGAAGAACAATAAGGTTCAACCGACAATTCCGAGGTTCACATCTCGACTCGAGACAAAACATGATCCGGTGAAAACAACAAGATGCACACTCGTATAAGATCCACAGGAAAGGAAATAATAATTGAAAAGTCACAACGACGAACGAGTAATTCCGAAATAATACCACCCTCGTTCGATCAACAAAAGCAAGGGGCGGGACAAGCTCGGAAAATGTCAATGAACATAAACGAGTCGGCCAGTCGAAAATACGAAGTTCCAAATCCGATCCACTTGAATAAGAGAACTAGTAAAACCGGATGATGTCACTTCCGAACAAGGTTCACAAGAATCGAACCGAACTCGAAAAGTCACAGCGATAACCAGTTGACCCAAAACAAGATCACGGCTCGTTCGAGCAGCGAAACCGAAATACAGAACAAGTTCGAAAGTATCAACGAACACGAGCGAGTCGATAGACTCGAGAAAGAGAAAATGCAGGAGTCTAAAAACAACACGGGTACTACATTCGACCTCTTATAAAGAAGGTCGCCCGCAACTCACAACAATAAATCAAGGTGACGACACAACAAGCAATCGCGAAACATCCTTCAAAGGCCTCTCAAAGCCGATTCCGATGATCGTCTTTGAAGCGCGAACTTCGAAAGTCTCGGTAGCTAATTCGCAAAACGGAATTCGGTGTCCCTCGAGTCCACACTTGAAATGTGTTACCGACGAGAAGGACAGTTTACACGTGCATGCCCCGGCACATCACGGTTGAAACGTCTCGGCTCGGCATACCGAAAATACAAATGCTAGATACAATGGGGCACAACGTCGCAAAACAACATAGCGGAGATGCCAACTCAGCACAACAAAGAATCATAACACATACCATATACAACGATTACCATCATAAAGTAATACACACACAAACACTACAACAACGACGGTATCGTTCGGCGACCTCAACGGCCCGAACGATAACTAGAACATAATTTCAACCATCATGAAACAATCACACATGTACACAAACGTACAAACTCAAGCTTCAACAGCTCACACCCGTGCGACAACACGCAAATCACTCCGAGGTGACAAACAGTAAATACCAGTTCATACCTCTCACAGAGGACTAGTACAACAAATGCGTGGCAACGCCTCGACGTTCATGCCACCAATTCGATCACAATTCGGGGTTAACACCGTAACGAAAGTTCGAAAACCATACACGCATTTCCGGTCCGCAAACAGGAATGATAGGTTTTAAAAACAAAAACCACCTTTGAAGACAGTTTGGAAACACCAGTTGATCTTGAGTATCATTTTACAAAAAGTTGAACAAACATCATTTTCGAGACTTTGAAAATCATCTTGCGTTTGAACAAAAATGAGGACACCTTCTCGTAGTGAAAAACTTTCAAAATATTCGACCCTTGGGTCTAAGCAATCGCATTTGAAAATATCTCAAAATATTTTTGGTCCTCAACCGAAATTTTTTTGAAATGTATTGCGGCATTAGAAAACACATTGAAAACTCCTCAATAATATAATTAGTTTTTAAAGTACTTCTCGATTTTTAATTTTCTAAGACACTCAAGGTTTTCAAAATAATTCAATGGGCTAGAATGCCCAAAAATTTGAGTAATTACAAGGAACAATATAGCGCCGTGGGTCCCGTACGAACCCACCAGGCTAAAAACCATTCACAAAAACGCCAAAAAGGCCGATGACGGTAATATTTCAAAAACTCACAAAATCCATTTACAAAATACTAAATACCGTCATAAGAATTTCGCCAAAATGATCAAGGCCATAATGCCAAAAACTCGGTTAATGGAATCAATTTTCGAAATAAAACTCAGTCGGTAAAATACCGAAAATCATTACAAAGGAACTCACGCAGCGGATAAAAGAAATAAAGTCAAACATGCACAATCCATCAACACTACTCCTCATATGAACGAAGTATTAGAGTCAAGTAACCACATATCACGAAATCAAAATTCATAAAAGAATTCCGTCGCTTAACAAATAATCATAAAAATAGCTCGTGTCATACGAGGCACAACACAAAGAAGGGAGACTTACAGCCACAGGTCGCACGAACACTACAAAAAAACAGTTTTTACCGACGCCATTTACCGACGCCAGCACCGCCGTTGTTAAACTTATAATTTACCGACGCCATTTACCGACGCCCGTACCGCCATTTACGGCCATACTCGGCAGGCCTTACGGCCGTAACCGGCATTCGTCAAAAATCTGCCCAGCACCAGCCGGACACTTACGGCCGTAACTCGCACACCTTACGGCCGTAACCGGCCTTCGTCAAAATCCGCCCAGCGCTCATACGGCCGTACCCAATCACGCTTACGGCCGTAACTCGGACACCTTACGGCCGTAACCGGCACCTTACGGCCGTAACTCGGCCAGGCCAGGCCCTGCTCCGGCCGTGACTCAGCCACTCCTGACGGCCCGACCCGAAACCCGAACCGAGTAAAAATCGAAGATACGGTTACAAAGTACTCGCAAAGACGAATCAAGCACTAAGAGAACACACGATTCCGACCATCGAAGTGTCGGAATTCGACAACGGAAATAATTACCCCAAACTTTGGGAAATTACAAAAATGGCCCAAAGCGTCAGAAAATCACGATACGTGATCGAAACACCGAACCAAAGCTCGCAACATGAATAATAACATTAAATGAACTTGCGAGAAACTCAAACAATAGTTTGGACGAGATTCGCAAGAATCGAGCTCAAGTGCGGAAAAGTCGCTAAAAGCACGGAACTCAACAAAACAACACCGAAACGAACTCGGATGACAAAAAGTGAAGAATTAATCATTCTCGAAATGACGAAATGGTCATGAGCGAGTCGTCAAAACGGACTTCCGCGAAAAAAGAAAATTACCAAATTGAAATTGCGGATATTACGATTCGGATCGAATCGGAGTGATGCGATGAGAACTCGATTTTCGAAGATTCTCATAGTGGTTAGTACGGAAAATGGGAGAAAATCGTATCGGATTTATTTTCTTCATTTTCCCACAATTTGTCCCTATAGGTTTATAAAATTGGACACGCTTTTATTTGGGGTTGTTCGGACCCGAATCGGATTTGATACGATGAGAACTCGATTTTCGGAAAATTCTCATAGGGGCTAGTACACCGAAAATGGGAGAAAATCGAGTCGGGCCGTTTTCTTTATATTTTTTCATGATTGTCCCTATGAGTTTATAAAATTTGACACGCTTTTATTTGGGGTTGTTCGGATTCGAATCGGAGCTGATGCGATGAGAACTCGATTTTCAGAAAATTTGCATAGTGGTTAGTACACGGAAAATGGGAGAAAATCAAGTCAGACTGTTTCTTCATTTTTTCATAATTTGTCCCTATGGGTTTATAAAATTTGACACGCTTTTATTTGGGGTTGTTCAGACCCGAATCGGAGCTGATACGATGAGAACTCGATTTTCGAAAAATTCTCATAGGGGCTAGTACACCGAAAATGGGAGAAAATTGAGTCGGGCCGTTTTCTTGATATTTTTTCATGATTTGTCCCTATGGGTTTATAAAATTTGACACGCTTTTATTTGGGGTTGTTCGGATTCGAATCGGAGCTGATGCGATGAGAACTCGGTTTTCAGAAAATTCTCATAGTGGTTAGTACACGGAAAATGGGAGAAAATCGAATCAGACTGTTTCTTCATTTTTCCATAATTTGTCCCTATGGGTTTATAAAATTTGACACGCTTTTATTAAGGGTTGTTCGGATTCGAATCGGAGCTAATGCGATGAGAACTCGGTTTTCAGAAAATTCTCATAGTGGTTAGTACACGGAAAATGGGAGAAAATTGAGTCGGACTGTTTTCTTCATTTTTCCACAATTTTGGGTTTATAAAATTTGACACGCTTTTATTTGGGGTTGTTCGGACCCGAATCGGATCTGATACGATGAGAACTCGATTTTCGGAAAATTCTCATAGGGGCTAGTACACCGAAAATGGGAGAAAATTGAGTCGGGCCGTTTTCTTGATATTTTTTCATGATTTGTCCCTATGGGTTTATAAAATTTGACACGCTTTTATTTGGGGTTGTTCGGATTCGAATCGGAGCTGATGCGATGAGAACTCGGTTTTCAGAAAATTCTCATAGTGGTTAGTACACGGAAAATGGGAGAAAATCGAGTCGGACTATTTTCTTCATTTTTTCATAATTTGTCCCTATGGGTTTATAAAATTTGACACGCTTTTATTTGGGGTTGTTCGGACCCGAATCTGAGCTGATACGATGAGAACTCGATTTTCGGAAAATTCTCATAGGGGTTAGCACACCGAAAATGGGAGAAAATTGAGTCGGTCCATTTTCTTGATATTTTTTCATGATTTGTCCCTATGTGTTTATAAAATTTGACACGCTTTTATTTGGGGTTGTTCGGACCCGAATCGGAGCTGATATGATGAGAACTCGGTTTTCAGAAAATCCTCATAAGGGTTAGTACACAGGAAATGGGAGAAAATTGAGTCGGACCGTTTTCTTGATATTTTTTCATAATTTGTCCCTATGGGTTTGTAAAATTTGACACGCTTTTATTTGTGGTTGTTCGGATCCGAATCGGAGCTGATGCGATGAGAACTCGATTTTCAGAAGATTCTCATAGTGGTTAGTACACGGAAAATTGGAGAAAATCGTATCGGACTGTTTTCTACTTTTTCCCTCACTTTGTCCCTATCCTATTATAAAATTTGACACGCTTTTATTTGGGGTTGTTCGGACCCGAATCGGATTTGATACGATGAGAACTCGATTTTCGGAAAATTCTCATAGGGGCTAGTACACGAAAATGGGAGAAAATCGAGTCGGGCCGTTTTCTTTATATTTTTCATGATTGTCCCTATGGGTTTATAAAATTTGACACGCTTTTATTTGGGGTTGTTCGGATTCGAATCGGAGCCGATGCGATGAGAACTCGATTTTCGTAAAATTTGCATAGTGGTTAGTACACGGAAAATGGGAGAAAATCAAGTCGACTGCTTTCTTCATTTTTCCATAATTTGTCTCTATGGGTTTATAAAATTTGACATGCTTTTATTTGGGGTTGCTCGGACCGAATCGGGTGATACGATGAGAACTCGATTTTCGGAAAATTCTCATAGGGGCTAGTACACGAAAATGGGAGAAAATTGAGTCGGGCCGTTTTCTTGATATTTTTCATGATTTGTCCCTATGGGTTTATAAAATTTGACACGCTTTTATTTGGGGTTGTTGATTCGAATCGGGTGATGCGATGAGAACTTAGTTTTGAAAATTCTCATAGTGGTTAGTACACGGAAAATGGGAGAAAATCGAGTCGGACTGTTTTCTTCATTTTTTCATAATTTGTCCCTATGGGTTTATAAAATTTGACACGCTTTTATTTGGGGTTGTTCAGACCCGAATCGGAGCTGATACGATGAGAACTCGATTTTCGAAAAATTCTCATAGGGGCTAGTACACCGAAAATGGGAGAAAATTGAGTCGGGCCGTTTTCTTGATATTTTTTCATGATTTGTCCCTATGGGTTTATAAAATTTGACACGCTTTTATTTGGGGTTGTTCGGATTCGAATCGGAGCTGATGCGATGAGAACTCGGTTTTCAGAAAATTCTCATAGTGGTTAGTACACGGAAAATGGGAGAAAATCGAATCAGACTGTTTCTTCATTTTTCCATAATTTGTCCCTATGGGTTTATAAAATTTGACACGCTTTTATTAAGGGTTGTTCGGATTCGAATCGGAGCTGATGCGATGAGAACTCGGTTTTCCGAAAATTCTCATAGTGGTTAGTACACGGAAAATGGGAGAAAATCGAGTCGGACTGTTTTCTTCATTTTTCCACAATTTTGGGTTTATAAAATTTGACACGCTTTTATTTGGGGTTGTTCGGACCCGAATCGGATCTGATACGATGAGAACTCGATTTTCGGAAAATTCTCATAGGGGCTAGTACACCGAAAATGGGAGAAAATTGAGTCGGGCCGTTTTCTTGATATTTTTTCATGATTTGTCCCTATGGGTTTATAAAATTTGACACGCTTTTATTTGGGGTTGTTCGGATTCGAATCGGAGCTGATACGATGAGAACTCGGTTTTCAGAAAATTCTCATAGTGGTTAGTACACGGAAAATGGGAGAAAATCGAGTCGGACTATTTTCTTCATTTTCCATAATTTGTCCCTATGGGTTTATAAAATTTGACACGCTTTTATTTGGGTTTGTTCGGACCCGAATCGGAGCTGATACGATGAGAACTCGATTTTCGGAAAATACTCATAGGGGTTAGCACACCGAAAATGGGAGAAAATTGAGTCGGTCCATTTTCTTGATATTTTTCATGATTTGTCCCTATGTGTTTATAAAATTTGACACGCTTTTATTTGGGGTTGTTCGGACCGAATCGGGTGATATGATGAGAACTTCGGTTTCTGGAAAATCCTCATAAGGGTTAGTACACGAAATGGGAGAAAATTGAGTCGGACCGTTTTCTTGATATTTTTCATAATTTGTCCCTATGGGTTTGTAAAATTTGACACGCTTTTATTTGGGGTTGTTCGGATCCGAATCGGAGCTGATGCGATGAGAACTCGATTTTCAGAAGATTCTCATAGTGGTTAGTACACGGAAAATGGGAGAAAATCGTATCGGACTATTTTCTTCATTTTCCCACAATTTGTCCCTATAGGTTTATAAAATTGGACACGCTTTTATTTGGGGTTGTTCGGACCCGAATCGGATTTGATACGATGAGAACTCGATTTTCGGAAAATTCTCATAGGGGCTAGTACACCGAAAATGGGAGAAAATCGAGTCGGGCCGTTTTCTTTATATTTTTTCATGATTGTCCCTATGGGTTTATAAAATTTGACACGCTTTTATTTGGGGTTGTTCGGATTCGAATCGGAGCTGATGCGATGAGAACTCGATTTTCAGAAAATTTGCATAGTGGTTAGTACACGGAAAATGGGAGAAAATCAAGTGAGACTTCTCCTACATCTTTCGATATTTTGTCTCTATTGGTTTATAAAATTTGACATGCTTTTATTTGGGGTTGCTCGGACCCGAATCGGAGCTGATACGATGAGAACTCGATTTTCGGAAAATTCTCATAGGGGCTAGTACACCGAAAATGGGAGAAAATTGAGTCGGGCCGTTTTCTTGATATTTTTTCATGATTTGTCCCTATGGGTTTATAAAATTTGACACGCTTTTATTTGGGGTTGTTGATTCGAATCGGGTGATGCGATGAGAACTTGGTTTTGAAAATTCTCATAGTGGTTAGTACACGGAAAATGGGAGAAAATCGAGTGAATTGTTTTCTTCATTTTTCATAATTTGTCCCTATGGGTTTATAAAATTTGACCCGCACATATTTGTGGTAGTCCGTACCCGAATCGGAGCCGCTACTCGGAGATCTCGATTTACGAAAAATTCTCATAGGGGCTAGTACACCGAAAATGGGAGAAAATTGAGTCGGGCCGTTTTCTTGATATTTTTTCATGTTTTGTCCCTATGGGTTTATAAAATTTGACACGCTTTTATTTGGGGGTGTTCGGATTCGAATCGGAGCTGATGCGATGAGAACTCGGTTTTCAGAAATTCTCATAGTGGTTAGTACACGGAAAATGGGAGAAAATCGAATCAATTGTTTCTTCATTTTTCCATAATTTGTCCCTATGGGTTTATAAAATTTGACACGCTTTTATTTGGGGTTTTTTGGACCCGAATCGGGTATACGATGAGAACTCGATTTTCGGAAAATTCTCATTGGGGTTAGCACACCGAAAATGGGAGAAAATGGAGTCGGACTGTTTTCTTCATTTTTCCACAATTTGTCCCTATGGGTTTATAAAATTTGACGCGCTTTTATTTGTGGTTGTTCGGACCCGAATCGGATCTGATACGATGAGAACTCGATTTTCGAAAAATTCTCATAGGGGCTAGTACACCGAAAATGGGAGAAAATTGAGTCGGGCCGTTTTCTTGATATTTTTTCATGATTTGTCCCTATGGGTTTATAAAATTTGACACGCTTTTATTTGGGGTTGTTCGGATTCGAATCGGAGTTGATGCGATGAGAACTCGATTTTCAGAAAATTTGCATAGTGGTTAGTACACGGAAAATGGGAGAAAATCAAGTCAGACTGTTTCTTCATTTTTCCATAATTTGTCTCTATGGGTTTATAAAATTTGGCATGCTTTTATTTGGGGTTGTTCGGACCCGAATCGGAGCTGATACGATGAGAACTCGATTTTCGGAAAATTCTCATAGGGGCTAGTACACCGAAAATGGGAGAAAATTGAGTCGGGCCGTTTTCTTGATATTTTTTCATGATTTGTCCCTATGGGTTTATAAAATTTGACACGCTTTTATTTGGGGTTGTTCGGATTCGAATCGGAGCTGATGCGATGAGAACTTGGTTTTCAGAAAATTCTCATAGTGGTTAGTACACGGAAAATGGGAGAAAATCGAGCCGGACCGTTTTCTTCATTTTTTCATAATTTGTCCCTATGGGTTTATAAAATTTGACACGCTTTTATTTGGGGTTGTTCGGATTCGAATCGGAGCTGATGCGATGAGAACTCGGTTTTCAGAAAATTCTCATAGTGGTTAGTACACGGAAAATGGGAGAAAATCGAATCAGACTGTTTCTTCATTTTTCCATAATTTGTCCCTATGGGTTTATAAAATTTGACACGCTTTTATTTGGGGTTTTTTGGACCCGAATCGGAGCTGATACGATGAGAACTCGATTTTCGGAAAATTCTCATTGGGGTTAGCACACCGAAAATGGGAGAAAATCGAGTCGGGCTGTTTTCTTCATTTTTCCACAATTTGTCCCTATGGGTTTATAAAATTTGACGCGCTTTTATTTGGGGTTGTTCGGACCCGAATCGGATCTGATACGATGAGAACTCGATTTTCGAAAAATTCTCATAGGGGCTAGTACACCGAAAATGGGAGAAAATTGAGTCGGGCCGTTTTCTGATATTTTTTCCAGATTTATCCCTATGGGTTTATAAAATTTGACACGCTTTTATTTGGGGTTGTTCGGATTCGAATCGGAGCTGATGCGATGAGAACTCGGTTTTGAGAAAATTCTCATAGTGGTTAGTACACGGAAAATGGGAGAAAATCGAATCAGACTGTTTCTTCATTTTTCCATAATTTGTCCCTATGGGTTTATAAAATTTGACACGCTTTTATTTGGGGTTTTTTGGACCCGAATCGGAGCTGATACGATGAGAACTCGATTTTCGGAAAATTCTCATTGGGGTTAGCACACCGAAAATGGGAGAAAATCTAGTCAATTGTTTTCTTCATTTTTCCACAATTTGTCCCTATGGGTTTATAAAATTTGACGCGCTTTTATTTGGGGTTGTTCGGACCCGAATTGGATCTGATACGATGAGAACTCGATTTTCGAAAAATTCTCATAGGGGCTAGTACACCGAAAATGGGAGAAAATTGAGTCGGGCCGTTTTCTTGATATTTTTTCATGATTTATCCCTATGGGTTTATAAAATTTGACACGCTTTTATTTGGGGTTGTTCGGATTCGAATCGGAGCTGATGCGATGAGAACTCGGTTTTCAGAAAATTCTCATAGTGGTTAGTACACGGAAAATGGGAGAAAATCGAATCAGACTGTTTCTTCATTTTTCCATAATTTGTCCCTATGGGTTTATAAAATTTGACACGCTTTTATTTGGGGTTTTTTGGACCCGAATCGGAGCTGATACGATGAGAACTCGATTTTCGGAAAATTCTCATTGGGGTTAGCACACCGAAAATGGGAGAAAATCGAGTCGGACTGTTTTCTTCATTTTTCCACAATTTGTCCCTATGGGTTTATAAAATTTGACGCGCTTTTATTTGGGGTTGTTCGGACCCGAATCGGATCGATACGATGAGAACTCGATTTTGAAAAATTCTCATAGGGGCTAGTACACCGAAAATGGGAGAAAATTGAGTCGGGCCGTTTTCTTGATATTTTTCATGATTTGTCCCTATGGGTTTATAAAATTTGACACGCTTTTATTTGGGGTTGTTCGGATTCGAATCGGAGCCGATGCGATGAGAACTCGATTTTCGAAAATTTGCATAGTGGTTAGTACACGGAAAATGGGAGAAAATCAAGTCAGACTGTTTCTTCATTTTTCCATAATTTGTCTCTATGGGTTTATAAAATTTGACATGCTTTTATTTGGGGTTGTTCGAACCCGAATCGGAGCTGATACGATGAGAACTCGATTTTCGGAAAATTCTCATAGGGGCTAGTACACCGAAAATGGGAGAAAATTGAGTCGGGCCGTTTTCATGATATTTTTTCATGATTTGTCCCTATGGGTTTATAAAATTTGACACGCTTTTATTTGGGGTTGTTCGGATTCGAATCGGAGCTGATGCGATGAGAACTCGGTTTTCAGAAAATTCTCATAGTGGTTAGTACACGGAAAATGGGAGAAAATCGAATCTGTCTGTGTCTTCATTTTTCCATAATTTGTCCCTATGGGTTTATAAAATTTGACACGCTTTTATTAAGGGTTGTTCGGATTCGAATCGGAGTGATGCGATGAGAACTCGGTTTTCCGAAAATTCTCATAGTGGTTAGTACACGGAAAATGGGAGAAAATCGAGTGACTGCTTTCTTCATTTTTCCACAATTTTGGGTTTATAAAATTTGACACGCTTTTATTTGGGGTTGTTCGGACCCGAATCGGATCTGATACGATGAGAACTCGATTTTCGGAAAATTCTCATAGGGGCTAGTACACCGAAAATGGGAGAAAATTGAGTAGGGCCGTTTTCTTGATATTTTTTCATGATTTGTCCCTATGGGTTTATAAAATTTGACACGCTTTTATTTGGGGTTGTTCGGATTCGAATCGGAGCTGATACGATGAGAACTCGGTTTTCAGAAAATTCTCATAGTGGTTAGTACACGGAAAATGGGAGAAAATCGAGTCGGACTATTTTCTTCATTTTTTCTTAATTTGTCCCTATGGGTTTATAAAATTTGACACGCTTTTATTTGGGTTTGTTCGGACCCGAATCGGAGTAATACGATGAGAACTCGATTTTCGGAAAATTCTCATAGGGGTTAGCACACCGAAAATGGGAGAAAATTGAGTCGGTCCATTTTCTTGATATTTTTCATGATTTGTCCCTATGTGTTTATAAAATTTGACACGCTTTTATTTGGGGTTGTTCGGACCGAATCGGGTGATATGATGAGAACTCGGTTTTCGGAAAATCCTCATAAGAGTTAGTACACAGGAAATGGGAGAAAATTGAGTCGGACCGTTTTCTTGATATTTTTCATAATTTGTCCCTATGGGTTTGTAAAATTTGACACGCTTTTATTTGGGGTTGTTCGGATCCGAATCGGAGCCGATGCGATGAGAACTCGATTTTCGTAAGATTCTCATAGTGGTTAGTACACGGAAAATGGGAGAAAATCGTATCGGACTGCTTTCTTCATTTTCCCACAATTTGTCCCTATAGGTTTATAAAATTGGACACGCTTTTATTTGGGGTTGTTCGGACCCGAATCGGATTTGATACGATGAGAACTCGATTTTCGGAAAATTCTCATAGGGGCTAGTACATCGAAAATGGGAGAAAATCGAGTCGGGCCGCTTTCTTTATATTTTTCATGATTGTCCCTATGGGTTTATAAAATTTGACACGCTTTTATTTGGGGTTGTTCGGATTCGAATCGGAGCCGATGCGATGAGAACTCGATTTTCGAAAATTTGCATAGTGGTTAGTACGGAAAATGGGAGAAAATCAAGTCGATTTATTTCTTCATTTTTCCATAATTTGTCTCTATGGTTTATAAAATTTGACATGCTTTTATTTGGGGTTGCTCGGACCGAATCGGAGCCGATACGATGAGAACTCGATTTTCGGAAAATTCTCATAGGGGCTAGTACACGAAAATGGGAGAAAATTGAGTCGGGCCATTTTCTTGATATTTTTCATGATTTGTCCCTATGGGTTTATAAAATTTGACACGCTTTTATTTGGGGTTGTTCGATTCGAATCGGAGTGATGCGATGAGAACTTGGTTTTGAAAATTCTCATAGTGGTTAGTACACGGAAAATGGGAGAAAATCGAGTCGGATTTTTTCTTCATTTTTCATAATTTGTCCCTATGGGTTTATAAAATTTGACACGCTTTTATTTGGGGTTGTTCGGATTCGAATCGGAGCCGATGCGATGAGAACTCGGTTTTGTAAAATTCTCATAGTGGTTAGTACACGGAAAATGGGAGAAAATCGAATCGATCGCTTTCTTCATTTTTCCATAATTTGTCCCTATGGGTTTATAAAATTTGACACGCTTTTATTTGGGGTTTTGGACCCGAATCGGAGTAATACGATGAGAACTCGATTTTGGAAAATTCTCATTGGGGTTAGCACAGAAAATGGGAGAAAATCGAGTCGGGCCATTTTCTTCATTTTTCCACAATTTGTCCCTATGGGTTTATAAAATTTGACGCTTTTATTTGGGGTTGTTCGGACCCGAATCGGATCGATACGATGAGAACTCGATTTTGAAAAATTCTCATAGGGGCTAGTACACCGAAAATGGGAGAAAATTGAGTCGGGCCGTTTTATTGATATTTTTTCATGATTTATACCTATGGGTTTATAAAATTTGACACGCTTTTATTTGGGGTTGTTCGGATTAGAATAGGAGCTGCTGCGATGATAACTCGGTTTTCAGAAAATTATCATAGTGGTTGGTACACGGAAAATGGGAGAAAATCGAATCGACTGTTTCTTCATTTTTCCATAATTTGTCCCTATGGGTTTATAAAATTTGACACGCTTTTATTTGGGGTTTTGGACCCGAATCGGGTAATACGATGAGAACTCGATTTTCTGAAAATTCTCATTGGGGTTAGCACCCCGAAAATGGGAGAAAATCGAGTCGGGCTGTTTTCTTCATTTTTCCACAATTTGTCCCTATGGGTTTATAAAATTTGACGCGCTTTTATTTGGGGTTGTTCGGACCCGAATCGATCTCGATACGATGAGAACTCGATTTTGAAAAATTCTCATAGGGGCTAGTACACCGAAAATGGGAGAAAATTGAGTCGGGCCGTTTTCTTGATATTTTTTCATGATTTATCCCTATGGGTTTATAAAATTTGACACGCTTTTATTTGGGGTTGTTCAGATTCGAATCGGGTGATGCGATGAGAACTCGGTTTTGAAAATTCTCATAGTGGTCGATTACGGAAAATGGGAGAAAATCGAATCGACTGCTTTCTTCATTTTTCCATAATTTGTCCCTATGGGTTTATAAAATTTGACACGCTTTTATTTGGGGTTTTGGACCGAATCGGAGCCGATACGATGAGAACTCGATTTTCGGAAAATTCTCATTGGGGTTAGCACAGAAAATGGGAGAAAATCGAGTCTGATTATTTCTTCATTTTTCCACAATTTGTCCCTATGGGTTTATAAAATTTGACGCTTTTATTTGGGGTTGTTCGGACCGAATCGGATCTGATACGATGAGAACTCGATTTTCGAAAAATTCTCATAGGGGCTAGTACACCGAAAATGGGAGAAAATTGAGTCGGGCCGTTTTCTTGATATTTTTCATGATTTGTCCCTATGGGTTTATAAAATTTGACACGCTTTTATTTGGGGTTGTTCGGATTCGAATCGGAGCCGATGCGATGAGAACTCGATTTTCGAAAATTTGCATAGTGGTTAGTACACGGAAAATGGGAGAAAATCAAGTCGATCTGTTTCTTCATTTTTCCATAATTTGTCTCTATGGGTTTATAAAATTTGACATGCTTTTATTTGGGGTTGTTCGAACCCGAATCGGAGCTGATACGATGAGAACTCGATTTTCGGAAAATTCTCATAGGGGCTAGTACACCGAAAATGGGAGAAAATTGAGTCGGGCCGTTTTCTTGATATTTTTTCATGATTTGTCCCTATGGGTTTATAAAATTTGACACGCTTTTATTTGGGGTTGTTCGGATTCGAATCGGAGTGATGCGATGAGAACTCGGTTTTGAGAAAATTCTCATAGTGGTTAGTACGGAAAATGGGAGAAAATCGAATCGATTGTTTCTTCATTTTTCCATAATTTGTCCCTATGGGTTTATAAAATTTGACACGCTTTTATTAAGGGTTGTTCGGATTCGAATCGGAGCTGATGCGATGAGAACTCGGTTTTCCGAAAATTCTCATAGTGGTTAGTACACGGAAAATGGGAGAAAATCGAGTCGGACTGTTTTCTTCATTTTTCCACAATTTTGGGTTTATAAAATTTGACACGCTTTTATTTGGGGTTGTTCGGACCCGAATCGGATCTGATACGATGAGAACTCGATTTTCGGAAAATTCTCATAGGGGCTAGTACACCGAAAATGGGAGAAAATTGAGTAGGGCCGTTTTCTTGATATTTTTTCATGATTTGTCCCTATGGGTTTATAAAATTTGACACGCTTTTATTTGGGGTTGTTCGGATTCGAATCGGAGCTGATACGATGAGAACTCGGTTTTCAGAAAATTCTCATAGTGGTTAGTACACGGAAAATGGGAGAAAATCGAGTCGGACTATTTTCTTCATTTTTTCATAATTTGTCCCTATGGGTTTATAAAATTTGACACGCTTTTATTTGGGTTTGTTCGGACCCGAATCGGAGCTGATACGATGAGAACTCGATTTTCGGAAAATTCTCATAGGGGTTAGCACACCGAAAATGGGAGAAAATTGAGTCGGTCCATTTTCTTGATATTTTTTCATGATTTGTCCCTATGTGTTTATAAAATTTGACACGCTTTTATTTGGGGTTGTTCGGACCCGAATCGGAGCTGATATGATGAGAACTCGGTTTTCGGAAAATCCTCATAAGGGTTAGTACACAGGAAATGGGAGAAAATTGAGTCGGACCGTTTTCTTGATATTTTTTCATAATTTGTCCCTATGGGTTTGTAAAATTTGACACGCTTTTATTTGGGGTTGTTCGGATCCGAATCGGAGCTGATGCGATGAGAACTCGATTTTCAGAAGATTATCATAGAGGTTAGTACACGGAAAATGGCAGAAAATCGTATCGGATCGCTTTTCTTCATTTTCCCACAATTTGTCCCTATAGGTTTATAAAATTGGACACGCTTTTATTTGGGGTTGTTCGGACCCGAATCGGATTTGATACGATGAGAACTCGATTTTCGGAAAATTCTCATAGGGGCTAGTACACCGAAAATGGGAGAAAATCGAGTCGGGCCGTTTTCTTTATATTTTTTCATGATTGTCCCTATGGGTTTATAAAATTTGACACGCTTTTATTTGGGGTTGTTCGGATTCGAATCGGAGCTGATGCGATGAGAACTCGATTTTCAGAAAATTTGCATAGTGGTTAGTACACGGAAAATGGGAGAAAATCAAGTCAGACTGTTTCTTCATTTTTCCATAATTTGTCTCTATGGTTTATAAAATTTGACATGCTTTTATTTGGGGTTGCTCGGACCCGAATCGGAGCTGATACGATGAGAACTCGATTTTCGGAAAATTCTCATAGGGGCTAGTACACCGAAAATGGGAGAAAATTGAGTCGGGCCATTTTCTTGATATTTTTTCATGATTTGTCCCTATGGGTTTATAAAATTTGACACGCTTTTATTTGGGGTTGTTCAGATTCGAATCGGAGCTGATGCGATGAGAACTTGGTTTTCAGAAAATTCTCATAGTGGTTAGTACACGGAAAATGGGAGAAAATCGAGTCGGACTGTTTTCTTCATTTTTTCATAATTTGTCCCTATGGGTTTATAAAATTTGACACGCTTTTATTTGGGGTTGTTCAGACCCGAATCGGAGCTGATACGATGAGAACTCGATTTTCGAAAAATTCTCATAGGGGCTAGTACACCGAAAATGGGAGAAAATTGAGTCGGGCCGTTTTCTTGATATTTTTTCATGATTTGTCCCTATGGGTTTATAAAATTTGACACGCTTTTATTTGGGGTTGTTCGGATTCGAATCGGAGCTGATGCGATGAGAACTCGGTTTTCAGCAAATTGTCATAGTGGTTAGTACACGGAAAATGGGAGAAAATCGAATCAGACTGTTTCTTCATTTTTCCATAATTTGTCCCTATGGGTTTATAAAATTTGACACGCTTTTATTTGGGGTTTTTTGGACCCGAATCGGAGCTGATACGATGAGAACTCGATTTTCGGAAAATTCTCATTGGGGTTAGCACACCGAAAATGGGAGAAAATCGAGTCGGACTGTTTTCTTCATTTTTCCACAATTTGTCCCTATGGGTTTATAAAATTTGACGCGCTTTTATTTGGGGTTGTTCGGACCCGAATCGGATCTGATACGATGAGAACTCGATTTTCGAAAAATTCTCATAGGGGCTAGTACACCGAAAATGGGAGAAAATTGAGTCGGGCCGTTTTCTTGATATTTTTTCATGATTTGTCCCTATGGGTTTATAAAATTTGACACGCTTTTATTTGGGGTTGTTCGGATTCGAATCGGAGCTGATGCGATGAGAACTCGATTTTCAGAAAATTTGCATAGTGGTTAGTACACGGAAAATGGGAGAAAATCAAGTCAGACTGTTTCTTCAATTTTCCATAATTTGTCTCTATGGGTTTATAAAATTTGACATGCTTTTATTTGGGGTTGTTCGGACCCGAATCGGAGCTGATACGATGAGAACTCGATTTTCGGAAAATTCTCATAGGGGCTAGTACACCGAAAATGGGAGAAAATTGAGTCGGGCCGTTTTCTTGATATTTTTTCATGATTTGTCCCTATGGGTTTATAAAATTTGACACGCTTTTATTTGGGGTTGTTCGGATTCGAATCGGAGCTGATGCGATGAGAACTTGGTTTTTAGAAAATTCTCATAATGGTTAGTACACGAAAAATGGGAGAAAATCGAGCCGGACCGTTTTCTTCATTTTTTCATAATTTGTCCCTATGGGTTTATAAAATTTGACACGCTTTTATTTGGGGTTGTTCGGATTCGAATCGGAGCTGATGCGATGAGAACTCGGTTTTCAGAAAATTCTCATAGTGGTTAGTACACGGAAAATGGGAGAAAATCGAATCAGACTGTTTCTTCATTTTTCCATAATTTGTCCCTATGGGTTTATAAAATTTGACACGCTTTTATTTGGGGTTGTTCGGACCCGAATCGGATTTGATACGATGAGAACTCGATTTTCGGAAAATTCTCATAGGGGCTAGTACACCGAAAATGGGAGAAAATTGAGTCGGGCCGTTTTCTTGATATTTTTTCATGATTTATCCCTATGGGTTTATAAAATTTGACACGCTTTTATTTGGGGTTGTTCGGATTCGAATCGGAGCTGATGCGATGAGAACTCGGTTTTCAGAAAATTCTCATAGTGGTTAGTACACGGAAAATGGGAGAAAATCGAATCAGACTGTTTCTTCATTTTTCCATAATTTGTCCCTATGGGTTTATAAAATTTGACACGCTTTTATTTGGGGTTTTTTGGACCCGAATCGGAGCTGATACGATGAGAACTCGATTTTCGGAAAATTCTCATTGGGGTTAGCACACCGAAAATGGGAGAAAATCGAGTCGGACTGTTTTCTTCATTTTTCCACAATTTGTCCCTATGGGTTTATAAAATTTGACGCGCTTTTATTTGGGGTTGTTCGGACCCGAATCGGATCTGATACGATGAGAACTCGATTTTCGAAAAATTCTCATAGGGGCTAGTACACCGAAAATGGGAGAAAATTGAGTCGGGCCGTTTTCTTGATATTTTTTCATGATTTGTCCCTATGGGTTTATAAAATTTGACACGCTTTTATTTGGGGTTGTTCGGATTCGAATCGGAGCTGATGCGATGAGAACTCGATTTTCAGAAAATTTGCATAGTGGTTAGTACACGGAAAATGGGAGAAAATCAAGTCAGACTGTTTCTTCATTTTTCCATAATTTGTCTCTATGGGTTTATAAAATTTGACATGCTTTTATTTGGGGTTGTTCGAACCCGAATCGGAGCTGATACGATGAGAACTCGATTTTCGGAAAATTCTCATAGGGGCTAGTACACCGAAAATGGGAGAAAATTGAGTCGGGCCGTTTTCTTGATATTTTTTCATGATTTGTCCCTATGGGTTTATAAAATTTGACACGCTTTTATTTGGGGTTGTTCGGATTCGAATCGGAGCTGATGCGATGAGAACTCGGTTTTCGAAAATTCTCATAGTGGTTAGTACACGGAAAATGGGAGAAAATCGAATCAATGCTTTCTTCATTTTTCCATAATTTGTCCCTATGGGTTTATAAAATTTGACACGCTTTTATTTGGGGTTTTTGGACCCGAATCGGGTGATACGATGAGAACTCGATTTTCGGAAAATTCTCATTGGGGTTAGCACCGAAAATGGGAGAAAATCGAGTCGGATTGTTTTCTTCATTTTTCCACAATTTGTCCCTATGGGTTTATAAAATTTGACGCGCTTTTATTTGGGGTTGTTCGGACCCGAATCGGATCGATACGATGAGAACTCGATTTTCGAAAAATTCTCATAGGGGCTAGTACACCGAAAATGGGAGAAAATTGAGTCGGGCCGTTTTCTTGATATTTTTCATGATTTGTCCCTATGGGTTTATAAAATTTGACACGCTTTTATTTGGGGTTGTTCGGATTCGAATCGGAGCCGATGCGATGAGAACTCGATTTTCGAAAATTTGCATAGTGGTTAGTACACGGAAAATGGGAGAAAATCAAGTCAGACTGTTTCTTCATTTTTCCATAATTTGTCTCTATGGGTTTATAAAATTTGACATGCTTTTATTTGGGGTTGTTCGAACCCGAATCGGAGCTGATACGATGAGAACTCGATTTTCGGAAAATTCTCATAGGGGCTAGTACACCGAAAATGGGAGAAAATTGAGTCGGGCCGTTTTCAAGATATTTTTTCGTGATTTGTCCCTATGGGTTTATAAAATTTGTCACGCTTTTATTTGGGGTTGTTCGGATTCGAATAGTAGCTGATGCGATGAGAACTCGGTTTTCAGAAAATTCTCATAGTGGTTAGTACACGGAAAATGGGAGAAAATCGAATCAGACTGTTTCTTCATTTTTCCATAATTTGTCCCTATGGGTTTATAAAATTTGACACGCTTTTATTTGGGGTTTTTTGGACCCGAATCGGAGCTGATACGATGAGAACTCGATTTTCGGAAAATTCTCATTGGGGTTAGCACACCGAAAATGGGAGAAAATCGAGTCAGACTATTTTCTTCATTTTTCCACAATTTGTCCCTATGGGTTTATAAAATTTGACGCGCTTTTATTTGGGGTTGTTCGGACCCGAATCGGATCTGATACGATGAGAACTCGATTTTCGAAAAATTCTCATAGGGGCTAGTACACCGAAAATGGGAGAAAATTGAGTCGGGCAGTTTTCTTGATATTTTTTCATGATTTGTCCCTATGGGTTTATAAAATTTGACACGCTTTTATTTGGGGTTGTTCGGATTCGAATCGGAGCTGATGCGATGAGAACTCGATTTTCGTAAAATTTGCATAGTGGTTAGTACGGAAAATGGGAGAAAATCAAGTCAGACTGTTTCTTCATTTTTCCATAATTTGTCTCTATGGGTTTATAAAATTTGACATGCTTTTATTTGGGGTTGTTCGGACCCGAATCGGAGCTGATACGATGAGAACTCGATTTTCGGAAAATTCTCATAGGGGCTAGTACACCGAAAATGGGAGAAAATTGAGTCGGGCCGTTTTCTTGATATTTTTTCATGATTTGTCCCTATGGGTTTATAAAATTTGACACGCTTTTATTTGGGGTTGTTCGGATTCGAATCGGAGCTGATGCGATGAGAACTCGGTTTTCAGAAAATTCTCATAGTGGTTAGTACACGGAAAATGGGAGAAAATCGAATCAGACTGTTTCTTCATTTTTCCATAATTTGTCCCTATGGGTTTATAAAATTTGACACGCTTTTATTAAGGGTTGTTCGGATTCGAATCGGAGCTGATGCGATGAGAACTCGGTTTTCCGAAAATTCTCATAGTGGTTAGTACACGGAAAATGGGAGAAAATCGAGTCGGACTGTTTTCTTCATTTTTCCACAATTTTGGGTTTATAAAATTTGACACGCTTTTATTTGGGGTTGTTCGGACCCGAATCGGATCTGATACGATGAGAACTCGATTTTCGGAAAATTCTCATAGGGGCTAGTACACCGAAAATGGGAGAAAATTGAGTCGGGCCGTTTTCTTGATATTTTTTCATGATTTGTCCCTATGGGTTTATAAAATTTGACACGATTTTATTTGGGGTTGTTCGGATTCGAATCGGAGCTGATGCGATGAGAACTCGGTTTTCAGAAAATTCTCATAGTGGTTAGTACACGGAAAATGGGAGAAAATCGAGTCGGACTATTTTCTTCATTTTTTCATAATTTGTCCCTATGGGTTTATAAAATTTGACACGCTTTTATTTGGGTTTGTTCGGACCCGAATCGGAGCCGATACGATGAGAACTCGATTTTGGAAAATTCTCATAGGGGTTAGCACAGAAAATGGGAGAAAATTGAGTCGGTCCATTTTCTTGATATTTTTTCATGATTTGTCCCTATGTGTTTATAAAATTTGACACGATTTTATTTGGGGTTGTTCGGACCGAATCGGGTGATATGATGAGAACTCGGTTTTGGAAAATCCTCATAAGGGTTAGTACACAGAAATGGGAGAAAATTGAGTCGGACCGTTTTCTTGATATTTTTCATAATTTGTCCCTATGGGTTTGTAAAATTTGACACGCTTTTATTTGGGGTTGTTCGGATCCGAATCGGAGCTGATGCGATGAGAACTCGATTTTCAGAAGATTCTCATAGTGGTTAGTACACGGAAAATGGGAGAAAATCGTATCGGACTATTTTCTTCATTTTCCCACAATTTGTCCCTATAGGTTTATAAAATTGGACACGCTTTTATTTGGGGTTGTTCGGACCCGAATCGGATTTGATACGATGAGAACTCGATTTTCGGAAAATTCTCATAGGGGCTAGTACACCGAAAATGGGAGAAAATCGAGTCGGGCCGTTTTCTTTATATTTTTTCATGATTGTCCCTATGGGTTTATAAAATTTGACACGCTTTTATTTGGGGTTGTTCGGATTCGAATCGGAGCTGATGCGATGAGAACTCGATTTTCAGAAAATTCTCATAGGGGTTAGCACACCGAAAATGGGAGAAAATTGAGTCGGTCCATTTTCTTGATATTTTTTCATGATTTGTCCCTATGTGTTTATAAAATTTGACACGCTTTTATTTGGGGTTGTTCGGACCCGAATCGGAGCTGATATGATGAGAACTCGGTTTTCGGAAAATCCTCATAAGGGTTAGTACACAGGAAATGGGAGAAAATTGAGTCGGACCGTTTTCTTGATATTTTTTCATAATTTGTCCCTATGGGTTTGTAAAATTTGACACGCTTTTATTTGGGGTTGTTCGGATCCGAATCGGAGCTGATGCGATGAGAACTCGATTTTCAGAAGATTCTCATAGTGGTTAGTACACGGAAAATGGGAGAAAATCGTATCGGACTGTTTTCTTCATTTTCCCACAATTTGTCCCTATAGGTTTATAAAATTGGACACGCTTTTATTTGGGGTTGTTCGGACCCGAATCGGATTTGATACGATGAGAACTCGATTTTCGGAAAATTCTCATAGGGGCTAGTACACCGAAAATGGGAGAAAATCGAGTCGGGCCGTTTTCTTTATATTTTTTCATGATTGTCCCTATGGGTTTATAAAATTTGACACGCTTTTATTTGGGGTTGTTCGGATTCGAATCGGAGCTGATGCGATGAGAACTCGATTTTCAGAAAATTTGCATAGTGGTTAGTACACGGAAAATGGGAGAAAATCAAGTCAGACTGTTTCTTCATTTTTCCATAATTTGTCTCTATGGGTTTATAAAATTTGACATGCTTTTATTTGGGGTTGCTCGGACCCGAATCGGAGCTGATACGATGAGAACTCGATTTTCGGAAAATTCTCATAGGGGCTAGTACACCGAAAATGGGAGAAAATTGAGTCGGGCCGTTTTCTTGATATTTTTTCATGATTTGTCCCTATGGGTTTATAAAATTTGACACGCTTTTATTTGGGGTTTGTTCAGATTCGAATCGGAGCTGATGCGATGAGAACTTGGTTTTCAGAAAATTCTCATAGTGGTTAGTACACGGAAAATGGGAGAAAATCGAGTCGGACTGTTTTCTTCATTTTTTCATAATTTGTCCCTATGGGTTTATAAAATTTGACACGCTTTTATTTGGGGTTGTTCAGACCCGAATCGGAGCTGATACGATGAGAACTCGATTTTCGAAAAATTCTCATAGGGGCTAGTACACCGAAAATGGGAGAAAATTGAGTCGGGCCGTTTTCTTGATATTTTTTCATGATTTGTCCCTATGGGTTTATAAAATTTGACACGCTTTTATTTGGGGTTGTTCGGATTCGAATCGGAGCTGATGCGATGAGAACTCGGTTTTCAGCAAATTCTCATAGTGGTTAGTACACGGAAAATGGGAGAAAATCGAATCAGACTGTTTCTTCATTTTTCCATAATTTGTCCCTATGGGTTTATAAAATTTGACACGCTTTTATTTGGGGTTTTTTGGACCCGAATCGGAGCTGATACGATGAGAACTCGATTTTCGGAAAATTCTCATTGGGGTTAGCACACCGAAAATGGGAGAAAATCGAGTCGGACTGTTTTCTTCATTTTTCCACAATTTGTCCCTATGGGTTTATAAAATTTGACGCGCTTTTATTTGGGGTTGTTCGGACCCGAATCGGATCTGATACGATGAGAACTCGATTTTCGAAAAATTCTCATAGGGGCTAGTACACCGAAAATGGGAGAAAATTGAGTCGGGCCGTTTTCTTGATATTTTTTCATGATTTGTCCCTATGGGTTTATAAAATTTGACACGCTTTTATTTGGGGTTGTTCGGATTCGAATCGGAGCTGATGCGATGAGAACTCGATTTTCAGAAAATTTGCATAGTGGTTAGTACACGGAAAATGGGAGAAAATCAAGTCAGACTGTTTCTTCATTTTTCCATAATTTGTCTCTATGGGTTTATAAAATTTGACATGCTTTTATTTGGGGTTGTTCGGACCCGAATCGGAGCTGATACGATGAGAACTCGATTTTCGGAAAATTCTCATAGGGGCTAGTACACCGAAAATGGGAGAAAATTGAGTCGGGCCGTTTTCTTGATATTTTTTCATGATTTGTCCCTATGGGTTTATAAAATTTGACACGCTTTTATTTGGGGTTGTTCGGATTCGAATCGGAGCTGATGCGATAAGAACTTGGTTTTCAGAAAATTCTCATAGTGGTTAGTACACGGAAAATGGGAGAAAATCGAGCCGGACCGTTTTCTTCATTTTTTCATAATTTGTCCCTATGGGTTTATACAATTTGACACGCTTTTATTTGGGGTTGTTCGGATTCGAATCGGAGCTGATGCGATGAGAACTCGGTTTTTAGAAAATTCTCATAGTGGTTAGTACACGGAAAATGGGAGAAAATCGAATCAGACTGTTTCTTCATTTTTCCATAATTTGTCCCTATGGGTTTATAAAATTTGACACGCTTTTATTTGGGGTTTTTTGGACCCGAATCGGATCTGATACGATGAGAACTCGATTTTCGAAATATTCTCATAGGGGCTAGTACACCGAAAATGGGAGAAAATTGAGTCGGGCCGTTTTCTTGATATTTTTTCATGATTTGTCCCTATGGGTTTATAAAATTTGACATGCTTTTATTTGGGGTTGTTCGGATTCGAATCGGAGCTGATGCGATGAGAACTCGATTTTCAGAAAATTTGCATAGTGGTTAGTACACGGAAAATGGGAGAAAATTGAGTCGGGCCGTTTTCTTGATATTTTTTCATGATTTGTCCCTATGGGTTTATAAAATTTGACACGCTTTTATTTGGGGTTTTTTGGACCCGAATCGGAGCTGATACGATGAGAACTCGATTTTCGGAAAATTCTCATTGGGGTTAGCACACCGAAAATGGGAGAAAATCGAGTCGGACTGTTTTCTTCATTTTTCCACAATTTGTCCCTATGGGTTTATAAAATTTGACGCGCTTTTATTTGGGGTTGTTCGGACCCGAATCGGATCTGATACGATGAGAACTCGATTTTCGAAAAATTCTCATAGGGGCTAGTACACCGAAAATGGGAGAAAATTGAGTCGGGCCGTTTTCTTGATATTTTTCATGATTTGTCCCTATGGGTTTATAAAATTTGACACGCTTTTATTTGGGGTTGTTCGGATTCGAATCGGAGGCGATGCGATGAGAACTCGATTTTGAAAAATTTGCATAGTGGTTAGTACACGGAAAATGGGAGAAAATCAAGTCGACTGCTTTCTTCATTTTTCCATAATTTGTCTCTATGGGTTTATAAAATTTGACATGCTTTTATTTGGGGTTGTTCGGACCCGAATCGGAGCTGATACGATGAGAACTCGATTTTCGGAAAATTCTCATAGGGGCTAGTACACCGAAAATGGGAGAAAATTGAGTCGGGCCGTTTTCTTGATATTTTTTCATGATTTGTCCCTATGGGTTTATAAAATTTGACACGCTTTTAGTTGGGGTTGTTCGGATTCGAATCGGAGCTGATGCGATAAGAACTTGGTTTTCAGAAAATTCTCATAGTGGTTAGTACACGGAAAATGGGAGAAAATCGAGCCGGACCGTTTTCTTCATTTTTTCATAATTTGTCCCTATGGGTTTATACAATTTGACACGCTTTTATTTGGGGTTGTTCGGATTCGAATCGGAGCTGATGCGATGAGAACTCGGTTTTTAGAAAATTCTCATAGTGGTTAGTACACGGAAAATGGGAGAAAATCGAATCAGACTGTTTCTTCATTTTTCCATAATTTGTCCCTATGGGTTTATAAAATTTGACACGCTTTTATTTGGGGTTTTTTGGACCCGAATCGGATCTGATACGATGAGAACTCGATTTTCGAAATATTCTCATAGGGGCTAGTACACCGAAAATGGGAGAAAATTGAGTCGGGCCGTTTTCTTGATATTTTTTCATGATTTGTCCCTATGGGTTTATAAAATTTGACATGCTTTTATTTGGGGTTGTTCGGATTCGAATCGGAGCTGATGCGATGAGAACTCGATTTTCAGAAAATTTGCATAGTGGTTAGTACACGGAAAATGGGAGAAAATTGAGTCGACTGCTTCTTCATTTTTCCATAATTTGTCTCTATGGGTTTATAAAATTTGACATGCTTTTATTTGGGGTTGTTCGGACCCGAATCGGAGTAATACGATGAGAACTCGATTTTGGAAAATTCTCATAGGGGCTAGTACACCGAAAATGGGAGAAAATTGAGTCGGGCCGTTTTCTTGATATTTTTCATGATTTGTCCCTATGGGTTTATAAAATTTGACACGCTTTTATTTGGGGTTGTTCGGATTCGAATCGGAGCTGATGCGATGAGAACTCGGTTTTCAGAAAATTCTCATAGTGGTTAGTACACGGAAAATGGGAGAAAATCGAATCAGACTGTTTCTTCATTTTTCCATAATTTGTCCCTATGGGTTTATAAAATTTGACACGCTTTTATTAAGGGTTGTTCGGATTCGAATCGGAGCTGATGCGATGAGAACTCGGTTTTCCGAAAATTCTCATAGTGGTTAGTACACGGAAAATGGGAGAAAATCGAGTCGGACTGTTTTCTTCATTTTTCCACAATTTTGGGTTTATAAAATTTGACACGCTTTTATTTGGGGTTGTTCGGACCCGAATCGGATCTGATACGATGAGAACTCGATTTTCAGGAAATTTGCATAGTGGTTAGTACACGGAAAATGGGAGAAAATCAAGTCAGACTGTTTCTTCATTTTTCCATAATTTGTCTCTATGGGTTTATAAAATTTGACATGCTTTTATTTGGGGTTGCTCGGACCCGAATCGGAGCTGATACGATGAGAACTCGATTTTCGGAAAATTCTCATAGGGGCTAGTACACCGAAAATGGGAGAAAATTGAGTCGGGCCGTTTTCTTGATATTTTTTCATGATTTGTCCCTATGGGTTTATAAAATTTGACACGCTTTTATTTGGGGTTGTTCAGATTCGAATCGGAGCTGATGCGATGAGAACTTGGTTTTCAGAAAATTCTCATAGTGGTTAGTACACGGAAAATGGGAGAAAATCGAGTGGTTATTTTCTTCATTTTTCATAATTTGTCCCTATGGGTTTATAAAATTTGACACGCTTTTATTTGGGGTTGTTCGGACCGAATCGGAGGTGATACGATGAGAACTCGATTTTGAAAAATTCTCATAGGGGCTAGTACACGAAAATGGGAGAAAATTGAGTCGGGCCGTTTTCTTGATATTTTTCATGATTTGTCCCTATGGGTTTATAAAATTTGACACGCTTTTATTTGGGGTTGTTCGGATTCGAATCGGGTGATGCGATGAGAACTCGGTTTTGAAAATTCTCATAGTGGTTAGTACACGGAAAATGGGAGAAAATCGAATCAGACTGTTTCTTCATTTTTCCATAATTTGTCCCTATGGGTTTATAAAATTTGACACGCTTTTATTAAGGGTTGTTCGGATTCGAATCGGAGCTGATGCGATGAGAACTCGGTTTTCCGAAAATTCTCATAGTGGTTAGTACACGGAAAATGGGAGAAAATCGAGTCGGACTGTTTTCTTCATTTTTCCACAATTTTGGGTTTATAAAATTTGACACGCTTTTATTTGGGGTTGTTCGGACCCGAATCGGATCTGATACGATGAGAACTCGATTTTCGGAAAATTCTCATAGGGGCTAGTACACCGAAAATGGGAGAAAATTGAGTCGGGCCGTTTTCTTGATATTTTTTCATGATTTGTCCCTATGGGTTTATAAAATTTGACACGATTTTATTTGGGGTTGTTCGGATTCGAATCGGAGCTGATGCGATGAGAACTCGGTTTTCAGAAAATTCTCATAGTGGTTAGTACACGGAAAATGGGAGAAAATCGAGTCGGACTATTTTCTTCATTTTTTCATAATTTGTCCCTATGGGTTTATAAAATTTGACACGCTTTTATTTGGGTTTGTTCGGACCCGAATCGGAGCTGATACGATGAGAACTCGATTTTCGGAAAATTCTCATAGGGGTTAGCACACCGAAAATGGGAGAAAATTGAGTCGGTCCATTTTCTTGATATTTTTTCATGATTTGTCCCTATGTGTTTATAAAATTTGACACGCTTTTATTTGGGGTTGTTCGGACCCGAATCGGAGCTGATATGATGAGAACTCGGTTTTCGAAAATCCTCATAAGGGTTAGTACACAGGAAATGGGAGAAAATTGAGTCGGACCGTTTTCTTGATATTTTTTCATAATTTGTCCCTATGGGTTTGTAAAATTTGACACGCTTTTATTTGGGGTTGTTCGGATCCGAATCGGAGCTGATGCGATGAGAACTCGATTTTCAGAAGATTCTCATAGTGGTTAGTACACGGAAAATGGGAGAAAATCGTATCGGACTGTTTTCTTCATTTTCCCACAATTTGTCCCTATAGGTTTATAAAATTGGACACGCTTTTATTTGGGGTTGTTCGGACCGAATCGGATTTGATACGATGAGAACTCGATTTTCGGAAAATTCTCATAGGGGCTAGTACAGAAAATGGGAGAAAATCGAGTCGGGCCGTTTTCTTTATATTTTTCATGATTGTCCCTATGGGTTTATAAAATTTGACACGCTTTTATTTGGGGTTGTTCGGATTCGAATCGGAGGCGATGCGATGAGAACTCGATTTTCAGAAATTTGCATAGTGGTTAGTACACGGAAAATGGGAGAAAATCAAGTCGAATTCATTTCTTCATTTTTCCATAATTTGTCTCTATGGGTTTATAAAATTTGACATGCTTTTATTTGGGGTTGCTCGGACCGAATCGGGTGATACGATGAGAACTCGATTTTGGAAAATTCTCATAGGGGCTAGTACAGAAAATGGGAGAAAATTGAGTCGGGCCGTTTTCTTGATATTTTTCATGATTTGTCCCTATGGGTTTATAAAATTTGACACGCTTTTATTTGGGGTTGTTGATTCGAATCGGGCGATGCGATGAGAACTTGGTTTTGAGAAAATTCTCATAGTGGTTAGTACACGGAAAATGGGAGAAAATCGAGTGGTTATTTTCTTCATTTTTCATAATTTGTCCCTATGGGTTTATAAAATTTGACACGCTTTTATTTGGGGTTGTTCGGACCGAATCGGAGCGGATACGCTGAGAACTCGATTTTCGAAAAATTCTCATAGGGGCTAGTACACCGAAAATGGGAGAAAATTGAGTCGGGCCGTTTTCTTGATATTTTTCATGATTTGTCCCTATGGGTTTATAAAATTTGACACGCTTTTATTTGGGGTTGTTCGGATTCGAATCGGAGTGATGCGATGAGAACTTCGGTTTTGAGAAAATTCTCATAGTGGTTAGTACACGGAAAATGGGAGAAAATCGAATCAATTGTTTCTTCATTTTTCCATAATTGGTCCCTATGGGTTGATAAAATTTGACACGCTTTTATTAAGGGTTGTTCGGATTCGTATCGGAGCTGATGCGATGAGAACTCGGTTTTCCGAAAATTCTCATAGTGGTTAGTACGGAAAATGGGAGAAAATCGAGTGGACTGTTTTCTTCATTTTTCCACAATTTTGGGTTTATAAAATTTGACACGCTTTTATTTGGGGTTGTTCAGACCCGAATCGGAGCTGATACGATGAGAACTCGATTTTCGGAAAATTCTCATAGGGGCTAGTACACCGAAAATGGGAGAAAATTGAGTCGGGCCGTTTTCTTGATATTTTTTCATGATTTGTCCCTATGGGTTTATAAAATTTGACACGATTTTATTTGGGGTTGTTCGGATTCGAATCGGAGCTGATGCGATGAGAACTCGGTTTTCAGAAAATTCTCATAGTGGTTAGTACACGGAAAATGGGAGAAAATCGAGTCGGACTATTTTCTTCATTTTTTCATAATTTGTCCCTATGGGTTTATAAAATTTGACACGCTTTTATTTGGGTTTGTTCGGACCCGAATCGGAGCTGATACGATGAGAACTCGATTTTCGGAAAATTCTCATAGGGGTTAGCACACCGAAAATGGGAGAAAATTGAGTCGGTCCATTTTCTTGATATTTTTTCATGATTTGTCCCTATGTGTTTATAAAATTTGACACGCTTTTATTTGGGGTTGTTCGGACCCGAATCGGAGCTGATATGATGAGAACTCGGTTTTCGGAAAATCCTCATAAGGGTTAGTACACAGAAATGGGAGAAAATTGAGTCGGACCGTTTTCTTGATATTTTTTCATAATTTGTCCCTATGGGTTTGTAAAATTTGACACGCTTTTATTTGGGGTTGTTCGGATCCGAATCGGAGCTGATGCGATGAGAACTCGATTTTCAGAAGATTCTCATAGTGGTTAGTACACGGAAAATGGGAGAAAATCGTATCGGACTGTTTTCTTCATTTTCCCACAATTTGTCCCTATAGGTTTATAAAATTGGACACGCTTTTATTTGGGGTTGTTCGGACCCGAATCGGATTTGATACGATGAGAACTCGATTTTCGGAAAATTCTCATAGGGGCTAGTACAGAAAATGGGAGAAAATCGAGTCGGTCCGTTTTATTTATATTTTTTCATTATTGTCCCTATGGGTTTATATATTTTGACACGCTTTTATTTGGGGTTGTTCGGATTCTAATCGGAGCCGATGCGATGAGAACTCGATTTTCGAAAATTTGCATAGTGGTTAGTACGGAAAATGGGAGAAAATCAAGTCGACTGCTTCTTCATTTTTCCATAATTTGTCTCTATGGGTTTATAAAATTTGACATGCTTTTATTTGGGGTTGCTCGGACCGAATCGGGTGATACGATGAGAACTCGATTTTCGGAAAATTCTCATAGGGGCTAGTACACCGAAAATGGGAGAAAATTGAGTCGGGCCGTTTTCTTGATATTTTTCATGATTTGTCCC
This sequence comes from Orobanche coerulescens, assembly GCA_033398695.1. NCBI lineage: Eukaryota > Viridiplantae > Streptophyta > Magnoliopsida > Lamiales > Orobanchaceae > Orobanche > Orobanche coerulescens. Next base: position 274,209 of record JAWKAU010000159.1, read on the forward strand.
TATGGGTTTATAAAATTTGACACGCTTTTATTTGGGGTTGTTGATTCGAATCGGAGGTGATGCGATGAGAACTTGGTTTTGAAAATTCTCATAGTGGTTAGTACGGAAAATGGGAGAAAATCGAGTGACTGTTTTCTTCATTTTTCATAATTTGTCCCTATGGGTTTATAAAATTTGACACGCTTTTATTTGGGGTTGTTCGGACCGAATCGGAGTGATACGATGAGAACTCGATTTTGAATAATTCTCATAGGGGCTAGTACAGAAAATGGGAGAAAATTGAGTCGGGCCGTTTTCTTGATATTTTTCATGATTTGTCCCTATGGGTTTATAAAATTTGACACGCTTTTATTTGGGGTTGTTCGGATTCGAATCGGAGGCGATGCGATGAGAACTCGGTTTTCAAAGAAATTCTCATAGTGGTTAGTACACGGAAAATGGGAGAAAATCGAATCGACTGCTTTCTTCATTTTTCCATAATTTGTCCCTATGGGTTTATAAAATTTGACACGCTTTTATTTGGGGTTTTGGACCCGAATCGGAGTGATACGATGAGAACTCGATTTTGGAAAATTCTCATTGGGGTTAGCACACCGAAAATGGGAGAAAATCGAGTCGGACTGTTTTCTTCATTTTTCCACAATTTGTCCCTATGGGTTTATAAAATTTGACGCGCTTTTATTTGGGGTTGTTCGGACCCGAATCGGATCTCATACGATGAGAACTCGATTTTCGAAAAATTCTCATAGGGGCTAGTACACCGAAAATGGGAGAAAATTGAGTCGGGCCGTTTTCTTGATATTTTTTCATGATTTGTCCCTATGGGTTTATAAAATTTGACACGCTTTTATTTGGGGTTGTTCGGATTCGAATCGGAGCTGATGCGATGAGAACTCGATTTTCAGAAAATTTGCATAGTGGTTAGTACACGGAAAATGGGAGAAAATCAAGTCAGACTGTTTCTTCATTTTTCCATAATTTGTCTCTATGGGTTTATAAAATTTGACATGCTTTTATTTGGGGTTGTTCGGACCCGAATCGGAGCTGATACGATGAGAACTCGATTTTCGGAAAATTCTCACAGGGGCTAGTACACCGAAAATGGGAGAAAATTGAGTCGGGCCGTTTTCTTGATATTTTTTCATGATTTGTCCCTATGGGTTTATAAAATTTGACACGCTTTTATTTGGGGTTGTTCGGATTCGAATCGGAGCTGATGCGATGAGAACTTGGTTTTCGAAAATTCTCATAGTGGTTAGTACACGGAAAATGGGAGAAAATCGCGGACCGTTTTCTTCATTTTTCATAATTTGTCCCTATGGGTTTATAAAATTTGACACGCTTTTATTTGGGGTTGTTCGGATTCGAATCGGAGGCGATGCGATGAGAACTTCGGTTTTGAGAAAATTCTCATAGTGGTTAGTACGGAAAATGGGAGAAAATCGAATCGACTGTTTCTTCATTTTTCCATAATTTGTCCCTATGGGTTTATAAAATTTGACACGCTTTTATTTGGGGTTTTTGGACCCGAATCGGGTGATACGATGAGAACTCGATTTTGGAAAATTCTCATTGGGGTTAGCACACGAAAATGGGAGAAAATCGAGTCAATTGTTTTCTTCATTTTCCACAATTTGTCCCTATGGGTTTATAAAATTTGACGCGCTTTTATTTGGGGTTGTTCGGACCCGAATCGGATACGATACGATGAGAACTCGATTTTGAAAAATTCTCATAGGGGCTAGTACACCGAAAATGGGAGAAAATTGAGTCGGGCCGTTTTCTTGATATTTTTCATGATTTATCCCTATGGGTTTATAAAATTTGACACGCTTTTATTTGGGGTTGTTCGGATTCGAATCGGAGCCGATGCGATGAGAACTCGGTTTTGAGAAAATTCTCATAGTGGTTAGTACACGGAAAATGGGAGAAAATCGAATCGACTTGTTTCTTCATTTTTCCATAATTTGTCCCTATGGGTTTATAAAATTTGACACACTTTTATTTGGGGTTTTGGACCCGAATCGGAGTGATACGATGAGAACTCGATTTTCGGAAAATTCTCATTGGGGTTAGCACACCGAAAATGGGTGAAAATCGAGTCGGTTGTTTCTTCATTTTTCCACAATTTGTCCCTATGGGTTTATAAAATTTGACGCGCTTTTATTTGGGGTTGTTCGGACCGAATCGGATCGATACGATGAGAACTCGATTTTGAAAAATTCTCATAGGGGCTAGTACACGAAAATGGGAGAAAATTGAGTCGGGCCGTTTTCTTGATATTTTTCATGATTTGTCCCTATGGGTTTATAAAATTTGACACGCTTTTATTTGGGGTTGTTCGGATTCGAATCGGGTGATGCGATGAGAACTCGATTTTCGAAAAATTTGCATAGTGGTTAGTACACGGAAAATGGGAGAAAATCAAGTCGGCTTTCTTCATTTTTCCATAATTTGTCCCTATGGGTTTATAAAATTTGACACGCTTTTATTAAGGGTTGTTCGGATTCGAATCGGAGGTGATGCGATGAGAACTCGGTTTTAGAAAATTCTCATAGTGGTTAGTACGGAAAATGGGAGAAAATCGAGTGAATTTGTTTTCTTCATTTTTCATAATTTGTCCCTATGGGTTTATAAAATTTGACACGCTTTTATTTGGGGTTGTTCGGACCGAATCGGAGGTGATACGATGAGAACTCGATTTTGAAAAATTCTCATAGGGGCTAGTACAGAAAATGGGAGAAAATTGAGTCGGGCCGTTTTCTTGATATTTTTCATGATTTGTCCCTATGGGTTTATAAAATTTGACACGCTTTTATTTGGGGTTGTTCGGATTCGAATCGGAGGCGATGCGATGAGAACTTCGGTTTTGAGAAAATTCTCATAGTGGTTAGTACACGGAAAATGGGAGAAAATCGAATCAATTTCTTCATTTTTCCATAATTTGTCCCTATGGGTTTATAAAATTTGACACGCTTTTATTAAGGGTTGTTCGGATTCGAATCGGAGGCGATGCGATGAGAACTCGGTTTTAGAAAATTCTCATAGTGGTTAGTACACGGAAAATGGGAGAAAATCGAGTCGATTATTTTCTTCATTTTCCACAATTTTGGGTTTATAAAATTTGACACGCTTTTATTTTGGGTTGTTCGGACCCGAATCGGATCGATACGATGAGAACTCGATTTTCGGAAAATTCTCATAGGGGCTAGTACACCGAAAATGGGAGAAAATTGAGTCGGGCCGTTTTCTTGATATTTTTCATGATTTGTCCCTATGGGTTTATAAAATTTGACACGATTTTATTTGGGGTTGTTCGGATTCGAATCGGGTGATGCGATGAGAACTCGGTTTTCAGAAAATTCTCATAGTGGTTAGTACACGGAAAATGGGAGAAAATCGAGTCGGACTATTTTCTTCATTTTTTCATAATTTGTCCCTATGGGTTTATAAAATTTGACACGCTTTTATTTGGGTTTGTTCGGACCCGAATCGGAGCTGATACGATGAGAACTCGATTTTCGGAAAATTCTCATAGGGGTTAGCACACCGAAAATGGGAGAAAATTGAGTCGGTCCATTTTCTTGATATTTTTTCATGATTTGTCCCTATGTGTTTATAAAATTTGACACGCTTTTATTTGGGGTTGTTCGGACCCGAATCGGAGCTGATATGATGAGAACTTCGGTTTCGGAAAATCCTCTTAAGGGTTAGGACACATGAAATGGGAGAAAATTGAGTCGGACACTTTTCTTGTTATTTTTTCATAATTTGTCCCTATGGGTTTGTAAAATTTGACACGCTTTTATTTGGGGTTGTTCGGATCCGAATCGGAGCTGATGCGATGAGAACTCGATTTTCAGAAGATTCTCATAGTGGTTAGTACGGAAAATGGGAGAAAATCGTATCGGAATTTATTTCTTCATTTTCCCACAATTTGTCCCTATAGGTTTATAAAATTGGACACGCTTTTATTTGGGGTTGTTCGGACCGAATCGGATTTGATACGATGAGAACTCGATTTTCGGAAAATTCTCATAGGGGCTAGTACACCGAAAATGGGAGAAAATCGAGTCGGGCCGTTTTCTTTATATTTTTCATGATTGTCCCTATGGGTTTATAAAATTTGACACGCTTTTATTTGGGGTTGTTCGGATTCGAATCGGTGATGCGTTGAGAACTCGATTTTGAGAAAATTTGAATAGTGGTTAGTACGGAAAATGGGAGAAAATCAAGTCGACTGCTTTCTTCATTTTTCCATAATTTGTCTCTATGGGTTTATAAAATTTGACATGCTTTTATTTGGGGTTGCTCGGACCGAATCGGGTGATACGATGAGAACTCGATTTTGGAAAATTCTCATAGGGGCTAGTACACGAAAATGGGAGAAAATTGAGTCGGGCGTTTTCTTGATATTTTTCATGATTTGTCCCTATGGGTTTATAAAATTTGACACGCTTTTATTTGGGGTTGTTCAGATTCGAATCGGGTGATGCGATGAGAACTTGGTTTTGAGAAAATTCTCATAGTGGTTAGTACACGGAAAATGGGAGAAAATCGAGTGACTGTTTTCTTCATTTTTCATAATTTGTCCCTATGGGTTTATAAAATTTGACACGCTTTTATTTGGGGTTGTTCGGACCGAATCGGGTGATACGATGAGAACTCGATTTTCGAATAATTCTCATAGGGGCTAGTACACCGAAAATGGGAGAAAATTGAGTCGGGCCGTTTTCTTGATATTTTTTCATGATTTGTCCCTATGGGTTTATAAAATTTGACACGCTTTTATTTGGGGTTGTTCGGATTCGAATCGGAGCTGATGCGATGAGAACTCGGTTTTCAGCAAATTCTCATAGTGGTTAGTACACGGAAAATGGGAGAAAATCGAATCAGACTGTTTCTTCATTTTTTCATAATTTGTCCCTATGGGTTTATAAAATTTGACACGCTTTTATTTGGGGTTGTTCAGACCCGAATCGGAGCTGATACGATGAGAACTCGATTTTCGGAAAATTCTCATAGGGGCTAGTACACCGAAAATGGGAGAAAATTGAGTCGGGCCGTTTTCTTGATATTTTTTCATGATTTGTCCCTATGGGTTTATAAAATTTGACACGATTTTATTTGGGGTTGTTCGGATTCGAATCGGAGTGATGCGATGAGAACTTCGGTTTTGAGAAAATTCTCATAGTGGTTAGTACGGAAAATGGGAGAAAATCGAGTCGGACTATTTTCTTCATTTTTTCATAATTTGTCCCTATGGGTTTATAAAATTTGACACGCTTTTATTTGGGTTTGTTCTGACCCGAATCGGAGTAATACGATGAGAACTCGATTTTGGAAAATTCTCATAGGGTTAGCACAGAAAATGGGAGAAAATTGAGTCGGTCCATTTTCTTGATATTTTTCATGATTTGTCCCTATGTGTTTATAAAATTTGACACGCTTTTATTTGGGGTTGTTCGGACCCGAATCGGAGCCGATATGATGAGAACTTCGGTTTCGGAAAATCCTCATAAGGGTTAGTACACAGGAAATGGGAGAAAATTGAGTCGGACCGTTTTCTTGATATTTTTCATAATTTGTCCCTATGGGTTTGTAAAATTTGACACGCTTTTATTTGGGGTTGTTCGGATCCGAATCGGAGCTGATGCGATGAGAACTCGATTTTCAGAAGATTCTCATAGTGGTTAGTACACGGAAAATGGGAGAAAATCGTATCGGACTGTTTTCTTCATTTTCCCACAATTTGTCCCTATAGGTTTATAAAATTGGACACGCTTTTATTTGGGGTTGTTCGGACCCGAATCGGATTTGATACGATGAGAACTCGATTTTCGGAAAATTCTCATAGGGGCTAGTACACCGAAAATGGGAGAAAATCGAGTCGGGCCGTTTTCTTTATATTTTTTCATGATTGTCCCTATGGGTTTATAAAATTTGACACGCTTTTATTTGGGGTTGTTCGGATTCGAATCGGGTGATGCGATGAGAACTCGATTTTCGAAAATTTGCATAGTGGTTAGTACGGAAAATGGGAGAAAATCAAGTCGACTGCTTTCTTCATTTTTCCATAATTTGTCTCTATGGGTTTATAAAATTTGACATGCTTTTATTTGGGGTTGCTCGGACCGAATCGGGTGATACGATGAGAACTCGATTTTCGGAAAATTCTCATAGGGGCTAGTACAGAAAATGGGAGAAAATTGAGTCGGGCCGTTTTCTTGATATTTTTCATGATTTGTCCCTATGGGTTTATAAAATTTGACACGCTTTTATTTGGGGTTGTTGATTCGAATCGGAGGTGATGCGATGAGAACTTGGTTTTGAGAAAATTCTCATAGTGGTTAGTACGGAAAATGGGAGAAAATCGAGTGGTTATTTTCTTCATTTTTCATAATTTGTCCCTATGGGTTTATAAAATTTGACACGCTTTTATTTGGGGTTGTTCAGACCCGAATCGGAGCTGATACGATGAGAACTCGATTTTCGAATAATTCTCATAGGGGCTAGTACACCGAAAATGGGAGAAAATTGAGTCGGGCCGTTTTCTTGATATTTTTTCATGATTTGTCCCTATGGGTTTATAAAATTTGACACGCTTTTATTTGGGGTTGTTCGGATTCGAATCGGAGCTGATGCGATGAGAACTCGGTTTTCAGCAAATTCTCATAGTGGTTAGTACACGGAAAATGGGAGAAAATCGAATCAGACTGTTTCTTCAATTTTCAATAATTTGTCCCTATGGGTTTATAAAATTTGACACGCTTTTATTTGGGGTTTATTGGACCCGAATCGGGTGATACGATGAGAACTCGATTTTCGGAAAATTCTCATTGGGGTTAGCACACCGAAAATGGGAGAAAATCGAGTCGGACTGTTTTCTTCATTTTTCCACAATTTGTCCCTATGGGTTTATAAAATTTGACGCGCTTTTATTTGGGGTTGTTCGGACCCGAATCGGATCTCATACGATGAGAACTCGATTTTCGAAAAATTCTCATAGGGGCTAGTACACCGAAAATGGGAGAAAATTGAGTCGGGCCGTTTTCTTGATATTTTTTCATGATTTGTCCCTATGGGTTTATAAAATTTGACACGCTTTTATTTGGGGTTGTTCGGATTCGAATCGGAGCTGATGCGATGAGAACTCGATTTTCAGAAAATTTGCATAGTGGTTAGTACACGGAAAATGGGAGAAAATCAAGTCAGACTGTTTCTTCATTTTTCCATAATTTGTCTCTATGGGTTTATAAAATTTGACATGCTTTTATTTGGGGTTGTTCGGACCCGAATCGGAGCTGATACGATGAGAACTCGATTTTCGGAAAATTCTCATAGGGGCTAGTACACCGAAAATGGGAGAAAATTGAGTCGGGCCGTTTTCTTGATATTTTTTCATGATTTGTCCCTATGGGTTTATAAAATTTGACACGCTTTTATTTGGGGTTGTTCGGATTCGAATCGGAGCTGATGCGATGAGAACTTGGTTTTCAGAAAATTCTCATAGTGGTTAGTACGGAAAATGGGAGAAAATCGAGCGGACCGTTTTCTTCATTTTTCATAATTTGTCCCTATGGGTTTATAAAATTTGACACGCTTTTATTTGGGGTTGTTCGGATTCGAATCGGAGCCGATGCGATGAGAACTCGGTTTTGAAAATTCTCATAGTGGTTAGTACACGGAAAATGGGAGAAAATCGAATCGATCTGTTTCTTCATTTTTCCATAATTTGTCCCTATGGGTTTATAAAATTTGACACGCTTTTATTTGGGGTTTTTGGACCCGAATCGGAGCCGATACGATGAGAACTCGATTTTCGGAAAATTCTCATTAGGGGTTAGCACAGAAAATGGGAGAAAATCGAGTCAGGCCGTTTTCTTCATTTTCCACAATTTGTCCCTATGGGTTTATAAAATTTGACGCGCTTTTATTTGGGGTTGTTCGGACCGAATCGGATCTGATACGATGAGAACTCGATTTTCGAAAAATTCTCATAGGGGCTAGTACACCGAAAATGGGAGAAAATTGAGTCGGGCCGTTTTCTTGATTTTTTTCATGATTTATCCCTATCGGTTTATAAAATTTGACACGCTTTTATTTGGGGTTGTTCGGATTCGAATCGGAGTGATGCGATGAGAACTCGGTTTTCAGAAAATTCTCATAGTGGTTAGTACACGGAAAATGGGAGAAAATCGAATCAGACTGTTTCTTCATTTTTCCATAATTTGTCCCTATGGGTTTATAAAATTTGACACACTTTTATTTGGGGTTTTTTGGACCCGAATCGGAGCTGATACGATGAGAACTCGATTTTCGGAAAATTCTCATTGGGGTTAGCACACCGAAAATGGGTGAAAATCGAGTAGTTCTTTTTTCTTCATTTTTCCACAATTTGTCCCTATGGGTTTATAAAATTTGACGCGCTTTTATTTGGGGTTGTTCGGACCCGAATCGGATCTGATACGATGAGAACTCGATTTTCGAAAAATTCTCATAGGGGCTAGTACACCGAAAATGGGAGAAAATTGAGTCGGGCCGTTTTCTTGATATTTTTTCATGATTTGTCCCTATGGGTTTATAAAATTTGACACGCTTTTATTTGGGGTTGTTCGGATTCGAATCGGAGCTGATGCGATGAGAACTCGATTTTCAGAAAATTTGCATAGTGGTTAGTACACGGAAAATGGGAGAAAATCAAGTCAGACTGTTTCTTCATTTTTCCATAATTTGTCCCTATGGGTTTATAAAATTTGACACGCTTTTATTAAGGGTTGTTCGGATTCGAATCGGAGCTGATGCGATGAGAACTCGGTTTTCCGAAAATTCTCATAGTGGTTAGTACACGGAAAATGGGAGAAAATCGAGTGAATTGTTTTCTTCATTTTTCATAATTTGTCCCTATGGGTTTATAAAATTTGACACGCTTTTATTTGGGGTTGTTCGGACCGAATCGGGTGATACGATGAGAACTCGATTTTCGAAAAATTCTCATAGGGGCTAGTACACCGAAAATGGGAGAAAATTGAGTCGGGCCGTTTTCTTGATATTTTTTCATGATTTGTCCCTATGGGTTTATAAAATTTGACACGCTTTTATTTGGGGTTGTTCGGATTCGAATCGGAGCTGATGCGATGAGAACTCGGTTTTCAGAAAATTCTCATAGTGGTTAGTACACGGAAAATGGGAGAAAATCGAATCAGACTGTTTCTTCATTTTTCCATAATTTGTCCCTATGGGTTTATAAAATTTGACACGCTTTTATTAAGGGTTGTTCGGATTCGAATCGGAGCTGATGCGATGAGAACTCGGTTTTCCGAAAATTCTCATTGGGGTTAGCACACCGAAAATGGGAGAAAATCGAGTCGGACTGTTTTCTTCATTTTTCCACAATTTGTCCCTATGGGTTTATAAAATTTGACGCGCTTTTATTTGGGGTTGTTCGGACCCGAATCGGATCTGATACGATGAGAACTCGATTTTCGAAAAATTCTCATAGGGGCTAGTACACCGAAAATGGGAGAAAATTGAGTCGGGCAGTTTTCTTGATATTTTTTCATGATTTGTCCCTATGGGTTTATAAAATTTGACACGCTTTTATTTGGGGTTGTTCGGATTCGAATCGGAGCTGATGCGATGAGAACTCGATTTTCGAAAATTTGCATAGTGGTTAGTACGGAAAATGGGAGAAAATCAAGTCGACTGTTTCTTCATTTTTCCATAATTTGTCTCTATGGGTTTATAAAATTTGACATGCTTTTATTTGGGGTTGTTCGAACCCGAATCGGGTAATACGATGAGAACTCGATTTTGAAAAATTCTCATAGGGGCTAGTACACGAAAATGGGAGAAAATTGAGTCGGGCCGTTTTCTTGATATTTTTCATGATTTGTCCCTATGGGTTTATAAAATTTGACACGCTTTTATTTGGGGTTGTTCGGATTCGAATCGGAGTGATGCGATGAGAACTTGGTTTTCGAAAATTCTCATAGTGGTTAGTACACGGAAAATGGGAGAAAATCGAGCGGACGTTTTCTTCATTTTTCATAATTTGTCCCTATGGGTTTATAAAATTTGACACGCTTTTATTTGGGGTTGTTCGGACCGAATCGGAGTGATACGATGAGAACTCGATTTTGAAAAATTCTCATAGGGGCTAGTACACGAAAATGGGAGAAAATTGAGTCGGGCCGTTTTCTTGATATTTTGTCATGTTTTGTCCCTATGGGTTTATAAATTTTGACACGCTTTTATGTGGGGTTGTTCAGCTTCGAATCGGAGCCGATGCGATGAGAACTCGGTTTTGAGAAAATTCTCATAGTGGTTAGTACACGGAAAATGGGAGAAAATCGAATCAACTGTTTCTTCATTTTTCCATAATTTGTCCCTATGGGTTTATAAAATTTGACACGCTTTTATTTGGGGTTTTTTGGACCCGAATCGGAGCTGATACGATGAGAACTCGATTTTCGGAAAATTCTCATTGGGGTTAGCACACCGAAAATGGGAGAAAATCGAGTCGGACTGTTTTCTTCATTTTTCCACAATTTGTCCCTATGGGTTTATAAAATTTGACACGCTTTTATTTGGGGTTGTTCGGACCCGAATCGGATTTGATACGATGAGAACTCGATTTTCAGAAAATTCTCATAGGGCCTAGTACACCGAAAATGGGAGAAAATTGAGTCGGGCCGTTTTCTTGATATTTTTTCATGATTTGTCCCTATGGGTTTATAAAATTTGACATGCATTTATTTGGGGTTGTTCGGACCCGAATCGGAGCTGATACGATGAGAACTCGATTTTCGAAAAATTCTCATAGGGGCTAGTACACCGAAAATGGGAGAAAATTGAGTCGGGCCGTTTTCTTGATATTTTTTCATGATTTGTCCCTATGGGTTTATAAAATTTGACACGCTTTTATTTGGGGTTGTTCGGATTCGAATCGGAGCTAATGCGATCAGAACTTGGTTTTCAGAAAATTCTCATAGTGGTTAGTACACGGAAAATGGGAGAAAATCGAGTCGGGCCGTTTTCTTCATTTTTTCATAATTTGTCCCTATGGGTTTATAAAATTTGACACGCTTTTATTTGGGGTTGTTCGGACCCGAATCGGAGCTGATACGATGAGAACTCGATTTTCGGAAAATTCTCATAGGGGCTAGTACACCGAAAATGGGAGAAAATTGAGTCGGGCCGTTTTCTTGATATTTTTTCATGATTTGTCCCTATGGGTTTATAAAATTTGACACGCTTTTATTTGGGGTTGTTCGGATTCGAATCGGAGCTGATGCGATGAGAACTTGGTTTTCAGAAAATTCTCATAGTGGTTAGTACACGGAAAATGGGAGAAAATCGAGCCGGACCGTTTTCTTCATTTTTTCATAATTTGTCCCTATGGGTTTATAAAATTTGACACGCTTTTATTTGGGGTTGTTCGGATTCGAATCGGAGCCGATGCGATGAGAACTCGGTTTTGAAAAATTCTCATAGTGGTTAGTACACGGAAAATGGGAGAAAATCGAATCGATTGTTTCTTCATTTTTCCATAATTTGTCCCTATGGGTTTATAAAATTTGACACGCTTTTATTTGGGGTTTTTTGGACCCGAATCGGAGCTGATACGATGAGAACTCGATTTTCGGAAAATTCTCATTGGGGTTAGCACACCGAAAATGGGAGAAAATCGAGTCGGGCTGTTTTCTTCATTTTTCCACAATTTGTCCCTATGGGTTTATAAAATTTGACGCGCTTTTATTTGGGGTTGTTCGGACCCGAATCGGATCTGATACGATGAGAACTCGATTTTCGAAAAATTCTCATAGGGGCTAGTACACCAAAAATGGGAGAAAATTGAGTCGGGCCGTTTTCTTGATATTTTTTCATGATTTATCCCTATGGGTTTATAAAATTTGACACGCTTTTATTTGGGGTTGTTCGGATTCGAATCGGAGCTGATGCGATGAGAACTCGGTTTTCAGAAAATTCTCATAGTGGTTAGTACACGGAAAATGGGAGAAAATCGAATCAGACTGTTTCTTCATTTTTCCATAATTTGTCCCTATGGGTTTATAAAATTTGACACACTTTTATTTGGGGTTTTTTGGACCCGAATCGGAGCTGATACGATGAGAACTCGATTTTCGGAAAATTCTCATTGGGGTTAGCACACCGAAAATGGGTGAAAATCGAGTCGGACTGTTTTCTTCATTTTTCCACAATTTGTCCCTATGGGTTTATAAAATTTGACGCGCTTTTATTTGGGGTTGTTCGGACCCGAATCGGATCTGATACGATGAGAACTCGATTTTCGAAAAATTCTCATAGGGGCTAGTACACCGAAAATGGGAGAAAATTGAGTCGGGCCGTTTTCTTGATATTTTTTCATGATTTGTCCCTATGGGTTTATAAAATTTGACACGCTTTTATTTGGGGTTGTTCGGATTCGAATCGGAGCTGATGCGATGAGAACTCGATTTTCAGAAAATTTGCATAGTGGTTAGTACACGGAAAATGGGAGAAAATCAAGTCAGACTGTTTCTTCATTTTTCCATAATTTGTCTCTATGGGTTTATAAAATTTGACATGCTTTTATTTGCGGTTGTTCGAACCCGAATCGGAGCTGATACGATGAGAACTCGATTTTCGGAAAATTCTCATAGGGGCTAGTACACCGAAAATGGGAGAAAATTGAGTCGGGCCGTTTTCTTGATATTTTTTCATGATTTGTCCCTATGGGTTTATAAAATTTGACACGCTTTTATTTGGGGTTGTTCGGATTCGAATCGGAGCTGATGCGATGAGAACTCGGTTTTCAGAAAATTCTCATAGTGGTTAGTACACGGAAAATGGGAGAAAATCGAATCAGACTGTTTCTTCATTTTTCCATAATTTGTCCCTATGGGTTTATAAAATTTGACATGCTTTTATTTGGGGTTTTTTGGACCCGAATCGGGTAATACGATTAGAACTCGATTTTCGGAAAATTCTCATTGGGGTTAGCACAGAAAATGGGAGAAAATCGAGTCGAATTTGTTTTCTTCATTTTTCCACAATTTGTCCCTATGGGTTTATAAAATTTGACGCGCTTTTATTTGGGGTTGTTCGGACCCGAATCGGATCGATACGATGAGAACTCGATTTTGAAAAATTCTCATAGGGGCTAGTACACGAAAATGGGAGAAAATTGAGTCGGGCGATTTTCTTGATATTTTTCATGATTTGTCCCTATGGGTTTATAAAATTTGACACGCTTTTATTTGGGGTTGTTCGGATTCGAATCGGGTGATGCGATGAGAACTCGATTTTGAGAAAATTTGCATAGTGGTTAGTACACGGAAAATGGGAGAAAATCAAGTCGACTGCTTCTTCATTTTTCCATAATTTGTCTCTATGGGTTTATAAAATTTGACATGCTTTTATTTGGGGTTGTTCGAACCCGAATCGGAGTAATCGATGAGAACTCGATTTTCGAAAAATTCTCATAGGGGCTAGTACACGAAAATGGGAGAAAATTGAGTCGGGCCGTTTTCTTGATATTTTTCATGATTTGTCCCTATGGGTTTATAAAATTTGACACGCTTTTATTTGGGGTTGTTCGGATTCGAATCGGAGTGATGCGATGAGAACTTGGTTTTGAGAAAATTCTCATAGTGGTTAGTACGGAAAATGGGAGAAAATCGAGCGGACCGTTTTCTTCATTTTTCATAATTTGTCCCTATGGGTTTATAAAATTTGACACGCTTTTATTTGGGGTTGTTCGGACCCGAATCGGAGTAATACGATGAGAACTCGATTTTGAAAAATTCTCATAGGGGCTAGTACAAGAAAATGGGAGAAAATTGAGTCGGGCCGTTTTCTTGATATTTTTCATGATTTGTCCCTATGGGTTTATAAAATTTGACACGCTTTTATGTGGGGTTGTTCGGATTCGAATCGGGTGATGCGATGAGAACTTCGGTTTTGAGAAAATTCTCATAGTGGTTAGTACGGAAAATGGGAGAAAATCGAATCAATTTGTTTCTTCATTTTTCCATAATTTGTCCCTATGGGTTTATAAAATTTGACACGCTTTTATTTGGGGTTTTGGACCCGAATCGGGTGATACGATGAGAACTCGATTTTCGGAAAATTCTCATTGGGGTTAGCACAGAAAATGGGAGAAAATCGAGTGATTTATTTTCTTCATTTTTCCACAATTTGTCCCTATGGGTTTATAAAATTTGACACGCTTTTATTTGGGGTTGTTCGGACCGAATCGGATTTGATACGATGAGAACTCGATTTTCAGAAAATTCTCATAGGGCCTAGTACACCGAAAATGGGAGAAAATTGAGTCGGGCCGTTTTCTTGATATTTTTTCATGATTTGTCCCTATGGGTTTATAAAATTTGACATGCATTTATTTGGGGTTGTTCGGACCCGAATCGGAGCTGATACGATGAGAACTCGATTTTCGAAAAATTCTCATAGGGGCTAGTACACCGAAAATGGGAGAAAATTGAGTCGGGCCGTTTTCTTGATATTTTTTCATGATTTGTCCCTATGGGTTTATAAAATTTGACACGCTTTTATTTGGGGTTGTTCGGATTCGAATCGGAGTGATGCGATCGAACTTGGTTTTGAGAAAATTCTCATAGTGGTTAGTACGGAAAATGGGAGAACATCGAGTGGGACCGTTTTCGTCATTTTTTCATAATTTGTCCCTATGGGTTTATAAAATTTGACACGCTTTTATTTGGGGTTGTTCGGACCGAATCGGAGTAATACGATGAGAACTTCGATTTTGAAAAATTCTCATAGGGGCTAGTACACCGAAAATGGGAGAAAATTGAGTCGGGCCGTTTTCTTGATATTTTTTCATGATTTGTCCCTATGGGTTTATAAAATTTGACACGCTTTTATTTGGGGTTGTTCGGATTCGAATCGGAGCTGATGCGATGAGAACTCGGTTTTCAGTAAATTCTCATAGTGGTTAGTACACGGAAAATGGGAGAAAATCGAATCAGACTGTTTCTTCATTTTTCCATAATTTGTCCCTATGGGTTTATAAAATTTGACACGCTTTTATTTTGGGTTTTTTGGACCCGAATCGGAGCTGATACGATGAGAACTCGATTTTCGGAAAATTCTCATTGGGGTTAGCACACCGAAAATGGGAGAAAATCGAGTCGGACTGTTTTCTTCATTTTTCCACAATTTGTCCCTATGGGTTTATAAAATTTGACACGCTTTTATTTGGGGTTGTTCGGACCCGAATCGGATCTGATACGATGAGAACTCGATTTTCAGAAAATTCTCATAGGGCCTAGTACACCGAAAATGGGAGAAAATTGAGTCGGGCCGTTTTCTTGATATTTTTTCATGATTTGTCCCTATGGGTTTATAAAATTTGACATGCATTTATTTGGGGTTGTTCGGACCCGAATCGGAGCTGATAAGATGATAACTCGATTTTCGGAAAACTCTCATAGGTAACGTATACTGGAAATGGGAGAAAATTGAGTCCGTCCGTTTTCTTGATATTTTTTCACGATTTGTCCCTATGTGTTTATAAAATTTGACACGCTTTTATTTGGGGTTGTTCGGACCGAATCGGGTGATATGATGAGAACTTCGGTTTTGGAAAATCCTCATAAGGGTTAGTACAGGAAATGGGAGAAAATTGAGTCGGACCGTTTTCTTGATATTTTTCATAATTTGTCCCTATGGGTTTGTAAAATTTGACACGCTTTTATTTGGGGTTGTTCGGATCGAATCGGAGTGATGCGATGAGAACTTCGGTTTTGAGAAAATTTTCATAGGGGCTAGTACACCGAAAATGGGAGAAAATTGAGTCGGGCCGTTTTCTTGATATTTTTCATGATTTGTCCCTATGGTTATAAAATTTGACACGCTTTTATTTGGGGTTGTTCGGACCGAATCGGAGTGATACGATGAGAACTCGATTTTCGGAAAATTCTCATAGGGGTTAGCACACGAAAATGGGAGAAAATTGAGTCGGTCCATTTTCTTGATATTTTTCATGATTTGTCCCTATGTGTTTATTAAATTTTTCACGCTTTTATTTGGGGTTGTTCGGACCGAATCGGAGGTGATATGATGAGAACTTCGGTTTTGGAAAATCCTCATAAGGGTTAGTACACGGGAAATGGGAGAAAATTGAGTCGGACCGTTTTCTTGATATTTTTCATAATTTGTCCCTATGGGTTTGTAAAATTTGACACGCTTTTATTTGGGGTTGTTCGGATCCGAATCGGAGTGATGCGATGAGAACTCGATTTTGAAGATTCTCATAGTGGTTAGTACGGAAAATGGGAGAAAATCGTATGGATTTGTTTTCTTCATTTTCCCACAATTTGTCCCTATAGGTTTATAAAATTGGACACGCTTTTATTTGGGGTTGTTCGGACCCGAATCGGATTTGATACGATGAGAACTCGATTTTCGGAAAATTCTCATAGGGGCTAGTACACCGAAAATGGGAGAAAATCGAGTCGGGCAGTGTTCTTTATATTTTTTCATGTTTGTCCCTCATGGTTTAAAAAAATTTACACGCATTTATTTGGGGTTGTAAGGGTTAGAATCGGATAAGATTCGATGAGAACTCGATTTTCAGAAAATTTGCATAGTGGTTAGTACACGGAAAATGGGAGAAAATCAAGTCAGACTCTTTCTTCATTTTTCCATAATTTGTCTCTATGGGTTTATAAAATTTGACATGCTTTTATTTGGGGTTGCTCGGACCCGAATCGGAGCTGATACGATGAGAACTCGATTTTCGGAAAATTCTCATAGGGGCTAGTACACCGAAAATGGGAGAAAATTGAGTCGGGCCGTTTTCTTGATATTTTTTCATGATTTGTCCCTATGGGTTTATAAAATTTGACACGCTTTTATTTGGGGTTGTTCGGATTCGAATCGGAGCTCATGCGATGAGAACTTGGTTTTCAGAAAATTCTCATAGTGGTTAGTACACGGAAAATGGGAGAAAATCGAGTCGGACTGTTTTCTTCATTTTTTCATAATTTGTCTCTATAGGTTTATAAAATTTGACACGCTTTTATTTGGGGTTGTTCGGATTCGAATCGGGTGATGCGATGAGAACTCGGTTTTGAGAAAATTCTCATAGTGGTTAGTACGGAAAATGGGAGAAAATCGAATCGATGTTTCTTCATTTTTCCATAATTTGTCCCTATGGGTTTATAAAATTTGACACGCTTTTATTTGGGGTTTTTGGACCCGAATCGGAGGTAATACGATGAGAACTCGATTTTCGGAAAATTCTCATTGGGGTTAGCACAGAAAATGGGAGAAAATCGAGTCGGTTTGTTTTCTTCATTTTTCCACAATTTGTCCCTATGGGTTTATAAAATTTGACGCTTTTATTTGGGGTTGTTCGGACCGAATCGGATCGATACGATGAGAACTCGATTTTGAAAAATTCTCATAGGGGCTAGTACACCAAAATGGGAGAAAATTGAGTCGGGCCGTTTTCTTGATATTTTTCATGATTTATCCCTATGGGTTTATAAAATTTGACACGCTTTTATTTGGGGTTGTTCGGATTCGAATCGGAGGTGATGCGATGAGAACTTCGGTTTTGAGAAAATTCTCATAGTGGTTAGTACGGAAAATGGGAGAAAATCGAATCAATTTGTTTCTTCATTTTTCCATAATTTGTCCCTATGGGTTTATAAAATTTGACACACTTTTATTTGGGGTTTTTGGACCCGAATCGGAGGTAATACGATGAGAACTCGATTTTGGAAAATTCTCATTGGGGTTAGCACACGAAAATGGGTGAAAATCGAGTCGAATTATTTTCTTCATTTTTCCACAATTTGTCCCTATGGGTTTATAAAATTTGACGCTTTTATTTGGGGTTGTTCGGACCGAATCGGATCGATACGATGAGAACTCGATTTTCGAAAAATTCTCATAGGGGCTAGTACACCGAAAATGGGAGAAAATTGAGTCGGGCCGTTTTCTTGATATTTTTCATGATTTGTCCCTATGGGTTTATAAAATTTGACACGCTTTTATTTGGGGTTGTTCGGATTCGAATCGGAGTGATGCGATGAGAACTCGATTTTCAGAAAATTTGCATAGTGGTTAGTACGGAAAATGGGAGAAAATCAAGTCATTGCTTTCTTCATTTTTCCATAATTTGTCTCTATGGGTTTATAAAATTTGACATGCTTTTATTTGCGGTTGTTCGAACCCGAATCGGAGCTGATACGATGAGAACTCGATTTTCGGAAAATTCTCATAGGGGCTAGTACACCGAAAATGGGAGAAAATTGAGTCGGGCCGTTTTCTTGATATTTTTTCATGATTTGTCCCTATGGGTTTATAAAATTTGACACGCTTTTATTTGGGGTTGTTCGGATTCGAATCGGAGCTGATGCGATGAGAACTCGGTTTTCAGAAAATTCTCATAGTGGTTAGTACACGGAAAATGGGAGAAAATCGAATCAGACTGTTTCTTCATTTTTTCATAATTTGTCCCTATGGGTTTGTAAAATTTGACACGCTTTTATTTGGGGTTGTTCGGATCCGAATCGGAGCTGATGCGATGAGAACTCGATTTTCAGAAGATTCTCATAGTGGTTAGTACACGGAAAATGGGAGAAAATCGTATCGGACTGTTTTCTTCATTTTCCCACAATTTGTCCCTATAGGTTTATAAAATTGGACACGCTTTTATTTGGGGTTGTTCGGACCCGAATCGGATTTGATACGATGAGAACTCGATTTTCGGAAAATTCTCATAGGGGCTAGTACACCGAAAATGGGAGAAAATCGAGTCGGGCCGTTTTCTTAATATTTTTTCATGTTTGTCCCTATGGGTTTATAAAATTTGACACGCTTTTATTTGGGGTTGTTCGGATTCGAATCGGAGCTGATGCGATGAGAACTCGATTTTCAGAAAATTTGCATAGTGGTTAGTACACGGAAAATGGGAGAAAATCAAGTCAGACTGTTTCTTCATTTTTCCATAATTTGTCTCTATGGGTTTATAAAATTTGACATGCTTTTATTTGGGGTTGCTCGGACCCGAATCGGAGCTGATACGATGAGAACTCGATTTTCGGAAAATTCTCATAGGGGCTAGTACACCGAAAATGGGAGAAAATTGAGTCGGGCCGTTTTCTTGATATTTTTTCATGATTTGTCCCTATGGGTTTATAAAATTTGACACGCTTTTATTTGGGGTTGTTCGGATTCGAATCGGAGCTGATGCGATGAGAACTCGGTTTTCAGAAAATTCTCATAGTGGTTAGTACACGGAAAATGGGAGAAAATCGAGTCGGACTGTTTTCTTCATTTTTTCATAATTTGTCTCTATAGGTTTATAAAATTTGACACGCTTTTATTTGGGGTTGTTCGGATTCGAATCGGAGCTGATGCGATGAGAACTCGGTTTTCAGAAAATTCTCATAGTGGTTAGTACACGGAAAATGGGAGAAAATCGAATCAGACTGTTTCTTCATTTTTCCATAATTTGTCCCTATGGGTTTATAAAATTTGACACGCTTTTATTTGGGGTTTTTTGGACCCGAATCGGAGCTGATACGATGAGAACTCGATTTTCGGAAAATTCTCATTGGGGTTAGCACACCGAAAATGGGAGAAAATCGAGTCGGGCTGTTTTCTTCATTTTTCCACAATTTGTCCCTATGGGTTTATAAAATTTGACGCGCTTTTATTTGGGGTTGTTCGGACCCGAATCGGATCTGATACGATGAGAACTCGATTTTCGAAAAATTCTCATAGGGGCTAGTACACCGAAAATGGGAGAAAATTGAGTCGGGCCGTTTTCTTGATATTTTTTCATGATTTATCCCTATGGGTTTATAAAATTTGACACGCTTTTATTTGGGGTTGTTCGGATTCGAATCGGAGCTGATGCGATGAGAACTCGGTTTTCAGAAAATTCTCATAGTGGTTAGTACACGGAAAATGGGAGAAAATCGAATCAGACTGTTTCTTCATTTTTCCATAATTTGTCCCTATGGGTTTATAAAATTTGACACGCTTTTATTTGGGGTTTTTTGGACCCGAATCGGAGATGATACGATGAGAACTCGATTTTCGGAAAATTCTCATTGGGGTTAGCACAGAAAATGGGTGAAAATCGAGTCGAATTGTTTTCTTCATTTTTCCACAATTTGTCCCTATGGGTTTATAAAATTTGACGCGCTTTTATTTGGGGTTGTTCGGACCGAATCGGATCGATACGATGAGAACTCGATTTTGAAAAATTCTCATAGGGGCTAGTACACGAAAATGGGAGAAAATTGAGTCGGGCCGTTTTCTTGATATTTTTCATGATTTGTCCCTATGGGTTTATAAAATTTGACACGCTTTTATTTGGGGTTGTTCGGATTCGAATCGGAGCTGATGCGATGAGAACTCGATTTTCAGAAAATTTGCATAGTGGTTAGTACACGGAAAATGGGAGAAAATCAAGTCAGACTGTTTCTTCATTTTTCCATAATTTGTCTCTATGGGTTTATAAAATTTGACATGCTTTTATTTGCGGTTGTTCGAACCCGAATCGGAGCTGATACGATGAGAACTCGATTTTCGGAAAATTCTCATAGGGGCTAGTACACCGAAAATGGGAGAAAATTGAGTCGGGCCGTTTTCTTGATATTTTTTCATGATTTGTCCCTATGGGTTTATAAAATTTGACACGCTTTTATTTGGGGTTGTTCGGATTCGAATCGGAGCTGATGCGATGAGAACTCGGTTTTCAGAAAATTCTCATAGTGGTTAGTACACGGAAAATGGGAGAAAATCGAATCAGACTGTTTCTTCATTTTTCCATAATTTGTCCCTATGGGTTTATAAAATTTGACACGCTTTTATTTGGGGTTTTTTGGACCCGAATCGGAGCTGATACGATTAGAACTCGATTTTCGGAAAATTCTCATTGGGGTTAGCACACCGAAAATGGGAGAAAATCGAGTCGGACTGTTTTCTTCATTTTTCCACAATTTGTCCCTATGGGTTTATAAAATTTGACGCGCTTTTATTTGGGGTTGTTCGGACCCGAATCGGATCTGATACGATGAGAACTCGATTTTCGAAAAATTCTCATAGGGGCTAGTACACCGAAAATGGGAGAAAATTGAGTCGGGCAGTTTTCTTGATATTTTTTCATGATTTGTCCCTATGGGTTTATAAAATTTGACACGCTTTTATTTGGGGTTGTTCGGATTCGAATCGGAGCTGATGCGATGAGAACTCGATTTTCAGAAAATTTGCATAGTGGTTAGTACACGGAAAATGGGAGAAAATCAAGTCAGACTGTTTCTTCATTTTTCCATAATTTGTCTCTATGGGTTTATAAAATTTGACATGCTTTTATTTGGGGTTGTTCGAACCCGAATCGGAGCTGATACGATGAGAACTCGATTTTCGAAAAATTCTCATAGGGGCTAGTACACCGAAAATGGGAGAAAATTGAGTCGGGCCGTTTTCTTGATATTTTTTCATGATTTGTCCCTATGGGTTTATAAAATTTGACACGCTTTTATTTGGGGTTGTTCGGATTCGAATCGGAGCTGATGCGATGAGAACTTGGTTTTCAGAAAATTCTCATAGTGGTTAGTACACGGAAAATGGGAGAAAATCGAGCCGGACCGTTTTCTTCATTTTTTCATAATTTGTCCCTATGGGTTTATAAAATTTGACACGCTTTTATTTGGGGTTGTTCGGACCCGAATCGGAGCTGATACGATGAGAACTCGATTTTCGAAAAATTCTCATAGGGGCTAGTACACCGAAAATGGGAGAAAATTGAGTCGGGCCGTTTTCTTGATATTTTTTCATGATTTGTCCCTATGGGTTTATAAAATTTGACACGCTTTTATGTGGGGTTGTTCGGATTCGAATCGGAGCTGATGCGATGAGAAGTCGGGTTTGTGAAAATTCTCATAGTGGTTTGTACACGTAAAATGGTAGAAAATCGAATCTTACTGTTTCTTCATTTTTACATAATTTGTCCCTATGGGTTTATAAAATTTGAAAAGCTTTTATTTGGGGTTTTTGGACCCGAATCGGGTAATACGATGAGAACTCGATTTTCGGAAAATTCTCATTGGGGTTAGCACACCGAAAATGGGAGAAAATCGAGTCGGACTGCTTTCTTCATTTTTCCACAATTTGTCCCTATGGGTTTATAAAATTTGACACGCTTTTATTTGGGGTTGTTCGGACCCGAATCGGATTTGATACGATGAGAACTCGATTTTCAGAAAATTCTCATAGGGCCTAGTACACCGAAAATGGGAGAAAATTGAGTCGGGCCGTTTTCTTGATATTTTTTCATGATTTGTCCCTATGGGTTTATAAAATTTGACATGCATTTATTTGGGGTTGTTCGGACCCGAATCGGAGCTGATACGATGAGAACTCGATTTTGAAAAATTCTCATAGGGACTAGTACACCGAAAATGGGAGAAAATTGAGTCGGGCCGTTTTCTTGATTTTTTTCATGATTTGTCCCTATGGGTTTATAAAATTTGACACGCTTTTATTTGGGGTTGTTCGGATTCGAATCGGAGCTAATGCGATCAGAACTTGGTTTTCAGAAAATTCTCATAGTGGTTAGTACACGGAAAATGGGAGAAAATCGAGTCGGGCCGTTTTCTTCATTTTTCATAATTTGTCTCTATGGGTTTATAAAATTTGACACGCTTTTATTTGGGGTTGTTCGGACCCGAATCGGAGCTGATACGATGAGAACTCGATTTTCGGAAAATTCTCATAGGGGCTAGTACACCGAAAATGGGAGAAAATTGAGTCGGGCCGTTTTCTTGATATTTTTCATGATTTGTCCCTAAGGGTTTTTAAAATTTGACACGCTTTTATTTGGGGTTGTTCGGATTCGAATCGGAGGCGATGCGATGAGAACTTGGTTTTCAGAAAATTCTCATAGTGGTTAGTACACGGAAAATGGGAGAAAATCGAGCCGGACCGTTTTCTTCATTTTTTCATAATTTGTCCCTATGGGTTTATAAAATTTGACACGCTTTTATTTGGGGTTGTTCGGATTCGAATCGGAGCTGATGCGATGAGAACTCGGTTTTCAGAAAATTCTCATAGTGGTTAGTACACGGAAAATGGGAGAAAATCGAATCAGATTGTTTCTTCATTTTTCCATAATTTGTCCCTATGGGTTTATAAAATTTGACACGCTTTTATTTGGGGTTTTTTGGACCCGAATCGGAGCTGATACGATGAGAACTCGATTTTCGGAAAATTCTCATTGGGGTTAGCACACCGAAAATGGGAGAAAATCGAGTCGGGCTGTTTTCTTCATTTTTCCACAATTTGTCCCTATGGGTTTATAAAATTTGACGCGCTTTTATTTGGGGTTGTTCGGACCCGAATCGGATCTGATACGATGAGAACTCGATTTTCGAAAAATTCTCATAGGGGCTAGTACACCGAAAATGGGAGAAAATTGAGTCGGGCCGTTTTCTTGATATTTTTTCATGATTTATCCCTATGGGTTTATAAAATTTGACACGCTTTTATTTGGGGTTGTTCGGATTCGAATCGGAGCTGATGCGATGAGAACTCGGTTTTCAGAAAATTCTCATAGTGGTTAGTACACGGAAAATGGGAGAAAATCGAATCAGACTGTTTCTTCATTTTTCCATAATTTGTCCCTATGGGTTTATAAAATTTGACACACTTTTATTTGGGGTTTTTTGGACCCGAATCGGAGCTGATACGATGAGAACTCGATTTTCGGAAAATTCTCATTGGGGTTAGCACACCGAAAATGGGTGAAAATCGAGTCGGACTGTTTTCTTCATTTTTCCACAATTTGTCCCTATGGGTTTATAAAATTTGACGCGCTTTTATTTGGCGTTGTTCGGACCCGAATCGGATCTGATACGATGAGAACTCGATTTTCGAAAAATTCTCATAGGGGCTAGTACACCGAAAATGGGAGAAAATTGAGTCGGGCCGTTTTCTTGATATTTTTTCATGATTTGTCCCTATGGGTTTATAAAATTTGACACGCTTTTATTTGGGGTTGTTCGGATTCGAATCGGAGCTGATGCGATGAGAACTCGATTTTCAGAAAATTTGCATAGTGGTTAGTACACGGAAAATGGGAGAAAATCAAGTCGATCGCTTCTTCATTTTTGCATAATTTGTCTCTATGGGTTTATAAAATTTGACATGCTTTTATTTGCGGTTGTTCGAACCCGAATCGGAGCTGATACGATGAGAACTCGATTTTCGGAAAATTCTCATAGGGGCTAGTACACCGAAAATGGGAGAAAATTGAGTCGGGCCGTTTTCTTGATATTTTTTCATGATTTGTCCCTATGGGTTTATAAAATTTGACACGCTTTTATTTGGGGTTGTTCGGATTCGAATCGGAGCTGATGCGATGAGAACTCGGTTTTCAGAAAATTCTCATAGTGGTTAGTACACGGAAAATGGGAGAAAATCGAATCAGACTATTTCTTCATTTTTCCATAATTTGTCCCTATGGGTTTATAAAATTTGACACGCTTTTATTTGGGGTTTTTTGGACCCGAATCGGAGCTGATACGATTAGAACTCGATTTTCGGAAAATTCTCATTGGGGTTAGCACAGAAAATGGGAGAAAATCGAGTCGATTTATTTCTTCATTTTTCCACAATTTGTCCCTATGGGTTTATAAAATTTGACGCGCTTTTATTTGGGGTTGTTCGGACCCGAATCGGATCTCATACGATGAGAACTCGATTTTCGAAAAATTCTCATAGGGGCTAGTACACGAAAATGGGAGAAAATTGAGTCGGGCGCTTTTCTTGATATTTTTCATGATTTGTCCCTATGGGTTTATAAAATTTGACACGCTTTTATTTGGGGTTGTTCGGATTCGAATCGGAGTGATGCGATGAGAACTCGATTTTCGAAAATTTGCATAGTGGTTAGTACACGGAAAATGGGAGAAAATCAAGTCGACTGTTTCTTCATTTTTCCATAATTTGTCTCTATGGGTTTATAAAATTTGACATGCTTTTATTTGGGGTTGTTCGAACCGAATCGGAGTGATACGATGAGAACTCGATTTTGAAAAATTCTCATAGGGGCTAGTACACCGAAAATGGGAGAAAATTGAGTCGGGCCGTTTTCTTGATATTTTTCATGATTTGTCCCTATGGGTTTATAAAATTTGACACGCTTTTATTTGGGGTTGTTCGGATTCGAATCGGAGGTGATGCGATGAGAACTTGGTTTTGAAAATTCTCATAGTGGTTAGTACGGAAAATGGGAGAAAATCGAGCGGACCGTTTTCTTCATTTTTCATAATTTGTCCCTATGGGTTTATAAAATTTGACACGCTTTTATTTGGGGTTGTTCGGACCCGAATCGGGTGATACGATGAGAACTCGATTTTGAAAAATTCTCATAGGGGCTAGTACAGAAAATGGGAGAAAATTGAGTCGGGCCGTTTTCTTGATATTTTTCATGATTTGTCCCTATGGGTTTATAAAATTTGACACGCTTTTATGTGGGGTTGTTCGGATTCGAATCGGGTGATGCGATGAGAACTCGGTTTTGAGAAAATTCTCATAGTGGTTAGTACGGAAAATGGGAGAAAATCGAATCAGACTGTTTCTTCATTTTTCCATAATTTGTCCCTATGGGTTTATAAAATTTGACACGCTTTTATTTGGGGTTTTTTGGACCCGAATCGGAGCTGATACGATGAGAACTCGATTTTCGGAAAATTCTCATTGGGGTTAGCACACCGAAAATGGGAGAAAATCGAGTCGGACTGTTTTCTTCATTTTTCCACAATTTGTCCCTATGGGTTTATAAAATTTGACACGCTTTTATTTGGGGTTGTTCGGACCCGAATCGGATTTGATACGATGAGAACTCGATTTTCAGAAAATTCTCATAGGGCCTAGTACACCGAAAATGGGAGAAAATTGAGTCGGGCGTTTTCTTGATATTTTTCATGATTTGTCCCTATGGGTTTATAAAATTTGACATGCATTTATTTGGGGTTGTTCGGACCGAATCGGAGTAATCGATGAGAACTCGATTTTGAAAAATTCTCATAGGGGCTAGTACACCGAAAATGGGAGAAAATTGAGTCGGGCCGTTTTCTTGATATTTTTTCATGATTTGTCCCTATGGGTTTATAAAATTTGACACGCTTTTATTTGGGGTTGTTCGGATTCGAATCGGAGCTAATGCGATCGTAACTTGGTTTTGAGAAAATTCTCATAGTGGTTAGTACACGGAAAATGGGAGAAAATCGAGTCGGACCGTTTTCTTCATTTTTCATAATTTGTCCCTATGGGTTTATAAAATTTGACACGCTTTTATTTGGGGTTGTTCGGACCCGAATCGGAGCCGATCCGATGAGAACTCGATTTTCGAAAAATTCTCATAGGGCTAGTACAGAAAATGGGAGAAAATTGAGTCGGGCCGTTTTCTTGATATTTTTTCATGATTTGTCCCTATGGGTTTATAAAATTTGACACGCTTTTATTTGGGGTTGTTCGGATTCGAATCGGAGCTGATGCGATGAGAACTCGGTTTTCAGTAAATTCTCATAGTGGTTAGTACACGGAAAATGGGAGAAAATCGAATCAGACTGTTTCTTCATTTTTCCATAATTTGTCCCTATGGGTTTATAAAATTTGACACGCTTTTATTTGGGGTTGTTCGGATTCGAATCGGAGCTGATGCGATGAGAACTTGGTTTTCAGAAAATTCTCATAGTGGTTAGTACACGGAAAATGGGAGAAAATCGAGCCGGACCGTTTTCTTCATTTTTTCATAATTTGTCCCTATGGGTTTATAAAATTTGACACGCTTTTATTTGGGGTTGTTCGGACCCGAATCGGAGCTGATACGATGAGAACTCGATTTTCGAAAAATTCTCATAGGGGCTAGTACACCGAAAATGGGAGAAAATTGAGTCGGGCAGTTTTCTTGATATTTTTTCATGATTTGTCCCTATGGGTTTATAAAATTTGACACGCTTTTATTTGGGGTTGTTCGGATTCGAATCGGAGCTGATGCGATGAGAACTCGATTTTCAGAAAATTTGCATAGTGGTTAGTACACGGAAAATGGGAGAAAATCAAGTCGATATTTCTTCATTTTTCCATAATTTGTCTCTATGGGTTTATAAAATTTGACATGCTTTTATTTGGGGTTGTTCGAACCGAATCGGCCGATACGATGAGAACTCGATTTTGAAAAATTCTCATAGGGGCTAGTACACGAAAATGGGAGAAAATTGAGTCGGGCGTTTCTTGATATTTTTTCATGATTTGTCCCTATGGGTTTATAAAATTTGACACGCTTTTATTTGGGGTTGTTCGGATTCGAATCGGAGCTGATGCGATGAGAACTTGGTTTTCAGAAAATTCTCATAGTGGTTAGTACACGGAAAATGGGAGAAAATCGAGCCGGACCGTTTTCTTCATTTTTTCATAATTTGTCCCTATGGGTTTATAAAATTTGACACGCTTTTATTTGGGGTTGTTCGGACCCGAATCGGAGCTGATACGATGAGAACTCGATTTTCGAAAAATTCTCATAGGGGCTAGTACACCGAAAATGGGAGAAAATTGAGTCGGGCCGTTTTCTTGATATTTTTTCATGATTTGTCCCTATGGGTTTATAAAATTTGACACGCTTTTATGTGGGGTTGTTCGGATTCGAATCGGAGCTGATGCGATGAGAACTCGGTTTTCAGAAAATTCTCATAGTGGTTAGTACACGGAAAATGGGAGAAAATCGAATCAGACTGTTTCTTCATTTTTCCATAATTTGTCCCTATGGGTTTATAAAATTTGACACGCTTTTATTTGGGGTTTTTTGGACCCGAATCGGAGCTGATACGATGAGAACTCGATTTTCGGAAAATTCTCATTGGGGTTAGCACACCGAAAATGGGAGAAAATCGAGTCGGACTGTTTTCTTCATTTTTCCACAATTTGTCCCTATGGGTTTATAAAATTTGACACGCTTTTATTTGGGGTTGTTCGGACCCGAATCGGATTTGATACGATGAGAACTCGATTTTCAGAAAATTCTCATAGGGCCTAGTACACCGAAAATGGGAGAAAATTGAGTCGGGCCGTTTTCTTGATATTTTTTCATGATTTGTCCCTATGGGTTTATAAAATTTGACATGCATTTATTTGGGGTTGTTCGGACCCGAATCGGAGCTGATACGATGAGAACTCGATTTTCGAAAAATTCTCATAGGTGGTAGTACACCGAAAATGGGAGAAAATTGAGTCGGGCCGTTTTCTTGATATTTTTTCATGATTTGTCCCTATGGGTTTATAAAATTTGACACGCTTTTATTTGGGGTTGTTCGGATTCGAATCGGAGCTAATGCGATCAGAACTTGGTTTTCAGAAAATTCTCATAGTGGTTAGTACACGGAAAATGGGAGAAAATCGAGTCGGACCGTTTTCTTCATTTTTTCATAATTTGTCCCTATGGGTTTATAAAATTTGACACGCTTTTATTTGGGGTTGTTCGGACCCGAATCGGAGCTGATCCGATGAGAACTCGATTTTCGAAAAATTCTCATAGGGGCTAGTACACCGAAAATGGGAGAAAATTGAGTCGGGCCGTTTTCTTGATATTTTTTCATGATTTGTCCCTATGGGTTTATAAAATTTGACACGCTTTTATTTGGGGTTGTTCGGATTCGAATCGGAGCTGATGCGATGAGAACTCGGTTTTCAGTAAATTCTCATAGTGGTTAGTACACGGAAAATGGGAGAAAATCGAATCAGACTGTTTCTTCATTTTTCCATAATTTGTCCCTATGGGTTTATAAAATTTGACACGCTTTTATTTTGGGTTTTTTGGACCCGAATCGGAGCTGATACGATGAGAACTCGATTTTCGGAAAATTCTCATTGGGGTTAGCACACCGAAAATGGGAGAAAATCGAGTCGGACTGTTTTCTTCATTTTTCCACAATTTGTCCCTATGGGTTTATAAAATTTGACACGCTTTTATTTGGGGTTGTTCGGACCCGAATCGGATCTGATACGATGAGAACTCGATTTTCAGAAAATTCTCATAGGGCCTAGTACAGAAAATGGGAGAAAATTGAGTCGGGCCGTTTTCTTGATATTTTTCATGATTTGTCCCTATGGGTTTATAAAATTTGACATGCATATATTTGGGGTTGTTCGGACCGAATCGGGTGATAAGATGATAACTCGATTTTGGAAAACTCTCATAGGTAACGATATCTTGGAAATGGGAGAAAATTGAGTCCGTCCGTTTTCTTGATATTTTTCACGATTTGTCCCTATGTGTTTATAAAATTTGACACGCTTTTATTTGGGGTTGTTCGGACCGAATCGGGGATATGATGAGAACTTCGGTTTTGGAAAATCCTCATAAGGGTTAGTACAGGAAATGGGAGAAAATTGAGTAGGGCCTTTTTCTTGATTTTTTTTCATAATTTGTCCCTATGGGTTTGTAAAATTTGACACGCTTTTATTTGGGGTTGTTCGGATCGAATCGGAGTGATGCGATGAGAACTTCGGTTTTGAGAAAATTTTCATAGGGGCTAGTACAGAAAATGGGAGAAAATTGAGTCGGGCCGTTTTCTTGATATTTTTCATGATTTGTCCCTATGGTTATAAAATTTGACACGCTTTTATTTGGGGTTGTTCGGACCGAATCGGAGTGATACGATGAGAACTCGATTTTGGAAAATTCTCATAGGGGTTAGCACCGAAAATGGGAGAAAATTGAGTCGGTCCATTTTCTTGATATTTTTTCATGATTTGTCCCTATGTGTTTATAAAATTTGTCACGCTTTTATTTGGGGTTGTTCGGACCCGAATCGGAGCTGATATGATGAGAACTCGGTTTTCGGAAAATCCTCATAAGGGTTAGTACACAGGAAATGGGAGAAAATTGAGTCGGACCGTTTTCTTGATATTTTTCATAATTTGTCCCTATGGGTTTGTAAAATTTGACACGCTTTTATTTGGGGTTGTTCGGATCCGAATCGGAGCTGATGCGATGAGAACTCGATTTTCAGAAGATTCTCATAGTGGTTAGTACACGGAAAATGGGAGAAAATCGTATCGGACTGTTTTCTTCATTTTCCCACAATTTGTCCCTATAGGTTTATAAAATTGGACACGCTTTTATTTGGGGTTGTTCGGACCCGAATCGGATTTGATACGATGAGAACTCGATTTTCGGAAAATTCTCATAGGGGCTAGTACACCGAAAATGGGAGAAAATCGAGTCGGGCCGTTTTCTTTATATTTTTTCATGTTTGTCCCTATGGGTTTATAAAATTTGACACGCTTTTATTTGGGGTTGTTCGGATTCGAATCGGAGCTGATGCGATGAGAACTCGATTTTCAGAAAATTTGCATAGTGGTTAGTACACGGAAAATGGGAGAAAATCAAGTCAGACTCTTTCTTCATTTTTCCATAATTTGTCTCTATGGGTTTATAAAATTTGACATGCTTTTATTTGGGGTTGCTCGGACCCGAATCGGAGCTGATACGATGAGAACTCGATTTTCGGAAAATTCTCATAGGGGCTAGTACACCGAAAATGGGAGAAAATTGAGTCGGGCCGTTTTCTTGATATTTTTTCATGATTTGTCCCTATGGGTTTATAAAATTTGACACGCTTTTATTTGGGGTTGTTCGGATTCGAATCGGAGCTGATGCGATGAGAACTTGGTTTTCAGAAAATTCTCATAGTGGTTAGTACACGGAAAATGGGAGAAAATCGAGTCGGACTGTTTTCTTCATTTTTTCATAATTTGTCCCTATGGGTTTATAAAATTTGACACGCTTTTATTAAGGGTTGTTCGGATTCGAATCGGAGCTGATGCGATGAGAACTCGGTTTTCAGAAAATTCTCATAGTGGGCTAGTAGACCGAAAATGGGAGAAAATTGAGTCGGGCCGTTTTCTTGATATTTTTTCATGATTTGTCCCTATGGGTTTATAAAATTTGACATGCATTTATTTGGGGTTGTTCGGACCCGAATCGGAGCTGATACGATGAGAACTCGATTTTCGAAAAATTCTCATAGGGGCTAGTACACCGAAAATGGGAGAAAATTGAGTCGGGCCGTTTTCTTGATATTTTTTCATGATTTGTCCCTATGGGTTTATAAAATTTGACACGCTTTTATTTGGGGTTGTTCGGATTCGAATCGGAGCTGATGCGATGAGAACTTGGTTTTCAGAAAATTCTCATAGTGGTTAGTACACGGAAAATGGGAGAAAATCGAGTCGGACCGTTTTCTTCATTTTTTCATAATTTGTCCCTATGGGTTTATAAAATTTGACACGCTTTTATTTGGGGTTGTTCGGACCCGAATCGGAGCTGATCCGATGAGAACTCGATTTTCGAAAAATTCTCATAGGGGCTAGTACACCGAAAATGGGAGAAAATTGAGTCGGGCCGTTTTCTTGATATTTTTTCATGATTTGTCCCTATGGGTTTATAAAATTTGACACGCTTTTATTTGGGGTTGTTCGGATTCGAATCGGAGCTGATGCGATGAGAACACGGTAATAATAAAATTATCATAGTTGGTAGTACACGGAAAATGGGAGAAAATCGAATCAATGCTTTCTTCATTTTTCCATAATTTGTCCCTATGGGTTTATAAATTTTGAAACGTTTTTATTTTGGGTTTTTGGACCGAATCGGGTAATACGATGAGAACTCGATTTTCGGAAAATTCTCATTGGGGTTAGCACAGAAAATGGGAGAAAATCGAGTCGGACTGTTTTCTTCATTTTCCACAATTTGTCCCTATGGGTTTATAAAATTTGACACGCTTTTATTTGGGGTTGTTCGGACCGAATCGGATCGATACGATGAGAACTCGATTTTCGTAAAATTCTCATAGGGCTAGTACAGAAAATGGGAGAAAATTGAGTCGGGCCGTTTTCTTGATATTTTTCATGATTTGTCCCTATGGGTTTATAAAATTTGAGATGCATTTATTTGGGGTTGTTCGGACCGAATCGGGTGATAAGATGATAACTCGATTTTGGAAAACTCTCATAGGTAACATTATCGAAATGGGAGAAAATTGAGTCCGTCCGTTTTCTTGATATTTTTTCACGATTTGTCCCTATGTGTTTATAAAATTTGACACGCTTTTATTTGGGGTTGTTCAGACCCGAATCGGAGCTGATATGATGAGAACTCGGTTTTCGGAAAATCCTCATAAGGGTTAGTACACCGGAAATGGGAGAAAATTGAGTCGGACCGTTTTCTTGATATTTTTTCATAATTTGTCCCTATGGGTTTGTAAAATTTGACACGCTTTTATTTGGGGTTGTTCGGATCCGAATCGGAGCTGATGCGATGAGAACTCGGTTTTCAGAAAATTTTCATAGGGGCTAGTACACCGAAAATGGGAGAAAATTGAGTCGGGCCGTTTTCTTGATATTTTTTCATGATTTGTCCCTATGGTTATAAAATTTGACACGCTTTTATTTGGGGTTGTTCGGACCCGAATCGGAGCTGATACGATGAGAACTCGATTTTCGGAAAATTCTCATAGGGGTTAGCACACCGAAAATGGGAGAAAATTGAGTCGGTCCATTTTCTTGATATTTTTTCATGATTTGTCCCTATGTGTTTATAAAATTTGACACGCTTTTATTTGGGGTTGTTCGGACCCGAATCGGAGCTGATATGATGAGAACTCGGTTTTCGGAAAATCCTCATAAGGGTTAGTACACCGGAAATGGGAGAAAATTGAGTCGGACCGTTTTCTTGATATTTTTTCATAATTTGTCCCTATGGGTTTGTAAAATTTGACACGCTTTTATTTGGGGTTGTTCGGATCCGAATCGGAGCTGATGCGATGAGAACTCGATTTTCAGAAGATTCTCATAGTGGTTAGTACACGGAAAATGGGAGAAAATCGTATCGGACTGTTTTCTTCATTTTCCCACAATTTGTCCCTATAGGTTTATAAAATTGGACACGCTTTTATTTGGGGTTGTTCGGACCCGAATCGGATTTGATACGATGAGAACTCGATTTTCGGAAAATTCTCATAGGGGCTAGTACACCGAAAATGGGAGAAAATCGAGTCGGGCCGTTTTCTTTATATTTTTTCATGATTGTCCCTATGGGTTTATAAAATTTGACACGCTTTTATTTGGGGTTGTTCGGATTCGAATCGGAGCTGATGCGATGAGAACTCGATTTTCGTAAAATTTGCATAGTGGTTAGTACACGGAAAATGGGAGAAAATCAAGTCGACTCTTTCTTCATTTTTCCATAATTTGTCTCTATGGGTTTATAAAATTTGACATGCTTTTATTTGGGGTTGCTCGGACCCGAATCGGGCGATACGATGAGAACTCGATTTTGGAAAATTCTCATAGGGGCTAGTACACCGAAAATGGGAGAAAATTGAGTCGGGCCGTTTTCTTGATATTTTTTCATGATTTGTCCCTATGGGTTTATAAAATTTGACACGCTTTTATTTGGGGTTGTTCGGATTCGAATCGGAGCTCATGCGATGAGAACTTGGTTTTCAGAAAATTCTCATAGTGGTTAGTACACGGAAAATGGGAGAAAATCGAGTCGGACTGTTTTCTTCATTTTTTCATAATTTGTCCCTATGGGTTTATAAAATTTGACACGCTTTTATTAAGGGTTGTTCGGATTCGAATCGGAGCTGATGCGATGAGAACTCGGTTTTCAGAAAATTCTCATAGTGGGCTAGTAGACCGAAAATGGGAGAAAATTGAGTCGGGCCGTTTTCTTGATATTTTTTCATGATTTGTCCCTATGGGTTTATAAAATTTGACATGCATTTATTTGGGGTTGTTCGGACCGAATCGGGTGATACGATGAGAACTCGATTTTGAAAAATTCTCATAGGGGCTAGTACACGAAAATGGGAGAAATTTGAGTCGGGCCGTTTTCTTGATATTTTTTCATGATTTGTCCCTATGGGTTTATAAAATTTGACACGCTTTTATTTGGGGTTGTTCGGATTCGAATCGGAGCTAATGCGATGAGAACTTGGTTTTCAGAAAATTCTCATAGTGGTTAGTACACGGAAAATGGGAGAAAATCGAGTCGGACCGTTTTCTTCATTTTTTCATAATTTGTCCCTATGGGTTTATAAAATTTGACACGCTTTTATTTGGGGTTGTTCGGACCCGAATCGGAGCTGATACGATGAGAACTCGATTTTCGAAAAATTCTCATAGGGGCTAGTACACCGAAAATGGGAGAAAATTGAGTCGGGCCGTTTTCTTGATATTTTTTCATGATTTGTCCCTATGGGTTTATAAAATTTGACACGCTTTTATTTGGGGTTGTTCGGATTCGAATCGGAGCTGATGCGATGAGAACTCGGTTTTCAGAAAATTCTCATAGTAGTACACGGAAAATGGGAGAAAATCGAATCAGACTGTTTCTTCATTTTTCCATAATTTGTCCCTATGGGTTTATAAAATTTGACACGCTTTTATTTGGGGTTTTTTGGACCCGAATCGGAGCTGATACGATGAGAACTCGATTTTCGGAAAATTCTCATTGGGGTTAGCACACCGAAAATGGGAGAAAATCGAGTCGGACTGTTTTCTTCATTTTTCCACAATTTGTCCCTATGGGTTTATAAAATTTGACACGCTTTTATTTGGGGTTGTTCGGACCCGAATCGGATCTGATACGATGAGAACTCGATTTTCAAAAAATTCTCATAGGGCCTAGTACACCGAAAATGGGAGAAAATTGAGTCGGGCCGTTTTCTTGATATTTTTTCATGATTTGTCCCTATGGGTTTATAAAATTTGACATGCATTTATTTGGGGTTGTTCGGACCCGAATCGGAGCTGATAAGATGATAACTCGATTTTCGGAAAACTCTCATAGGTAACGTATACTGGAAATGGGAGAAAATTGAGTCCGTCCGTTTTCTTGATATTTTTACACGATTTGTCCCTATGTGTTTATAAAATTTGACACGCTTTTATTTGGGGTTGTTCAGACCCGAATCGGAGCTGATAGGATGAGAACTCGGTTTTCGGAAAATCCTCATAAGGGTTAGTACTCCGGAAATGGGAGAAAATTGAGTCGGACCGTTTTCTTGATATTTTTTCATAATTTGTCCCTATGGGTTTGTAAAATTTGACACGCTTTTATTTGGGGTTGTTCGGATCCGAATCGGAGCTGATGCGATGAGAACTCGGTTTTCAGAAAATTCTCATAGGGAGCGTACACCGAAAATGGGAGAAAATTGAGTCGGGCCGTTTTCTTGATATTTTTTCATGATTTGTCCCTATGGTTATAAAATTTGACACGCTTTTATTTGGGGTTGTTCGGACCCGAATCGGAGCTGATACGATGAGAACTCGATTTTCGGAAAATTCTCATAGGGGTTAGCACACCGAAAATGGGAGAAAATTGAGTCGGTCCATTTTCTTGATATTTTTTCATGATTTGTCCCTATGTGTTTATAAAATTTGACACGCTTTTATTTGGGGTTGTTCGGATTCGAATCGGAGCTGATGCGATGAGAACTTGGTTTTCAGAAAATTCTCATAGTGGTTAGTACACGGAAAATGGGAGAAAATCGAGTCGGACTGTTTTCTTCATTTTTTTCATAATTTGTCCCTATGGGTTTATAAAATTTGACACGCTTTTATTTGGGGTTGTTCAGACCCGAATCGGAGCTGATACGATGAGAACTCGATTTTCGAAAAATTCTCATAGGGGCTAGTACACCGAAAATGGGAGAAAATTGAGTCGGGCCGTTTTCTTGATATTTTTTCATGATTTGTCCCTATGGGTTTAGAAAATTTGACACGCTTTTATTTGGGGTTGTTCGGATTCGAATCGGAGCTGATGCGATGAGAACTCGGTTTTCAGAAAATTCTCATAGTGGTTATTACACGGAAAATGGGAGAAAATCGAATCAGCCTGTTTCTTCATTTTTCCATAATTTGTCCCTATGGGTTTATAAAATTTGACACGCTTTTATTTGGGGTTTTTTGGACCCGAATCGGAGCTGATACGATGAGAACTCGATTTTCGGAATATTCTCATTTGGGTTAGCACACCGAAAATGGGAGAAAATCGAGTCGGACTGTTTTCTTCATTTTTCCACAATTTGTCCCTATGGGTTTATAAAATTTGACGTGCTTTTATTTGGGGTTGTTCGGACCCGAATCGGATCTGATACGATGAGAACTCGATTTTCGAAAAATTCTCATAGGGGCTAGTACACCGAAAATGGGAGAAAATTGAGTCGGGCCGTTTTCTTGATATTTTTTCATGATTTGTCCCTATGGGTTTATAAAATTTGACACGCTTTTATTAAGGGTTGTTCGGATTCGAATCGGAGCTGATGCGATGAGAACTCGGTTTTCAGAAAATTCTCATAGTGGTTAGTGCACGGAAAATGGGAGAAAATCGAGTCGGACTGTTTTCTTCATTTTTCCACAAGTTGTCCCTATGGGTTTATAAAATTTGACACGCTTTTATTTGGGGTTGTTTGGACCCGAATCGGATCTGATACGATGAGAACTCGATTTTCAGAAAATTCTCATAGGGGCTAGTACACCGAAAATGGGAGAAAATTGAGTCGGGCCGTTTTCTTGATATTTTTTCATGATTTGTCCCTATGGGTTTATAAAATTTGACATGCTTTTATTTGGGGTTGTTCGGACCCGAATCGGAGCTGATACGAAGATAACTCGATTTTCGGAAAACTCTCATAGGTAACGTATACTGGAAATGGGAGAAAATTGAGTCCGGCCGTTTTCTTGATATTTTTTCACGATTTGTCCCTATGTGTTTATAAAATTTGACACGCTTTTATTTGGGGTTGTTCAGACCCGAATCGGAGCTGATATGATGAGAACTCGGTTTTCGGAAAATCCTCATAAGGGTTATGTAACACCCCCAAGTTATTCAGGGAATATTACAGCGCCGCAAGCCCCGCCGGGGGACTCACAAGGCTAAAACATACGCGGAACTATAAATTTTGACCGATAAGGTCTACACACAATGGAATGAAAAACAATACAAAGGTATTCAGAACATAACCAATGTATCCACAGACATCATAGCACGAATCAAAAACCTCGGCAAACACAGGCCGGAACATCAAGGGAAATGGAAAACAATACTCGAGTATTCAATAGCCAATCCAGTACAACAACACTGAATGGAAAACTCAAAACGTAATTGGAAGAAAGACACAGTATCACACTTGCCCACCATCTTCATGCCGACCCGATACCTGCCTGTCCGACCTCCTGGAACCTGAAATACATGAAACGTATTTCCCCCATAAAGGGGTTAGCCACCGAATAGCTAGTGCAAGTATATCAATATGAAACACGATACTCCTCGACAATAAAGTAAATGTAACCGTCAATTCATCAATTCAAGACTAGTATTCCGGAATAACTAAAATCTCATAGTGGCACATTAAGACATATGTGAATGCCGTAGAAACGGTTCGTTCATATCATACGCCGATACGTATGTGAATGCCGTAGAAACGGTTCGTTCATATCATACGCCGATACATGTAGGAATGCCGTAGAAACGGTTCGTTCATTACATGCCATTAATACATATATGAATGCCGTAAAAACGGTTCGTTCATAATATGCCATCAATATATCTATGAATGCCGTAAAAACGGTTCGTTCATATCATACCATCAATATTTCTTACTTTCAAAGTCGAGGACGTACAATCATAAATCTATACTTGCCTTTGAGA